>CM053788.1:176171230-176771230 GCA_028749045.1 Cupressus sempervirens | reverse complement strand
GTCTAGGTGGTCAATTGGGAGAAGAAACTGTCAATAGAAAATACTTAAGAACTCTACTCCCTTTCTATGTTATTAGAGTTTTAGCCATCTAGGAGCTAAGATGTGTACAAGGAAATACACTAACCTTTGAAGGTATAGTGGGAAGACTTACTGCATTTGAACTATCCAACTTTGACAACTACAAACCTGAGAGTCTTGAATCTTCTTTGAAGGACAAGATCACAATAAAAGACACTAAGGAGGAGACATCAAGAAAGAAGTGAACAAAAAGGAAAACATGCATCTAGTGATAGCAGCATAGATGAGGAAGATGTGGAATAGTTAGAAGCACTACTGGCTAGGAGATTCTATAGAGGCAAATGTAAATTCAAATGTAAGTTCCCTATCATATGTTTTTTTTTGCAATTAAGTAGGTCATATTACTACAAGGTGTACATAGAAGAAGAACTACAAAGAAGGAAACAAGCACAGGAACAAGAGAGAAGATGATAGCAAACATTACAAGGAGAAAGGCAAAAGATGCTACATTGTTGAAGAATATTTTTATGAGAATGATGATGAAGTAGTCTATGTAGCCATGAAGGATGAATCAGATAAAGATGAAGATGAAGCAACAACATTGGTTACCTGTGTGAACAAGAATGACAAGTGGATCATTGATAGTGGATGCTCACATCACATGATAGGAGATAAAAGTAAGTTCATTACCTTTACTCAATATGATGGAATAGGATTAGATTTGGTAATGATGCTCCTTGTCAAATCAAAGGAAAAGGTTCCATTAAAATTATAGAAAAAAATTCATGTGATAATGCATACTATGTTGAAGGATTGAACTACAACTTGTTTAGTGTGTCACAATTAGGCAATGTAGGTTGCAAAGTAGAATTTGGAAACAAAACTACCAAGATCTATGACACTGATGGAAATTTGATAGGAAAAGGTGAACAAACTAGGAGTAATCTATTTTATCTAGATATGGAAGGTGCAAACTATCTTGTTGTTAGACTTTATGATGTGTGGTTGTAGCATAAAAGATTGTGTCATGGTAACTTTGACAATATGATTAACATCAGCAAAAAGAAGAAGATCAGAGGATTTCCCAAATTGAAGAAACCTGAAAACATAATGTGCAAACAATTTCAACTCAAGAAGATGACCAAGTCTAGTTTCAAAAGAAAAACATACACTTCCAAAGAAGTACTAGAGTTAGTCTATACAGACTTATGTGGTCCAATAGAAGTGCAAAGCTACCTAGGAGACAAATACATAATGCTATTTGTAGATGACTATTCAAGGATGATGACTGCTATGTTTTTGAAGCAAGAATTTGATTCATTTCAAATGTTCAAGTGGTATTTGGCCAGAGTTGAGAAAGAAACAAGTAAGAGTCTAAAATGCCTAAGATCAGATAGAGGAGGTGAGTTTACATCAAAAGAATTTGAAATATTCTACAATGATAAAGGTATCAAAAGGCAAACATTAGCACTAAGGACTCCACCTTAGAATGGTATTGCTGAAAGAAGGAATAGACCAGTGATAGACAGTGCTAGAACCTTGATGATGCAAAAAAATGTTAAACTAAAGTATTAGAGAGAAGCTATAAGTACTGTAGTCTACATACTGAATAGAGTCCAAGTCAAGAAAGATACAAATGAAACACCTTTTGAATTGTGATATGGTCACTCACCTAATATTAAACATTTCAAAGTCTTTGGTTGTAAATTGTATATTCTTAAAGACAGTAGAAATGGAACGTTTGATACAAAGAGTGATGAAGGCATATTCCTTGGATACTCCACTAGAAACAAAGCGTATAAGTGTTTGAATACTAACACTAACAAGATTATGGAGAGTGCAAATGTAAATTTGATGAGCATGCAAAAGTTCAGGTTGATGGAACTAAGAAATTAGAGGATTATAGATCCTTTGTATACTTCTATGAAGGAATGATTGTTGAAGACAATGCTTCAAATCAAGTTGGGAATCAATAATATATCTCAATATCAGTCGAGTCATAGCCAGTGAATCTCAAGCTGCATTCAAAAGTTAAGCTACAGAATGCAAAAAATGCACATTCTAACTCTAAAATTAGTACACATGAAAAGATGATGAAGTACTAGATGAAGAAGAACAAAATGACTCTGAAGCTGAAGGATCAAACATGGAAAGAAGGATTGAACCAAGGTTAGCCAAGTATGTAAGAAGACATCACCTTGTAGATCAAATCATTGGTGACAAAGATGCAAGACCAATGACAAGGAATAGACTAAGGAATGAATTATGTCTACTGAGTAAGGCTAAACCCAAAATAGTGAAGGATGCACTACAATATGATGACTAGTATAAATCTATGGAAAAAGAGAGATGAAATTCAGAAGAACAAAACATGGACCCTAGTTCCTAGACTAGCTGAAAAGAATGTAATTGGTACCAAATGGGTGTTTAGAAAAAAACTTGATGAGAATGGTGAGATAACTAGAAACAAAGCCAAACTAGTTTGCAAAGGCTATGCATAAGAAGAAGGACTGTATTATGGGGAAACATTTACCCTTGTTGCAAGAATGGAAGGAGTAAGAACACTACTTGCATATGGTGCATACAAAGGTTTCAAAGTCTACCAAATGGATGTCAAGTCTACTTTTTTGAATGGTATACCGGAAGAGGAAGTCTACATAGAATAACCTAAGGGATTTGTTGATGATAAGAACAAGGATATGCATGGTCTACAAACTACATAAAGCACTTTATAGTTTGAAGCAAGCACCTAGAGCATGGTATGAGAGACTACAAAAATATCTTGTGAAGATTGGATTTAAAAGAACAGATGACAATAGCAAAATGTACATCAAAGCTAAAAAAGGTAAAGACATTTTGATATTAGAAATCTTTGTTGATGATATAATATTTGGAGGAAAAAATGTTCTATGCAAAGATTTTGCTGATCAAATGAAACATGAGTTTGAGATGTCAATGTTTGAAGAAATCAAATTCTTTGTTGGATTGCAAGTACATCAATTGAAGAATGGAATATTTGTGACCAAATCCAAATACATTAGCACACCAATGGAAATAGGACATAAGCTATCAAAGAATGATGAGTTTGCTAAAGTGAATTAGACATTATATAGGTCAATGATTGGAAAGTTGTAGTATGTTGTACATAGTAGACTAGACATTGCATTAGCTATTGGAATAGTGGCAATATTTTCTACAAATCCAAGAGAAAATCACCTAATGGTAGTAAATAGAATACTGAGGTATCTAAAAGGAAATGATGACTTTGGTTTGTATTACAAGAGAAGTGAAAAGTTTGAGCTAAGAGCCTACATTGATGCAGATTAGGGAGGTAATATTGATGATAGAAAAAGCACCAGTGTAGGAGAAATTTAATTGGGAAAAAGGTTGATTACATGGACCAGCAAAAAGCAAAGTTTTACCTCGCAGTCTATTGCTGAAGCTGAATATGTTGTAGCTACTATTAATTGCACCAATATTGTCTGGATCAAACATTTGTTGCAAGGTATGAAGGAACAGGTGAATGAGGCTATGATACTTTATTATGATAATACAGGTGCTATCAACATATGAAAGAACCATGTAATGCATGCTAAAACCAAGCATATTGCAATCAAGTATCACTATGTAAGAGAATTGGTGGAAGACAAACAAGTGAAGATGTAATATGTTAGTTGAAAGGAAAAAATTGCTGACATCTTCACAAAAGCACTACCTAAAGATGCTTTTGAGTATCTTAGAGGTAAGTTAGGGGTGATACCCCTAGCCAAGGCTACTTGAAGTAAAAGCAAAGACTGCATGCATCAAATGAGCTGATTGTTGAAGATTTTACACATTGATGCAAAGGATGTTTACTTTAGGATTCATACCTAAAGTAATCAAGTGTAGAAGTTACAAATCAGTCACAAGCAAGGTGATAGAGGGAGAAATTAAAGGAACCTACAAATGCTACACTTGCATGTTCAAATGCCAAGAACATATGTCTTTGGCATTGTTGTCAAAGAGGGAGAAGTAATGAGAAACTGATCAATGATATTTGATCAAAAGTATGAGGGAGAAATGTCAAGAAAATGTAGAAACTGATCATATGAAGATAGAGGGAGAAGTAGACAAAAATGATCAACAGTTGAAGGAAAATATGAAGAAGTTGATCATAACAGAGAATAGTAGAAGAAGAGCAATGCATATAGAGGGAGAAAATGTAAGAAGGGAGAAAATAAAAGAACAAGGATACAACAGCTAAGAGGGAGATACAAAACACAATTTACTCTTTGGCATTTGACTTACTATTCTAACCTAGTTAGCATATGGTTAAATAGTTTAGTCTGATGGTTGATCAGTTTGGTTTGCCATCAATGCCAAAGAGGGAGATTGTTGTTAAAAGAATGTTTTCAATCATTTTTTTGTCATTGATGTCAAACCTATTATTTATAGGAATGGCATTTTCTTATAAGATCCAAGTACTCTAACTTAATTGATTGATGAAAAGGATTTGATCAACAAGATGTAACAAGAGAACCTAAGGGAAAGGTTGAGTTATGATGTTGTAATGAAGTGCAAGGATCAATTAAGACAATGGTTAAATGATGTATTGATAACATACTTCAAGATATAGAGGATAGTCACACTTACAAACATTGGAGGAATGGGTTGTAACAAGGTTGACTACAAAGCTTAAAACTAAGTTCATTTAGTGGGTGTTGAGAAAGCTAGTTGAAGCTAAGAGAATTCTCAATTGGAGTTGAGCAAAAGGAAAATATAGTGTATGCCTAGTGAAGTTCAAGTACTGAGAAAAGTATTAGGTATTGAGCATTAGAAAATCTTGGTATCGAGTGAACATTAGTTGCTGAGCATCAGTAAAAACATAGTAGGTGTTGTGTAACACAATATGTGTTGAGCATCAAGATTTCAATAGTGCCAAGTTGTTGCATTATTTTTAATGACAAAATTTTTCCAAATCTAAGCTGAAAAAGTGGTTTCCTTGAATTTTGTGAACTAGTTGGAGGATAAGGATGATGAGCTAGTGGCATAGAATTCTATGTAAACCATTTTTGGGTGAATTCAAAAAGATTATTCAAGAAGTTTCTAGAGGAAAAAATATATGATTTAGATACAATGGATCCTACCTAATCCATACAAATTGAAATCAAAGGAAGGAAGAATCAAGTGGGAAAGGAACTCCAAGACTTCTATTTAAGGAGTAATAGACTAGGAAGCAAATTTTGCTAATGTTGTTGCTATTGAAGTACCAAATTGCAAAGTGGTTAGAAGGGTGTCAAGGAAAAGGCATCTAGGAGAAGGAAGAGCACAAAGACTCTACTTCTACAAGTGGTCAAGAAGAGATGGTTTCACTAGTACAGTGAGCATGGAGACTTAAGGAGACCAAGCTTGAAAGGAGGGCAAGCTATCAAGAGTTGCAGAGATTAAAGGCCAAACAATGGTATGAGCTGAGAAGTGATCTAAGATCTGCAAGTTAAGCTATATGTTGTAATCAAGTCAAAGATTTTCTAATACTCTCTAATAATTGTATTAGATATGGAAATCTTATGGACTTAGGTTGGTTTAGTAGCCATTTGTAAATCCTTTAATAGGGTGGCATTCTAAGTGAATGTTCTAAAGTCCTCTAACAAGGCCCACTTCTAACAGGGTGGATAAATCCTCTAAAAAGGCCACATTTAACAATGTGTTGTAAGCCTTTAATAGGGCAGGCCTTTCACAGGGCATCACTTCAAAAGAGTTGGAATTGAGTAGCATGTTACTGGTGGTTTTTCCCAGATTGGGTTTCTATGTAAATCACTATGTTATGTGTTGATCTTTTTATGTGTTATGCTTGCATTTTGATTTGCAGTAACATGTTGATTAGGAAAGTTAATGCTTGGATGAATGAATGATTGAATGGGCTCACTACACTTAGTGAAAATTTTTGAATTGGACATATTGGACCTTGAATAATTGATTCACCCCCCCCACCCACCCAGTTATTCTAAAGCATTTCTAATAGAGATATTACTGCTAGGAGCTCTAAGCTGGATGATATGATGGCTACACTTAGACAACCAGAGCATTAGGTGAATGTGGTATGATAAGTATAGGTGCAACAAACATCATATTGATTGGTAGGGTCAAAAAACCAATGTTTAAGTTTTTATTTTATAACAATTTTAGCATTCCCACAACATAGGAAAATCATAACAGGATTGATAGGATCATGGTCTCGCAAAAAATTGCTAGGGGAAGGGGAAAATAGGCTTAGAAAACCCCTTTTTTGAGATCATGAATTTGGGTAGGAAATTACTATGGGAATGAGGATAGATTAGCAAGAAAGAGATCCTGCTAGAAAAAAATGCATAGGGGATGGGTCAACGTGAGAATAGGATAGGGGTTGACTAGTAGGAGAAGGCCAAATGCTATCCTGTGGTAAGCAGGATTGGTAGGATTACTAGGGTTAAGTCATGCAATAATGTGCCTGTGGGAACATAGCTAGGGTTTGAGGTGGTCAAAGGGTCAAACAATGATCCCATGTGAACTGGAGTCAGCAGGATTAGAAGTTTAGAGGGACCATGAGAATGTAATGGAAGGAAGAGGGGAAATAGGGAAAGGTGCATAGGAAAATGAGGGATTGGGTAGAGGGATGGGGGGTGATTAGAAGTCTACACAAGGTAAATATGAAAAAGAAAACAGATGTGTGACTGGTTTGTGTGTAGTGATCTCTAGATGCGTTGATGTCATGCGACCAATGGACAACTATACTATGCATCAAAGAGAAACTTATGCTAGTAAACTGGGAAAGGATTGATGTTATTAGCCTAGGGTACCTAGTGAGATTACCGCACACACATACTTATATGGCGAAGGTGATTGCCTTGTATGAGTGGTGGCACAAGGAGAAATGCACATTCCACCTGTCGATAGGAGAGATGGCCATGACACTGGATGATATGTGCAAGATATTTAGATTTCTAATGTGAGGGATGCTAGTGATGGAAACAAGAGAGATGATTGGAGAGGTAGTAGTGTAAGGACTGGTGGGGCTAGGAGTACCATACCAGATACAAAGGGGGTAGTTCCAATTAGATGAGCACTTGGATAAGGTAGCAACAAAGATGCAAATATATTTTTATGTATATAGACTCATATTAGGGTACATTTCCCCAAATACAAGTTGTACATGAGTTACCTTGGCATTGATATTGATGACCATGTGGATAGTGGATATGGGAGTCCCAGTGACTTAGGGGTCTTTGATGCTAGCATAGCTATATTGGGATCTACATTAGATAGTCTATTAGGGAGCCAAACAATGAGGGAGGAGCATAGGGTTCCCTACATTATTATACATGTGGGCATGGGAGCATATCACATTGAAGTAGATTAGATAGAGGGATAAGAAAGCAGAGGAGCCAATGGCTTACAATAGGGGGGAGCCTTTGACATACCATCACACAGAGGATGTGGACTAATGACGAGTTTAGATAGATGAGATTAGGGGTGGTATGGAGATGATATATGTGTCTAGGGACATTGGAAAAGGAGGGACAATATTCACCATACACCATATCACTATGTTTCATTTTTTGGTGCTAAGAGTACATAGCTAAGTAGTACTAGTTGGATAGGGCCTTGCAATAGTTTGGATGGGTATAGGTGGCTCTAAGGGAGATGAACTGCTATTAGGAGGTCACACACAAGCCAGTGTTGATGTATGGGCTAGAACTTCAGGAAGAGGGTTTACATCAGGCCTAGCAAGAGTTAGGACCATAGTAGTGGGATTGGTTTGGTGGAGTAGAAGATGCAGACTCTACATAGGAGGATCATGATTAGTTTCAGTGACTAAGGCTAGTAGGTTGAGCACAGTTAATAAGGGCTACACTAGTGGTAGGAGAAATAGCTTGGGTAGCTAGACATCGTAGGCATGTAGCTAGAGGACTATAATAGTAGACAGAGGTGATGGTAGAGGATGAGGGGATAGTGAGGCAAAGGAAGAGGGGAGAGAGGAGGTGGGAGGATAAAGAGACATAGTTGTAGAGGGGGGAGGAGAGGCTAGCAATGGAGAGGAGACCATAGGTGGAGGAGGAGTAGAGGCCATAGGGGCTAGTAGGTGGAGGAGATGGGAGTACTGGTGGTGGCTCATTTTTAAGGGGAGGAGATGATGGACTAGTGGGCCAATATGCATCCCTACAGTAGATACAAGAGGCAACCAACCAGTTGCTATGAGACACCTAGTAGGAGATAGAATAGCTCAAGATAGAGCATGATCAGTAGTGCAATGTGGCTCATAGATAGGAAGATAGAGTAGCGATAGAGGTGGGGACACTATAGGTGGAGGGAAGGCAGTTGAAGGGGAAGTTGGAGGTCTTGACTCTGAAGAGACTAAAATTATAGGCATGGATGGATAGGAGAGGGATAGGTTGGTGGTAAAGGAGGTGACCTTTAGGGCATAGATGGTAGTAGGGGGAGGGATGGATGAGTTGAGGAGGTTGTGAGGAGAGGTGGAGGAGTTGAGCGAGAGGGCATAATTCTACTAGGGGAAGTATCATGCAGCAGTCCCAGAGAAGCAAATTGAGCATTGCAAATGACCGACATGGTTAGGGACAGATGGGACCCATACAAGCATGCATGGAGGAGGGGGAGAGAGTCAATGGAGCACTAGGGGCTCACAGAGGACAGATGGGTCCTAACACATATGGCAAAGCTAGAGATGAGACAGGGGCATGAGTTGGAGGAGGGATGAGGTAGAGAGCTTGGATATAGGAGGAGGATGGATAAGGCCACCACCTCCACCACCACCACCACTAGGGGAAAACAGGGAAAACTATGAGTCCCACAATGAGGAGGTAGTAGAGGAAGGAGAGTAGTGATATGCTGGTTTGGATATATTATTTTGTGGATCTACCATTGGATATATTTTTGTGGGCATAGACCCTGATGTATCTATTGCAGTTCTTTATATGATATGGATACTAGATATCTAGACTATGATGGACATTGTTACTTTTGCAGAGGGGGTGATTTATTCTTTTATTCTTTGTAATATATATATATATATATATATATATATATATATATATATATATATATATATATATATATATATATATATATATATATATATATATATATATATATTGGATCATTCTTTAGGGTGGGATATGGATGTATGGACTTATGATGTCATGATTTTGTTTACAATGTGGATGTTTATATGATTATATGTAGATGAGAGACTAACATGATTGTATGTAGGATGTGATGTTTATGTGAGACATGATATTACTGATAGTTTGTGAAATAGGAGATGCTATGTATGATATGATGTTTGGATAGAGCTGATATGTTTGTGATGCAAGATATGCAATTTATGATATGATGTTTGGATAGAGATGATATGTTTGTGGTGAAGGATATGCAATTTATGATATGATGTTTGGATAGAGATGATATGTTTGTGATTCAAGATATGTGATTTATGATATGTTGTTTGGATAGACCTGATATGTTTGTGATCTGGGATATGCAATTTATGATATGATGTTTAAATAGAGCTGATATGTTTGTGATGTAGGATATGCAATTTGTGATATGATGTTTGAATAGAGCTAATGTCTTTGTGATGTGGGATATGTGATTTATGATATTGTGTTTGGATAGAGCTGATATGATGTGTTTTATGAAGATGAAAAATTATGTTTATGATAATGAAAAATAATTTAGAACAAACTTAAAAGAGAAATGGAGGTATGCAATGTGTGTGAAATTTTAAAAAGAATCAATGGAAATGAATGTGTATAATAAAACATGACCAAAGAAGTAAAATGTGAATGTGTGTGTGTGTGTGTGTGTGTGTGTGTGTATGTGTCTATATCTATATATATATATATATATATATATATGGGACAAATATGAATTCAAAATTAGTATGATGATTATGTGAAAATGGAACTTTAATCTCTGATAAAAGATGATAAAATGAACATAAATGAAATGTCACTTTCTTTGATTTTATATGATATTTCAAGCTTCAAATCAGATATTTAAAATCAAACAACCAATATTTCAAAGATCCACCAATTTCTCAATAAACCTCAAATTGGGTATGCCAGAAATAGTGCCAAAAGCTTCATAGCTTCACCTATTATTAATAAATCTGAAAGTGGAAATTTTTACAGAAATTTGAGCAGCATAATAGCCTATAAAATGAAATTTCTAGATCTATATAGCATGCACACAATAGCTCCCAAACGGAGGACAAAAACAATGCTCATCAGGCTTTCGAAAATAGCACAAAATAGCCCAGAATCACCACAAAAACTTAATAATCTATCACAAAAGTATAATAATATCCAAATAAATATATTTATCTCTATTTTAACATTTAAAAGTCTGATATACAGCAGCAACCCAAACTGATATGAAATACTCAACCAGAAACACCAAACTCTTACAAAAAATACACTCGAAAATCCACAAATCTGCACTGTTCAGCACAAAGGAGAACTCTGCATGAGCATGCACATGGAATGGCTTCAAAATCCCATCCTTAGCCTTCTTAGAAACCTGCAAACTCCCGTTCTTGGGTCTCCTTCTTCACAGGTTTGGTGGCCTCTAAAGAACAAGAAAGCAATCTTCAAAAATCAAGTTTTGGAATCAACCCAAAATGCCTCCAAACCCCTTAAAAGAGGGCATAACCATAACTCACGTCCAAGAGGGGTTAATAAAACATATTTTAATAATATTTTTCATTTATTAGTTCATTAGCTTCCAAAGATTATCCCCTTTTGCCAAAACTTCACCTTTTTGGGCTTGCCTGCCTTAGCAAAGATTATTATTTTTAATTATTTGAAAAAGGGACATGACAAGTCCTCCCCTTCCAAATATTGCTTGTTCTCAAGCAATGGATGAACAATAAACCAATCAATCCACCTGGATCCCAAATGTAGTCATGGACTATACTATTGTCAATTAACACAGGCTCCTGCAATATCCTCTGCAATATAACCAAGAGGAATCCATAATCAAACTAACTATTATAGCTCAACCAAACTCCAAAATCACAACTTCCACAGTTAGAAACCCACGAGACACAAACTCTTAGAACATCAAAACCCAAGTAAAGTGGAAAAATCAAACTACCAACACATTAAATACCATCAATGCATCCTACTGCCCTATACAGAGTGTACAATCCAACTCTGCAATTATGGTGAACGCTCCCGAATGAAACTATACCAAGTATGGAGAATCCACACACTGTACAACTCCTGCAGTCAACACAACTCTATAGATCATCAACCACTATCTCATAGCCATAACTCCCATGCACCCCATGAACAAGTGATACACCCCATTGTGACTGATCACCAGCTAAGTCAGGAGATGTCATAGCCAAAGGATTATAATGAATAACAACACCCATTGAAGCATCACTCCCAAACTCCTTCTCTAAGTCATGTATTATCAAGCTGTCAACTACAGAACCTATCACCATGTCATGCCCATCACAACTCTCATCCCAAGGTGTCAAACTGTCCCATAACTGATGATAAGCACTAGGAACCAAAGTAAATCTATGTATCATCATCTCATCAACATGGTCATCATAGGTAAATTGATGAGCATACCTCATAGTGTAATGCCAATAGAATGCGCCAATCTCAGTCAGTGGCTTAGACTGCAATCCAGATGTAAGTAACTGCAATCGATCACTAACCAAGTTGGAACTACTACTACCTCTAAAGACATCGCCAAGGGAGTAGTATTACTAATAGGAACCATGCCAACTTTCAGCTCACCAACATCACACATGATCTTTGATACAATATCTCTAGTCTACGTGCCATCAGTACTAGAGGTAACCACCATGTCATGCATACCAGAACAATCTTTTGTAGCACCCAACTCAACTAAACCTAACTCTAGTGGAGATGAACTCGATATGCCAATTTTAGTATCAAGGATGAGTGCATCCCCATCTCCACTGTCTCTGACAATCTCAACCATGGACATCCTTGGATCACTAGACACCATAGCTTGTGACTGTATAGAATCTAAAAAAGATTGCAGTCATTCCAACTCCATGGTCACCTTAGTCAAATGAAACTGTGACTCCTTGAAAGCCAACTATGTACTCTCAAGAATCTCAGAAGTCACCTCGAGCTTCTGAGTAAGCTCACTTACCTCATCTTCCTTGGCCAATAATGCATCGTATGTTGTACTCCCCCACTCCATAAGATAATCTCTGTCAGCTACCAACTACATATAATCCTATCTTAGAATCAGGATAGCCTCCCATAAAGAGTGGAACTCTATCAAGGAAAGACAACTACCTCTTTTCTCATCACTAGTAGGAGAACCCCATCCATAAATTGCTAACAACTGACAAGCAGCATCAAAATGCTAGCAAACGATAGCAATGTCTTGCTCACTAACTCTCAACTGACTAGACACATGATGGCACTAGCTAGACTATCTCCTACAAACCTCCTCTGATGCATTGTCTAAAGGAGTATCCTCAAAGTTACTGGTCTCTAGAGTATTACCATCCATATCCTTTGAATCAACTTCAAAGCTCATATCAACATACGAAGTATCAAAAACTGTAGCACTACTATCCAACTCCTTTGTACCAAAAGAAACCATCAAGGAAACTAAGTATTCAAAACTACCCACTTCATCCAATTGGATGTCATCAATGCCAATATGATCCTGAGACTCATCTACACACATTGCCAAATATGAAAGATCATCAACACATTCCAACAAAAATAGTCGACTAGATATATGAACAAAGCCCAACACCAATGTATAAAAACTAATACCAACATTGAACAAGCTGCTGGCACAAGAAAATACAACACTGTGCAATCTACGAATCAAATCCATGATAGCACCCAAACAATCACTGCTACCAAAAAGTGTTAAAGATTTCCAATCAATTGAATCCCAAATGCCAATATAAAAATCTCAAGTCCATATCTATAAACTAGAATCAGCTGGTAACTCAAGCAAACTCCTCACCTAAGTAATATGACCAATACCAACTAACTCCACATACCTGTCTGACATTGTCCCTATATCCTGGATGTGAATGCAAGATGAACTCGTAACATTATCAACGACCACACATGATCTACCGGCCACAAAAAGCTAATTATCAGGAGCATAAGATGAAACTAAACTCAACTCCATGCCATGCTTATCCCCATGTCTCTCCCAGTCCTATAATGCCAATGGAGTATTCACCAAAGAAGCTCGAGTGTCCTCAAGCTCATGAGAAAGCTTGTCAACTTCCTCCTTTCTCCTCAAGGCATCTGAATAGTCTCCAACAAGGCTAAGAAGATGGTCACGATCTGATAGAAGATGTAAATAGCTCAACTTCATTGTTTTTGTTCCTTCCCTAATCACCTGTAAGTCAACATAAGAAGACTTTTCTTGAACTCCCTTATGTCTACCCTGTAACTGAATCATCTGAATGTGATCTTCTATCATATCTCACAATCTATCATGATGAGATAATGTAGTCACAATACTATCTTCACTCACCTTTAGCTGGCTCGATAAATCATGTGAAGTACTACTAGCCTCAACCTCATGTGACAAAGCATCTAACTATGCCTGGTACTCTCTCTTAGCAAAGTCATGAATTCTCAATGTTTGGTCATCTCTATCAGGTATCTCACCATCATGCACAACATCCTCATAATCATCATTTGAACCTACTATGTTATAGTCACTGCCTGTTGGAACCAAACCATCATGAGTACCTGAGACATCACCCTTTTGCAACATGTATACAACTATCTCAACTTTAGTATCAAGTTGACCGTTACTATCAATCTGTGTCATATGCTTTCCCACTACCTCCTGTGGTAGAGTAGAATCTGAGACCTCTGCCTGGCTATAAGCTAGTTTCTCAAACTCCTCATGCAAGTTCTTTGTAATTGTGTCATCTTCCCTGTGAGAAAATCTACCAAATAGAAATCCAGTCAACTTATCCACCTTAGCTGGGTCAGACAACATGTCATTCATCATACGGTGGTGCTTAACCAACTATTCAAACATTTCATGGCTTATTTTCCTAAGTTTATCTCAAATGTCTAAATAACCATCCTTTCTATTGTTTTGACTCTGGATATCAATTGTCCAAGATAGTGTCCTCAGAGACTCTTGGATGTCTTGGAAGAATTTCTTTGCCATCTCATTTGGATCAGCCATAATTTTTCCTTCCTTGGATTTTGTACTTTTACTTTCAACTAGAGGTTTGATCAAAATTTCTTTATTCTTTTCTTGCTGCAAATATCCCTTTTCTCTTTCACTTAGTTGCATGCAACCATAAATTTTGACATGCAGCTGATTAGAAGCAACATGCAACCACCAAATTCACCAAGAACTAACATGCAAATGATTAGAAGTAGCATGCAACCATAAATTTTGACATGCTGCTGATTAGAAGCAACATGCAACCACCAAATTCACCAAGAAATAATCATGCAAATGATTAGAAGTAACATGCAACCATAAATTTTGAGATGTAGTTGATTAGAAGCAACACACAACCATAAATTATGACATGCAAGATTTGGGTAGTTGTCAAACTGACATGCAAACTTCTACAAACCCTCAGGCTGGCAAGATCATAGCTTTGATACCACTGAAATGTCCCTTTCTCTAATTTTATATGATATTTCAAGCTTCAAATCAGATCTTTAAAATCAAACAACCAATATTTTAAAGATCCACCAATTTCTCAATAAACCCCAAATCGGCTATGCCAGAAATAGTGCCAAAAGCTTCACAGCCTCACCTATTATTAATAAATATGAAAGTGGAAATTTTTACAGAAATTTGAGCAGAATAACAGCCTATAAAATGACATTTTCATATCTGTATAACATGCACACAATAGCTCCCAAACGGAGGATAAAAACAATGCTCATCGGGCTCCCAAAAATAGCACAAAATAGCTCAAAATCACCACAAAAACTTAATAATATATCATAGAAGTATAATCATATCCAAATAAATATATTCAGCTCTATTTTAATATTTAAAATTCTGATATACAGCAGAAAAAAAAACTGATATGAAATACTCAACGGAAACACCAAACTCTTACAAAAAATACACCCGAAACTCACAAATCTGCACTGTTCAGCACAAAGGAA
Organism: Cupressus sempervirens; assembly: GCA_028749045.1. Lineage (NCBI taxonomy): Eukaryota > Viridiplantae > Streptophyta > Pinopsida > Cupressales > Cupressaceae > Cupressus > Cupressus sempervirens. The sequence goes on along the minus strand of CM053788.1, from coordinate 176,756,051 downwards.
AACTCTGCATGAGCATGCACATGGAATGGCTTCAAACTCTCATCCTTAGCCTTCTTGGAAACCTCAAAACTCCCATTCTTGGGTCTCCTTCTTCACAGTTTTGGCAGCCTCTGAAGAACAACAAAGCAATCTTCAAAAATCAAGTTCTGGAATTAGCCCAAAATGCCTCCAAACCCCTTAAAAGAGGGCATAACCATAACTCACGTCCAAGAGGGGTTAATAAAACATATTTTAATAATAATTTTCATTTATTAGTCCATTATCTTCCAAATATTATCCCCTTTTTTTGAAACTTCACCTTTTTCGGCTTGCCTACCTTAGCAAAGATTATTATTTTTAATTATTTGAAAAAGGGACATGACAATAAACTATGATAATAACTTATGATTAAAAGTAAAAAATAAATTTAAAAATGAACACTAAAAATGTGTTAAATGAACTCAATTCTTATGATGACAAGAAATGAGAAATGAACAAAAAGATTGAGCAGATAAAATATGATTAATGCACCTAATATGTGATGAAAGAATCAAATCTATGATAGGGAAATGTGATAAGATGAATCCAAACTATGATAAGAGTAAATGAACACAATCTATGATGATATCACATCGTCAATAAATTGAACACTAGGATTCCTAGAGATAACAAATAAACATAATCAATGATGATGTAAGAAAAATTATGATGGTGAGATATGATTAACAAAACCCAATCTAGGATAATGGTCTATGATAAAGGAGGAATTTTGAGAAGTCTAATATACTAACCTTTAAGAATATGATGTTAGAAAAAGGAACAACCAATGAAATCTTAGTCAAGATGAGAGAAAATAGGATAGAGGAAATCAGGGATGAGATAGTTAGCTATAACAAAGAATGTAGTTGACGATGGTGAAACCTTAGCATAGGGAGTTAGAAATTGTAGGAGTACGATAATGAAGAGAACTCAACATTTGAGGATAAGGAAATTAAATCAAAAGATTTTGATGATGAAAGTATCTAAAGGGTGAGAAAGGTAGGTGATGTAAGGAAAGAATCTAGCCAAGGAAAGCGATAAAGAAAAAATGGGAGAAGGGAATTAAGGGGGCATAGGGATGATGAGAAATTATGATATGAAAGGCAAGTAGAGTGATAGGGAAACATATGTGGGGTGTAGGAGACTAGTGTAGCATATCACTGATCAGCCATGACTTGGGTCAAGAGGGTAGGAACAATATGCACAAATTTAAATAGAACATGTGTAGAATACTCAAGGGGATGATATTGAGGAGGAGATTGGGATGATAGGGAAAGGTTAGAACATAGGGGATAAGAGTTTTGAGGGAATGGGGGTAGAGAGGATAGGAGGCTAAGTGTAATGTGGGAAGAGAATGTGCAGGAGGGGGCAAGTATGGATCTGTATGGGGGTGATATGAACAAGTAATTTGTTTCATATGAGACAAAAGGATGAGAGTGAGGGGATACATTGGAAGCCTGAGAGTAGGGTACTTTGTGGAGAAGTACCACCATGTAGTGTGAGCACTTTATTTGATATAGGAATATTAGGGATATGCCAAGGTTACTAGGAACATCAAGGCCTTTTCCCCAATATTACATAGGACTAAATCAAACAAGCATGCAAGGATTTCACCAACATTACACATGAGTCCTAGAGAAATTAGTGTGGAAACAATACTAGGTGATCCACAAGAAAATGATATTACCCAACTGCATCATGTGATCATAAATGAAAAAATGATTAGAATATGCAAGGGTGATATCCAATTGATTCACAAGAAGAAAAAGACCTTGGTCAAAACCATGCTTTCAAGTTGTCCTAGTCACAACACACCATGATATAGAAGACCATGGCAACCGTGGGGAGGGAACAACTAAATCTCATGGAAATGACCCATTTGAATAAAATATACAAGAAAAATCCAAAATGAGAAGAAAGAAAAAATCCATGATAAAGTAACCTTTTGCCAAAGAGATCAGGATAATTGGGTAATGATAGGCTAATGTTAGGTATGAGGAAGGCAGTAGCCTATAAGGAACTAGATAAGATGTTTAGGATGGTAACAAAATTGGAAAGGATACTTTCCCATAGACAACTAGCTAGTGACATAGATCTTTTCCATAAGACTCAAAAATGCACAAGCATGACAATACAAAGGGTGGAGCACTTAGGGATGTATGATATAATATAGTAGTAGGTGTGTGTATGATGGGGAGAAGCTTAGGATGAGGAGATAGCATTGGTGTAACACATTTATTGTTACATGGGTATGATACATAAAGTAGTACTATTGTTACAAGGATATGATATTGTTGTTGCTGTAAGGAGATGATACATAGAAATGGTACAAAGGATAATATGTGCCTAATATGATACATGTGGTAGGGTACAAGCATACAATATACCTAGTATGATACATGTGGTAGAGTACAAGGATAAAATACACCTAGTATGATACATGTGGTAGAGTACAAGGAAAAAATACACCTAGTATGATACATATGGTAGACTACAAGGATAAAATGTACCTGGTATGACACATGTGGTAGAGTATAAGGATAAAATACACTTGGTATGATACATGTGGTAGAGTACAAGGATAAACTACACCTAGTATGATACATATGGTAGAGTACAAGGATAGGATAGATATATGAACTACAAATATAATACAGGATCTAGGTAGGGTATTCAAATTGATGGATGCTGAAAGGAGATGTCGTGAGTCATTTGGGAGTGTGAAGGTGAAACTATGAGGAACACCTTGTAGAATGGGAAGATGAGAAATGGAGTATGAAGGGGTGATGGGAGAGACATATGTCATTGATAGATAATAAGAAGGCTAAGTACACCAAGCACCTAATTACAAGGTTTTCACTAGGGTACCTATCCAATGTGCTTCAATGGCCAAGTTTTCACCATTGGACACTCATTTTGCTTTAGCTGATTTTTTTTCTTTCATTTCTCCTTTTTTCCCTTAAAGGGGCAGGATACACTAAGGATTCTTAGGCATAGAATTTCTTGATGTGAATGATGTTGGTGGGATCATTCAGGATTTCGCCCTTAGGTGTGGATAGCTGAAAGGCCCCTAAACCAAAAGACGTTGTAACCTCATAAGGACCAAGCCATGTGGACTCAAACTTTCCTTTCTTTTCTCAATCAGCTTGGACCTTCATGTTTTCTTTTAGGACCATGTCTCCTTCTTGAAAGTGGCACAGATGGACCTTCTTGTTGAAGGTGTGCTTGAGGCAATTTTGGTAGACCATAAGGTTGTCATAGACCTGTTGCCTTTTTTCATCAAGTAAATCAAGTTGGGTAAGTCTAGCCACTCTATAATCCTCATTAGATATCTGGCCCCACAAAGAAATGCACAAGGATGGGAGTCCAACCTCAATTGGTAATACTACTTTAGTGCCATAAACTAGGGAGTATGCAGTTGTGCCTATGGATGTATGGAATGAGGTGTGGTAGGCCCATAGGTCAATGTTGATCTGCAAATGCCAATCATGGGCCGAATCATTGGCAACTTTCTTTAGGATTTTGAGTCCTCCACCTGATCATTTCCTTGTAGGAAGTGTGTGCTAGAAAAATGGTGATGGACATGAAGGGAAGTGCACAATTTATCCATATTGAGATTTTCAAAATGACCCCCATGGTTAGTAAAAATGGTATCTGGGATGCCAAAGTGACATGTGATATGATATAGGATAAATTTACACACTTGAACTCTTGTGGTGATGACAATGGGGACTACTTCTACCCATTTAGTGAAATAATCAATGGTAGTGATTATCCACTTGTGTCCTTTTGAAGAGAGAGGTGTGATAACACCAACAAGGTCAAACCCCCAACATGCAAAGGGTCATGGTGGTGTACAATAGGTTATAGATCCTGAGTTGGGGCTTAGATTAGATTAGCATGTTTTTGATAGGGTATACATCATTTCACAAAGTCACATGCATCATGCTCTAGAGTAGGCCAATAATATCTAGCCTGAAGGATTTCCTTAGCTAGAACTATTTTGCTTGTGTGAGCACCACAAAGTTTAGCATGTACCTCCTTGAGAGCCATTGCAACCTCATTTTGGTCTAAACATTGAGAGAGAATATCATGATAACCATGATGATATAGTGTTTGAGTGATGATAGTATAACAAGAGGCTCTTTGAATAAGGTTCTAATATTTTGTTCATGTGAGATGGGGAGATATGATACCATTTTGTAAGTAAGTGTGAATTTCATGGTACCCTAGGGATTGGGGACCAACCAAGATGCATACCCATGTTGACTCATCATTCTTATATGTAGACTCATGTAGCTACTAGACTAAGAATTCATACTATGTAGCCTCTCATGACATTTCCAAAAGTGAACCAATAGTGGCCATGGCATCTGCTACTTAGTTTTGCAATCTAGGTATCTGTATGAGCTAAATTTGAGTAAAATGTTCCTTCAACTAGTCAACCAACTCCTTGTAAGGTAGTAGCTTGTCATCCTTGGTCTCATATTCATCTAGAGCCTTCTTGATAATAAGTTTTGAATCTCTATAGACCTATATCTCTATGATATTCCATTTGACTATGATTTGGAGCCTTGCAATAAGGGCCTCATACTCTAAGATTTTGTTGGTACACTAGAACTATAGTTTTAAGGATTTAGAAATGTAATCTCACTGAGGTGCGATGAAGAGTATGTCAGCACTAGAGCAATGGGATGTGTAAGATCCATCAAAGTATAATTTCTAGGAGGTTGTTTGCCTATTAAGCAGAGGTGCTCATCTAGAAATTCCATAATGAGGGCGTGATCTGCAACCAAAGGTGCATCAGCCAATTGATATGCTATAGCTTAGCCTTTGATATCCTTTCAGTCAATATATTGGATGTTGAATTCACTGAGAAGCATGACCTAGTTAGCCAAATGACCTATGAGCACTGTGCATGACAACATATATTTTAAAGGATCAATTTTGGATATCAATTGTACAGTGTGGCTTAACATATAATGATGCAATTTTTGAGTGAAAAATACCACAACTAAGCAATCCTTTTCCATTGGTGTATAATTGAGCTCATATCCCACTAGAGTGTGACTAATGTAGTAAATAGCCCTTTCCTTGCCTACATCATCAAGTTGTGCTAGGAGAGCACCTAGTGTTGTTGGGGTAGCTGTAATGTATAGTTTGAGAAGATGGCCTACAACTAAAGGAACCAAGATAGGTGGATGAGCCAAGTATTGATTGATTAGTTCAAAGTTGCATTGGCAAATGGGATCCCACTTGAAATTATAATCCTTTTTGAGTAAATGTGTAAATGGTTAGTGCTTATCAGTGAGCTAGGAGATGCATCATCTGATTGATTATAACTTTCCTTAAAGAGAACGAAGCTATTTAACTGTCTTGGTAGGAGCCATATCTATGATGGCTTGGACCTTCTTAGGATCAATCTCAATACCATGATTTGATACAATGAATCCCAAGATCTTTCTTGAGGTAACACTAAAGACACACTTCTTAGGGTTGAGCATGAGATGATATTTAGCCAGTCAATGAAATGCTTCCTCGAGATGAGATGAATGATCAAGATCATTAAGAGATTTGGCTAAAATATCATCCACATAATCCTCAAGAGTATTATGGATGTGGTCATGGAAGATGACTATCATGATGCACTGATATGTTGCTCCAGAGTTCTTTAGCTCAAATGGCATCATGTTATAATAAAATGTCCCCCAAGGGGTGGTAAATGTTGTCTTATGCTAGTATACCTCTACTATTTGAACCTAATTTATCCAAAGAAACCATCCATAAGGGATAAGAGCTCATGGCCTATGATGAGATCAACAATTATGACTATGTTTGGTAAAGGGAAATCATCCTTCAGGCAAGCCTTGTTGAGATCTCTAAAGTCTGTACAAATTCTTATATCACTAGAAGGATTTATGTTCGGTACCATATTAGAGATCCATTTTGAATAGTCAATTGGGAAAATGATCGTTTCCTCTAGCAATTTTTCTAACTCCGCATTAACTAGTAAATAAACTTTGGGGTGCATCTTACAAAGCTTTTTCTTGACAGGTTTAGCCTTTGGATCCATGACCAAATGGTGTACTACTAACTTGGGGTCCAACAATGGCATGTCTTAATAAGACCATGAAAAATGAACAACATTTTCATGGAGGACTTCGATGAGAATTTCTTCCTACTTGGGTGGTAGAGATGTCGTGATATATGTCGAGTTTCTTCTATCAAGACTGATGAAATGGAAGGCCTATGATCTTGTGGGGGATGGATGAAATATCCATCATCAATTGCCTCTAAGAGGTTCCCAATGTTAGATATGTCCTTTATTTTATTTTTATTTTTTGAATCATTCAATGGCACTCCAGAGGAGTTTCCATAAGAGGATGGTTTTGTTTTTATTTTTTGCTTTTTTTTTTTCATTTTTGGTTCAATTTTGTGATTGGAGATTTCCTCCTCCTCAAAATAACCTCCTGGATCTAGTTTGTATACATATGCTCATGGTGGTGGTGCTCATTATGTGTTTTTTCTACCCCCATGAATCTAAGGAGCACGTGCTCTATACAGAATTCGTCAACATGGACAACACTTGGTTGATCCCAATTAATGAGTTTAGGGTGAGTGAATGGTAGGTCTATGAGATTTAGAGATAACTAGTTGAGCACAGAAGCTCCTAGGATAATTTTTCAAGGAAGATATCATCATAGGATCTCTTTTTTACCTCCTTAGGATGTCTTTGACCTCAACGAAACTATTTCGGATGGTTGTAAAGGCATGACATTCTTTTGTGGTGCCTCGAGTTATGGGGAGTCTATAGCCTAAGCCTTTCTTTTTCTTTTCTTGGTATGCTTCTATAGGCTACCTAATGCTTGATTCCAAATGGCCTAGACCACCTCCTTGATAATCCCATTTCTTAGTAGCAAGGCAATGTGACCATGGATATTTTTGTTTAAGGTTATCAAGAAGTTCTTCACTTTTTGGAGGTGGCTCTTTGTATAGCCATGTACTAATGTTTAGAGTGGTTTCCTCACCATTGATGATAACTTTGGTAATGAATGTGGTAGGCCCCAGCTGTCTAAGTTGAGATGTGTTATCTAGCCTTGGCCATTGATGTGTCAGGTGCCCTTGAGTATGTGGATCAAGTGGTAGAGCACTGATAGGAAAAGCATCTCTGAGACTATATTCACTACAACCTTGGTAGTTGATCTTAACTGCAGAGAGGGTGGAGGTGAAAATGGTATCAAGATCATGGTAGGTGCTAGAGGAACTGGCCATGGTGTGGCTATTTTTGATGCTAGGACAATGGTTGTTGTATGAAGCTTTGACCACATTGGAATAAGCAAAGGGTTTATGATTTGCATGAATGGTTACCTTAGTTCCATTATTGGGAAATTTGGTGCACTGATGGTATGTGGATGGAACGGTCTTAATGCCATGAATCCATGGTTGGAAAAGGAGGATGTTGTATGCAAGGTTAAGACCAACTATGTGACAAACTATTTCTTGAGTGCCTAGGCTGACTTGGAGAGGTAGAAAGATGGTTCCTTTAGTAGTGTACTCCAAGGTGTCATATGCTTTGATGGTAATTACCTCATTAAGGATATCTAGTTTGTTTGATGAATTTTGAAGTACATATATTTAAAGTCGATCCATTATCTATTATGATGCATTTGACTGCAAAGTTAGAAACCATGACAGCTATGCAAAGTGGAAGTATATGATCAGGTTCAACTACTGGGATGTTGGAGGTCTTGAAGGATAGAGCACATGAGTAAAAAATGTGGCCAGCCAAGTTGTAGAACTTCATGGCATTTATGTTAATGGGGATGCATGACTCATCAAGAGTACTATTGAGGATCTCTTGATAAAGTGGGCTTGTTTGTAAGAGATCTAGAATGAAAATTTGAGTTGGCATGTTTCCAAGGTGTTTCAAGATATTATATTGTGGTCCTATTGGGGGTTGCCTTGATAAACGTGCTCTCAATGGAGGTGGCCTAATGGTGTAGATATAGATGGGCCAACTATATTGAGTCAAACCCATCGAGTAGTAATCACACATTGGGCATCTGAGCCTTTGATGTTTATAACATTGATAGATGACTCCACTTGTGATATGCAGCTGATATGGTTTTCATAGTCCAAGTATACTAAGTTATAGTTTTGAGATTTATCTTGATTATCACCTTATTTGTTTTGAGCATTGGTGGGTTTGTTGGCAAGAGTGTTTGTAGGTGCTTTTCCTTTGTTTTTGTTATGGGAAGCAAAAACATTTTAGTATATTAGTAATCCTACATCAGTTGAACCTTGTGGCCCCACTGTGATCTCTTTCTAATCGATAAGGTCTTGGACATAGTCATTGAGCATGCACTTTAGCATGGTATGCCCTTTGACATGATAGAATTTGCAAAACTCATTATCCTTATACTAGGATTTCCTAGACTAATTGGGTTCCAAGGGTTGTGTTTTTGGATGTCTAATAATATTATCCTTCACTAGTTTCTCAAAGATGCATCAAGAGGCTTCCCCAAGGGGGTGTATACACAGGGTTTTCTCTGAATGCATGGTTTAGGTACAACTAAAAGTGTGATAGCATTAGTTTGATTTTGATGGCTGGGTATTTGGACATTGTGTAGGTTGTTTTGCATAGGAGGCTATTGATAGATTGGTAGTTGTTTTTGGTAAGGTTGTTATTGAAAATTTTTGGTAGGTATGTTAGCTGTTGTCTTGATGACATGAACATGTCAAGTGTCAGTGATGCCATCAGTAACTATGTTCTTTTTTTATTGAAATAATATAGCTTTTCATTGCTTGGACCTCAATCATGAGTATTTTCTTTTTAAATCTTGATGGCACCATCCTTGATGATCCCTTTCTTGAGTCCCATCCCTTTTTGCTTGATATCTTTATAAGTTTGTAAATAGTTCATAACCATGTGGTGGACAAGACTAGGATGTGCATTGTTAATGAGCATTTTGACAAGGTGGCATTTAGGGATAGTGCATGAGATCCTAGTGGTGAGGGTTTTCCAATGTTATAAGTATCCGACAAGGCTTTCTCCTTCCTTTTTCTTGGTATGAACTAAGTAAACTACAAATAGTTTAATCTTGACTAGATGAGCATATTGAGCCACGAAGGCTTCAAAAAATCAATAAAGGTCTTAATGGTACCTTGTAGTATACGACAAAACCATTCAAGGGTAGGATCTCCTAAGATTTTCAGAAAAAGTCACATGAGGAACACATCATTATAGGCCACTTCTTGGTAGTACATATAGAATTCCTTAACATGTGTAACTTGGTTGCTTTTCCCTCTAAATTTAGCAAACTTGGGGATCTCAAAATGTTTAGGAAAAGGTGTCATCATGATGGTTTTTTCAAATAGGTATAGGCAATCATTTTCAAATTTGAAAGTTTTCGGGTTTGTCCCATCCTTGACTACTTTAAGAGCATTTTTCATCTCTTCCCATTCAAAGTTTATAGGTAGGGAAATGGGTGCCCCTGGTCCATGTGCCCCTAGTGTAGGATATGTAGTAGATGTTGAAAGTTGATATGGAAAACCTTGACTGCCATATGGTGGTGGCTAAAAAATAGGTTGTACTACTATTGGGATGAATGTTATGGGTTTTTGGAATGTATTTTGGGCATACTGTTGCATTTTCTAGGTAGATTGTTGTTGGAGAACATATGTATGAGGTTTTTTCCCTACTAGATAATTCGGTGAGGATGCCTAGGCATACTGTTGGTGTGATTGGTCTGCCTTACAATAGGTCTATCATAGTCATGCTCTAGGCCATGCTTAGGAATAATACATTCAAACTAAGGACTATTTTTCTCACTATAAGGTGCATTTAATCTTGTCAACCTAAGGACGTATACTTGAAATGGTCGACACAATATGTGCACTAGGTCTCTTAATGAGTCACTAAGCTTATGCCACAGGAAAGTAAAATGCAAGAAAAGGAACTTACACTATTGTTATAGGAAACTAACATACTTAACTCTATGAATACTAGAAATACAATGAAAGGCCAACAAATATTCCAACACAGTTCATCCACTATAACTATTCTGACATATGTTGCAGGAAAATTCATGAAGTGTGATGCTACAACAAAGAACTTACGACTACTTACAATACTAAAAATGATTGGAAATAAATATATACTATCCTAATCTAATCCACCTTCCAAGTGGGCCCCCTTGGTTAGCTTCAACTAAACTACTAACACGGGATAGAAGCCAAAAACTATTTCATTACATTTCAAAAATTCATTACATAACACAAAACTATAAAAACACAACTCACTATAAAAGTTAATAGTTTACTCTCATAAACTCTTTCTTCTAATTAAACTAACACACTTGGTCTAATTCCTATATATGGGAGATTGACACATATTCTCATAACAAAAAAGTAAATAACTTAGCTATAAATCCGCAGGAGAGAAAGAAGGAAAATAACAACTCAAGGTAGGAAGAAGAGATAACAGCTTAAGGTGGGAATAATAAAGTATAAACATCAGCTCACCATATGAATAAATGCAAAGAATGCAGAAAGTCTTGATAGCTCCTCCATACTCACTGTTGTGTCCTTTGGAACCTTTATGACTTTCCTCCACCATGGCTACACCTCACCATTCTTTTCTCCTTGAATGCTATTGGTGCTCAATTCTTCCAATCATCTTTTAGCTTCATTGCTAATAGGTTAGTTATAATATAGAGATAATTGAAAATAAGTATTTTCAAATTAAATTCAAATATAAGAACACACATTTTGATAATTACATGAAATACTACATCATATATATGATATTGGAAAAAGATGACATACTATCTACGCATAGGTTAGTCATTGGCTTAGGTAAACATAGGTCCACAAATCTCTTGATGAAAATGAAATAGAGTATTAACAAAGTGTTTAAAAACTATCATGAAATAGAGGCAATATTTAGCCTCATCAGTGATGATTATGGTTGAAAAGATGATAGTCTAGGTAAGACTTCGGCCATGCTTTAGGAGTGTATACCTTCCCCAATATATGTTGGTTATGCTCCTACTTGAGAAAGTAAATGAGTATTAATAGGGGCTAGGTAGTTGATGTGAGGAAGAGTGTTCATAGCTAGGTATTTTGAGGTAGGTTTGGTTTGACTATGGCCTAGGGGTGGTATAGAAAAGTAGTTGGTCATGGGTAGTAATGAATAGACTTGAGGAGTGAGGGATGAAAGTGACTGGGGTATGGATATGGATGTAGTGCTAAAGCGAATGCTAGTGGTAGGTCCTTGAATCATATTGAAACTCTAAGGCCCTAAAGAAAATGAGTCTAAAGTATTTTGGCTAGTGATAAATGTATTGATAGTGATGTTGGGTGGGATGGAAGATGAAGCATTTGACCCTAGTGGAGGCATTCCAGTAGTGAATGGATTGGATGTGTTATGAGATGGAAGGGAAAATGTAGTGTTGCTAAGGGTAAAAGGGGTATTTTGAGAAGTGGGAATATGGACAGTGGAAGTAGAGGTAGGTGATACACTTATGGTTGGTTGGGATGTGGTATGTACTAAAGGTTGAGTGAGGATGGAATGGGAGCAGTCACCTGGGTTGAGGGGATATTGGGGTCTGCTAGTTCTGTTTGTGTTGGTTGGTACCCACTATTGGGTGAAGAGAAAGGATCATGAGGGATAGATGACCCTACAAATGGTGGTTGCCATCCAAATAGAGGATGTGTAAGATCTGTAATGTTTGTAGGTGGTGGGCGTCCAAACTCAAAAATGCCAACATTTCCCCTTAAGAATTTTTCCATGATGGTTTCCTCATTTTGATCTATGATGGAATTGAAAATGGTTACATGTCTAGGTTGGTTCATGAAAGCATCAATATCTATGGAAAAACCTATTTTTTAGGGGTTTGTGGTGGTGGATCTAGTGGTTGCATGAACATGATGGGGTATGGTTAAGCCTGAGCTATGCTACTACAATGACTAGGATCCATGTCCTTCTTTTTTTGTGTGTTCTTACTGAAACATGTGGTGGGTGGCATGAAAGGATAACTTTCCTAAGGATGAAATATTGGAAGGATGATGATAAGTGTATGTGAAAAAGTGATTTTCCTAAGTGTGACTAGGGTGGAGGGATTTCCTAAAATGTAAAGAAGAGTGTGTGAAAGTGTGTGTAATTTTACTTTAGGAACCTAAATGATATGGTAATTAGTGAAGGAGATTGTGTTTCCCTTAGGTGTGATGTTGAAAATGTGATGTTGATATCAAAAAACCCTAAGGTAGCCTTATGTCATTTTTTGGAAAACAAAGAGGGATCAAGTATGTAACCCAACCTTTTGCTCAAGGTGATGTGGGACACAAGTGACAACCTATCTTAGACAATTCTTAGTTTTAAGGATAACTATGATGGTGAGATATATGGAAAACTTCTTTAGGAAAATAAAGCTTAATGGAGTGATGCTAAATGTTTCTAAGTGATAAGTAAATAGTGGTGGGTGCTAGGGCTTAAGGATATATTTGGAGGATTCCTAAAAACCTAAGCTTGATGTCAAAATATGAGGAGATGATTCTATTTAAATGCTTGAATGGGGTAGTGGATTCATGTCAGAGACTAAGCCTATGAGGAGATAAGTGGATGAGTGTGTGTGGAAAAAGAAGGACCTAATCAGAGTAGGTAATACTAGAGTTGTTGATAAGGCTATGGTTGCCACCTCATCAGAGAGTTAGGTTCGAAATTTTGTAATCCCACTCAATTTGTAATGCAATTTCTACACCACAATTCTCAATTTGGTCTAGTTTGGTGAGCCTTGGGTTGGGGGTATATTTTTTGTGTTCTGCTTTTATTTCCTTGTAGACTAGTTTTTAGGGAAGTTTAGCCTTGTTGAATTTGGTCTTGGTTTGGCCTGACATGAGATAACTCTAAGAGATTTGATAATAAGTGTGGGTTTTTTTATAGGTAATGACTACGCTAAGTATACCTTTTAACCTTGGGTTGGAAACATAAATTAGTTGAGGAATAGCTAAGTTTCTAGAAATGGTAAAGTAGGAAAGTGGGACAACAAAGGCTTAGGATTTCTCATGAATAAACTTGCTAACAATCCTTTGGAAAAAAGGTAACGAGGACCTATTTTGAAGACAAATGTGTTGTTTTTAGTCAAGTAGGATAGGTAAGAAGGATATTTTTAAAGAGACAAATTTGGACCAAGGAGAAAAGGGTTTGTTTTGTAACTAGATTCTACTAAATAATTGTTTTTGGGATAACAAGGATAGTTTTGAGAAAGGTAAAGCTAAACCACTGAGACAAAAGTTGTGAATGGACTTGCTAAAAACTATTTTTGAAATAACAAGGATGGGATCTTTTTGACATGATGGATTATGAGAAAATAGTTTCTCAAAGGTCAAAGCAACTTTGAGAAAGATAGAGAAGTGATCTCTTTAGCAAAAGGATTTGATAGTAACCATAGAAACTGTGTATGTTTTTACAAATGTTTTTCATGGGTCTTGAGAAAAAGTAAGACAATTCAAACACACTCTTTATCCCTAAGGTCAAATTTTGGTTACAACATGCTATTCAATAGCCCACGACTTGATGTCTCCTAATTCTAGTGCAATATGTCCCTCTAATCAAAGAGGTGAGTCGATATAAGAGTTGATCGAAAAATGATACATAACAAAGAATCTTTAAGGCATGGAAAATAGAAGTTCCCCTTCTATGGGAACAATGACCCTTGGAGATGAAACCCAAGTAGCCTTATGCCTCTACTAGGGGAGCACAATGGCGAGTAATCTTGTGGGATGTTGTTTCCCTTCAACTGTAAATAGCATACCAAGGATAAAAGGGTAGCTACTAAGTTTCTTCATAGTTAGGTCTATGGAATCTTGCCAAATAGTTTTTATGTATGTGATCCACTTAAGGATCTATTTCATACATACTAAAATCATGAGAAAGTTTTCCCACCTCAGGCTAACCCCAGAAACACACCACCCAAACTTGGGTGATAGAGCAAGAAATTTTAACTTTCCCCTCATTTATATACCAGCCAAATTATTGTTGGATACAATTGATTAATTGTGTGTTGCCTTTAATGTTACACAAATTTCATATCACTATCAATTAGTATATGTTGAGCTCACTTGGGTAGTGAAGATAGTTCTTAGTGTCTACCAAGTGTTCTTATGTTTGCTTAGTTTAGAAGGTAGTGTCTACCATGTTCACTTGGGCATCAAAGGAAAAGTTGCAGAAAGTGAGTGTTAACTGAGCTCACTCAGTTAATGAAGGAAAGTTGGATGGAACTAGTGCTAACCAAGCTCACTTGGTTGCCAAAGGATTTTTGAAAGTTTGCACTGTTAACTGAGCTTCTATTAGTTAACAAAGGAAATCATTTATGGGTTAGTTTCTACCAAGTTGGGTCAACTAACGAAGGATTTTCTTATTTAGGCATGTTAAGCTTAATTGATTTATCTATTGATTCCAGCCAACTAAGGTGAGGAATATTGATTATTCTAATTTTTATTTGAGCTAACTTGATAGAGTGAAAGATATAAGTATAAGGTCAAGTTGTGATTTCAAAGTGTGCAAGAGATGAAGATATGATTGAAGATTTAATGATGAGAAGAGGAAGCAAATTTGATGGATAAGTAGAATGTCCTTGTGGAGTAACAAAGCTATATTCGATCATGAAGGATCAAGTACAAGCCTAAATAGAGATCCATAATTAGAAAATTAGTTGTATTCAAATCATGTCATCTCACTGTTACTCTTTAACCATTGTAGCAATGATCTAAATCTCCTAACAAAGTTGGCTTAATAGCTATTTGCAAATCCTCTAACAAAGTGGCAGTTACATTGAATTGTTCTCAAGACCTCTAACAAGGCCACTCCTAACAAGGTATTTAAATCATTTAATAGGGTCACACATAATAGTTTATTTTGTAACCTTTAATAGGGTTGGCTCCTAACACGGCTCACTTCAGAAGAGTGAAAACAATAACTAGTTACAATTGGTGGTTTTTTTCCAAATTGGGTTTCCACGTTAAATTATAGTGTCAAATGTGTTCATGCTATTTTATTTTATGTGTTTGCAAATAAATTAAAGTAATGGTAATCATAGATAACATCTAAAGGATTATTTTTTATTCATTTACTGAGCTAATATAGTTATTATTGTATTACAACATTCTGTGTTTATCGAGCTTTAGAAGTATTTAGTTATCTATTTGCATTTTGTACTAGTTGACATCTAAGAGATCTGAGATTTATTTTTGTAGTAACTAATGCACCCCTCCCCTCTTAGTTACTCCTCTTATATTTCCAATAACTATTTACTAGTTTGAGCTTCTCACCAAAGGGGGTGCACTTCCTAGAGGTGGATGATCTTGCTAACAACTTTTAGTATATGCATCTCTTATTTAAATGGTTCTATTTTGCAAGGAATAGAGAAGTCAAAGATGTGCTAAAAGGAATAATCTCATAACATAAAAGGTACTTGGTTCATTTCTATTTTAGACACTTTAGTGTATCTTAACATACTAGTTTTTGAAGATACACATGATCTTAACATTCAATTTGTTCATTTCCAACTTGGTAGTGATGGTCAACAAAAGGACATTATGTCAACAAAAGGAAATCAATCCAGAAATGTTTTAAAAGGAGAGAATAAGAATGAGTTTAGCCTTAGACATTCAAGATTTGATGCATTTATTTTAAGCCCCAAAATGGAAGTGTTTATCACATTGATTCAATTTTTAATACTTGGCACTCAAGAGTTCAAATGCTTAAAATCAGATAGAGGTGGTGAATTCATCTCCCATGAATTCAATAATTTTTGCATTGAAAGAGGAATCGAAAGACAAGTATCAGCCTTTGGTACACCACAATAGAATGATATAGCTGAAAGAAGAAACAAATCTGAATGTTTCTCTCAAATACTAGAAGGAAGCTATCAGAACTACATTTTATACCTTAAACAAAGTTTAGATGAAGAAAGTTTCAAACAATCACCTTATCAGCTATGGTATGGCTACAAACCTAATGTAAGTTACTTGAAAGTATTTGGAAGAAAATGTTATATAATGAAAGAATCTAGAAAAGGAAAATTTGATGTAAAAGGTGATGAAAGCATATTTCTAGGATACTCTTGTAGAAGTAAAGCATATAGATGCTTGAATTTTTCCACTCACAAAATTATAGAAAGTGCACATGTTAGAATTGATGAATTTGTAGGAAAAAGTGAAGAAGAAAGCAACAAGGAACCTAAAGATTACAAAATATTGTTTACTATAAACCTGATACTCTACCAAATCTATCTGAGACAAAAGAAGTTTCATCTCTTGAGTCCCCAGAAACTTCAATAGTTAACAAGTTATAGATAGTGCAACCTAAGCTACAAGGACCCGAGTCACAATTAGAGGCTACTAAGCTAGTTCAAACCACGCCTGATGGACCCAAGTCATAGATAGAAGGACCCAAGATTGAAACTAAAATTCAAGAAGATGATGGAACTCATTCAATGACCAAGGAGCTTGTGTTAGCAAGATATGTCAGAAGGTAGCAAGATATGTCATAAGTCATCATGCACCTTGTTAGTTTGTGGTGACTAATTAGGAAGTATTGTACATACTTCATAAATTATTTGGGCATAACATACTTGTATAAAATGGCTTAGGGTTAGGGATTGTTTCATTGTAGGTGATGTGAAATTGGTTCTTGTGGTGGTATTGAGCTGTAAGGGATTACAGATTGTAATCAAGTTGTAATCACTAGATCATAATAATATCAAACTTGCTATTTGGTAGACATAGCCTAGGGATTGGGTGAGCCATTTTAAATCTTAGTGTATTGTGTTATTTTCTGTGTGATCTATTATTTTCTATTATTGGTTATATTTGCATGTAATTGTTATTTCTATTTGTGATTTAATCCTAACAAGTGGTATTAGAGCAAGGTTTTTTTTAGTTATCCTTTATAGGAAGGTCACATGGTTGAGTAGGAGCAATGGAAAATGAGGGTAAGCTAAGGGTTGATAGGTTTAATGGGCAAAACTTTTAGTTATGGAAGACACAAATGGAAGACTATCTTTATTAGAAGGATTTATGGAAGCCATTGGAAGGCAAAACCAAGAATTAGGTATCTATATCAAATGAAAAATGGGATCTTTTAGACAGAAAGGCACTTAGAAGCATTCGATTATGCCTAGGACCATTAGTGGCATTTAATATTACAAAAGTAAAGACAATATAAGAATTGATACAAACCCTAGCGAAACTATATGAAAAAACCTTTTCTTCAAACAAGATATTTCTCATGAAGCATTTATTTAATATGAAAATGGTAGAGGGTGGATCTATTGTAGATCATTTAAATGAGTTTAATACTTTTACTAGTTAATTATCTTCTGTGGGTTTCAATTTTGATGAAGAAATTAGGGCTCTCTTGATTTTGTATTCTTTTCCTAAAAGCTGGAATGGCTTGGTAATGATTATGAGTAATAATGTTCTTGGATCTAGTACCCTAAAATATGATGATGTGATTGGTGCTATTTTGAGTGGGGAAACTCATAGGAAAACCTCAAGTGGATCTACATTAGGAAGTGCTTTGAATGCACAAAGCAGAGGCAACACAACTAAGAGAGGAAGTAATTCCATAAATTGTGGGAAATCAAGAGGAAAGTCAAAGGGGAGGAGGTCTTAATCGAGAGGACTAAATGACTATTGTTACTGTAGGAAACTAGGGCATAAAAAGAAAGATTGTTGGAATCGAAAGAAAAATGGAGATAAACTAGATGAAGACAAGGAGGCAAATGTGGTAAGCAACAAATCTAAAGAGGATGCTTTGCTTCTATCTTTAGAAAGTGTTGATGATTAATGGATTTTAGATTTTGGTGCTTCATTTCATGCTACACCTCATAGAGATTATTTCATTGATTATGTCCAAGGGGATTTTGGGATTATTTATTTGGGGGATAATGAACCCTGTTAGATTGTTGGAAAGGAAAAAGTTAAGATTAAGTTGCAGAATTAGAATCATTGGCTACTACATGAGGTTAGACACATTCCAAGGCTAACAGAAATTTAATTTCAGTAGGGCAACTCGGTGATGAGGGTTGTGTAGTTACTTTTAATGATAAAAATTGAAAGGTTTCAAAAGGTTCCCTTGTAGTAGCAAAAGGTGTGAAAGTAGGCATCTTATATCTTTGTATAGGTAATATTGTTCTTTCTACTTTAATTTTTTTAGAGAAAAATGAATGTTCAAGAATAGTTGTTGCTGTTGAGCAAGGAGAACAAATAGTTGTTGTAAATTCTGATTTAGCGCTATGGCACAATAGACTTGGGCACATGAGTGAGAAATGTATAAAAGTACTTCAGTCAAAGAATGTTTTACTAGGTCTAAAATGTGTTAATATAGATTTTTGTGAAAATTGTGTGTATAGAAAACAAAAGAGAGTGAGTTTTGTGAAGACTGGGAAGGAAAATAAAAGAGAAAAATTAGAGCTTGTGCATACAGATGTATGGAGACCAACTTAGTGTTGGAGTAAATAATTAATTAATTTTTAATTATTTATTATATATATTTAAGCTTACTTAGGTTAATGCATGTAGTTGAGGTTAGTTGTTGACAACACAGAAGTTTGTTCCATTTAGAAAACTTATCTTTTCCACCTCTTGTGGATGTGTTCTTAATTGTCAACCTTATCTCCGACCTCATTCTAGCTTGTTCTACAAGCTTCCATGAGGCCTTTTTGTTTAGTTTCTCATTCATTGTAAATTCATTCCATTCACATAGCAATTCTAATTTCCTATTGTGAAATATTCTCTTGTGCAGTATTAGTTTCAAGCTCTTTGCTCCCTAGGTTTCTCTTCAGCAAGCTATTTGCATTGCAAGTGATCTTGGTGCACTTTTGAAGTTAGATTCTCAACTCCTACATGGTATCAGAGCCTCCTTGTTGCTTCTTATTCAAAGGATTTTTGAAGCCATAATTTGGAGTCACAAACCCTAGTTTGTTTATGCATTTTTCTTCAAATCAGGGGTAGCGTGATTTTTTGGAGCACTTTGGGGTCAAACAGACACTACCATTGGATCCGAAAGGCCATTTGCAATTAGGTTTCATATTAAATTTTTCATTTTTGGCTACAGGCATTTTTTTGAAAGCATGCCACCACATCTCCGCTCACACCAACAACACCACTAGGTTCTCCTCCTGGGTGCCACCACCACTGACGATTTTCTTTGTTCTGCCACTCTATAGTTGTTTTTCCCTATGACATCATCTTACAGATAGCTTACACAATTTCTTGACAACTGTAAGTTGCTGACATCACCTTCTCGACTGAATACATCATTTTTTCAGCGACCCATGCTGATGTCATTTCCTGACAAGTGATGTCATAATTCCAATTGTTGACATCAAAAAAATAGCAACTAGAGTTTTTTTGGTGACATCTTTGTGATGGCAGTACGAGCATCAAATTTAACACAGTGTTTGTAATTTTTTAGCAAGGTGAATTTTTGGAGTAGCAATTAGTTTTTTGGCCATAACTTGAGCATACTAAGGTCTTTTTCCAATCCGAAAGAAGTGTCAAAAAGATGACTTAGAGATGGAGACACTGGTGCTAGTTTCATAAGATTCTAAGTTTTTTTGAGCTCCCATTTTTGGTATCAAAGTAGAAGTTTGTGTTTCCTCCTATTTTGCATCAACAAATCCAAGTTTTTTTCCAACTTTTTTGCTTTCTATAGTTGTTTTTTGTGGTATTTGAGAGATATTATTGTATGTTTGTGGGGGGGTGTCTTTCTTTTCTATAATTTACTTTAGTTAAGACCCTTCTACTTTTATCTTTTTCTTTCTCTCAATGGCGGATCCATTTGTGACCCATCTTACTCTGCACAACTATCACACTTGGAAGGCACAAATGACTAGGCTTCTCATGTCAAGAGATCTATGGTCTTGTTTGGATGAGAATCAACCTATTTTTACATGACCTTTTGAGGTTCTACAACATAGGAACAAAATGGATGAAGCCATGAGACTGATTGCACTAAACATTTTAAATAGTTTGCTATTTCACTTGGATGGTTTGACTACTCCACGGGCTTATTGGCAGAAATTTCAAACTTTGTTTGGTCACGTGAATGAATTATGGGCACTTCAATTGGATGGAGAGTTAACTTCTTTATCACCAAGCAAATTTTCCACCATTGAGGACTTTTTGATAAATTTCAATCCCTACGTGTAGTTTTACAAGGATGTGGGAAGAACAAAATAGATGATGGGTGCATATTTTTGATACTCTCAAAGTTTGAAGGGGCAATATCAAGTTTTTTCTTCTACTTTCTACTCCACCATGGATGCCCTTGGAGATAAACATAGGATGCCTACATTCGAGACATTTTTTGATAGGTTGACTAGGGAATAGGCAAAGATCCAACAGGTGGATAACTCTGGCTCTTCTAGCCAAGCATTGGTTGCTCAAAATTCTAAGGGGAAATCAAAGAAGAAAGGAAAATCAAAGAAAGACAAATCAAAATATGATCCTAAGCCTCCATCTAATCCTCCAGTAAGCCCCTAGGGCTTGGTATGAGAAGATGGACTCATTTTTGCTATCTACAGGCTTCACTTGCTACCATTCTGATCCCATAGTGTACATTCAGCATCTTGGTGATGATATTTTGATTCTTGTTTTGTATGTTGATGATCTTATCCTTATAGGTAGTTTGTCATCCATGCTCCAGAATGTTAAGCGTGTAGTGATGGTTCAATTTGAGATGACTAATCTTAGTTTGCTGCACTATTTTCTTGGTCTTCGCATTCATCAGTCTCCCACTAGCATTTTTGTGTATCAATGGAAGTATGCTCTTGACATTCTTGATCGCTTTCACATGCTTGATTGTAAGGCTGCTCCTACACCATTTCAGTTGGGTGTTACTTTCTCTACCTCTTGCTCCTCATCTATAGTGGATGCTACTTTGTATCGATAGTTGGTTGGTAGCCTGTTGTACCTCACACACACCTGCCCTGATCTTTCTTTTGTGGTTGGCCTAGTCTCAATTTTCTCAGGACCCTCATGAGAGTCATTAGCAAGTTGCAAGCATATTCTACGCTACATTTAGGACACACTTATCTATGGCATTCATTACACTATGGGGACTCTACACATTGTTGGCTACACTAACTTAGATTGGGTCAGTGATGTTGATGATTAGAAGTCTACTTCTGGCTTTGTCTTTTGCCTTGGCTCTGGTCCCATCACATGGTCATGCAAGAAGCAACATGCTTGAGAACTTTCATCTATAGAGGCTGAGTAAAAGATTATAGTTCTTGCTAGTCAGGAGGCTTTATGGCTTCATCAGTTGATGACTGAGTTCGGCTTTCCTCTTGATCATTCCACTATTTTGTGGTGCAATAATCATAATGCCATCCACATTTCTCACAACCTAGTGGAACATTAGCATACCAAGCACATTGAGTTGCATATGCATTTCATTCGTCAGTTGATCCAGGATGGTGTTATTGCATTGGAGTACATTCCTACTGCTATTCAAGTTGCAGACACCTTCACTAAACCTTTTGCATCACCCGACTTTCTTTAGCTGCGGTCAATGCTTGGGGTTACGAAAGTTGTCCTTGGGCGGACTGGTTGAGGCCTTCCTTCCTTCACTTCATGTTTTTTTTAGCATGTTGTTTTACCTTTTTTTGGGAGAGATTTTTTCCCATGTGGTTTTCTCTCTTTCCTTGTTTTATAGAGGTTGCATTTAGTTGCATTGTACTTGGGTACCTAAAATGGCCTCATTGTCGGGACCCATTTTGTATTTTTTCCTTTGTTTTGTGAGCTTAAGGCATTCCCCTAAGTTGCACTTAAGGGGGGTTGTTAGAGTAATTAATTAATTAATTGTTAATTATTTATTCTATATACTTAAGCTTACTTAGGTTAATAAATGTAGTTGAGGTTAGTTGTTAACAACATAGGAGTTTGTTCCCTTTAGCATACTTATCTTTTCCACCTCTTGTGGATGTGTGCTTAATTGTCAACCTTATCTCCTACCTCATTCCAACTTGTTCTACAAGCTTCCATGAGGCCTTTTTATTTGGTCTCTCATTCATTGTAAATTCATTCCATTCACATAGAAATTCTAATTTCCTATTGTGAAATATTCTCTTATGCAGTATTTTCTTCAAGCTCTTTGCTCCCTAGGTTTCTCTTCAACAAACTATTTTTATTGCAGGTGATTTTGGTGCATTTTCAGAGTTGGATTCTCAACTCCTACACTTAGGTATCTTCCCTTGGTGGCTCTCATTATTATGTTACATTTATTGATGATGCAACAAGAAAAGTTTGGATTTATTTCCTTAGACAAAAATTTGTTGTACTTCAAGCTTTAAAAAAATAGAAATTCTTGGTTGAAAATGAGACTGGTAAGAAATTAAAATGTCTTAGATCTGATAATGGTGGTGAGTAATACAATCATGAATTTGAATATTATTACCCCACTAATTGAATTTGTAGACAAAAAACTATTCTAAGGACTCCACAAGAAAATGGAGAGGTTGAACGTGTGAATAGGACTATCATGGAGAGTGCAAAGAGCATGAGGTTGCATGCTAGGTTTCACTTACACATGTGGGAGGAGGCTATCAATACTACTATAATTTGATTAATAGAGGTCCTTCTACTCCTTTGGGTTGTGGTATTTTATAGGAAGCATGGACTGGTAAGAAGGTGAGTTATTCTTTTCTCAAAACCTTCAGTTGTGAAGCATTTTCTCACATAGATTCTAAAAATAGAACCAAGCTAGAAGCTAAGTCAAAAAAATGTGTATTTGTTGGATATGGCATTAATAAATTTGGTTATAGAATTTGGGATTTTAAAAATCATAAAATTGTAAGAAGCAGGGATGTCATAGTCAATGAGAAAGTGTTGTACAAAGATCTATTACAACAACATGAGAAGAAAGAAGATGATTATTTAGTGTTGGGTGATACTCCAAAAGATGATGTTCCAACCATTCCTCATGATGTGCAACAACCACAACAACAAATAACATACACTCTAGTGAATATTAGATGGTCAACAAAGAAAATTAGACCTCCAAAAATATGTTCTCCCTCTTTGTATTCTATTTTATTAACAGATGTTGGTGAATTTGAATGTTATAATGAAGCTGTGTAGGTGGATACTAAGATTCAGTGGGAGTCTACAATGAAAGATGAAATGGGCTCTTTCCTGAAGAATAAGACATGGGATTTATGCAAGTTTCCTGTAGATAAAAGGGGCTTACAGAATAAGTGGGTTTATAGGTTGAAAGAAGAGGATGGAGGTAAGAAAATATTTAAAGCTAGGTTAGTTTTAAAAGGATTTAATTTGCACATAAAAAGGGCATTGATTTTGATGAGATATTTTTTCCTATTGTTACAATGACTTCTATCCATACTATTTTAAGTCTTGTGGCTACTGAAGATTTGCATTTAGAGTACCTTGATGTTAAAACAACCTTCCTTCATGTTGATTTGGATGAAGAGATATATATGGCTCAGCCATGGGGATTTGAGGTCAAGGGTAAGAAGAAATTAGTGTACAAATTGAAAAAAAGTTTATATGGCTTGAAGCAAGCACCTCGGCAATGGTATCTAAAATTTTATAGTTTTATGCATGAGCATGGATACAATAGGTGTCATTCAGATCATTGTGTTTTCTTGAAGAGGTTGGATGATGATAGGTACATTATTTTATGTTTATATGTTGATGATATGCATGTAACTAGGTCTAACATGGATCACATTAAGAGGTTGAAACACCAGTTAGCACATGCATTTGCTAAGAAGGATTTAGGGGTAGCAAAAAAAATCCTTGGTATGAAGATTTGCAGAGATAGGACAAACAAAAAATTGGCTCTATCTTAGGCTAATTATGTTGAGAAGGTGTTGCAACATTTCTCTATGGAGAATGCTAAAGCTATCAGTGCACATTTACCGAGTCATTTGAAGTTGACTAAAGAGATGTGTCCCAAGACACATGAAGAGGAGGATAAGATGTCCAAGGTACCATATACTTCAGCTATAGGAAGCTTGATGTATGCTATGGTATTTACAAGGCTAAATATTACACATTCAGTGGGAGTCATTAGTAGGTATATGAGTCATCCAAGAATTAAGCATTGGAATGCAGTCAAATGGATTCTTAGATATTTGAGATGAACATCCAATAAGTGTTTACACTTTGGGGGCTCTACTATAGATTTATAGGGCTATATTGACTTAGATTTGGTAGGGGATATTGATACCAAGCAAAGCACTATAGGTTATGTTTTTACTATTAGTGGGGCAACTATGAGCTAGTTTTTTAGGTTACAGAAGGTTAATGCTTTATCCACTATAGAGGTAGAGTATGTTGCTACTATAGAGGT
Source organism: Cupressus sempervirens (assembly GCA_028749045.1). Classification (NCBI taxonomy): domain Eukaryota; kingdom Viridiplantae; phylum Streptophyta; class Pinopsida; order Cupressales; family Cupressaceae; genus Cupressus; species Cupressus sempervirens. Next base: position 176,731,651 of record CM053788.1, on the reverse strand, counting down.
AGCCAAGGACATGATATGGCTTCAGTTGTTCTTGGAAGAATTGGGAAACCTTTAGAAGGATAATTATTTATTTATAGATAGCCAGAGTGCCATTCATCTTGCAAATAATTTAGCTCTACATTCAAAGACAAAACACATTCAGTTGTGGTACCATTTCATTTAGTTAGCTTTAGAGGATGGAATATTAAATTTGGACAAGTTACATACAGATGAAGTTAAACTCCTCTTTAGCTTTGGTTGGTCTTCTAGACTTAGCATGAATACAAGAATATCTAATTCTAGGGTGGTTTGATCTAGTGGGAGCCCCTATGGTAGCAATATTGCTACAGGATCTATCTCCAAGTGGGAGATTGTTGTCTAATGTAGAGTCTGATTAGTCCTCAAGTGGGAGATTGTTAGTATGTGGTGACTAATCAAGGAAGTATTGCACATGCTTCATAAATTCTTTGGGGTTGTGGCCAACATTGTGGCTGACATATGATCAATATGTTGTAACCCTAAAGTGGCATAATATACTTGTATAAAAGGGCTTAGGGTTAAGGATTGTTTCATTGTAGGTGATGCAAAACTAGTTCTTTTGGTGGTATTGAGCTATAAGGGATTATAGATTGTAATAAAGTTATAAGCACTGGATCATAATAATATCAGACTTTTTATTTGATGGATGTAGCCCAGGGATTGGGTGAACCATGTTAAATCTTGGTGTCTTGTGTTCTTTTCTATGTGATCTATTATTTTTGATTATTGGTTATCTTTGCATATAATTGTTATTTTTGTTTGTGGTTTAATACTAACACACCTGATCAGATCATTAGAGACAAATGAAATAGAACAATGACAAGAAGAAAATTAAAAGGTACATGTTTACTTGCTGAATTTGAACCTAGAAGTGTTAAGGATGCTCTAGAAAATGAAAGTTGGATTGAAGCAATGAATGAAGAAATAGAAAAAATAGAAAATAACACCAAGGATAAAAATGTAATTGGTACAAAGTGGGTATTTAGAAATAAGCTGAATGAGGATGGAAAAGTATCAAGAAACAAAGCAAGATTAATGTGCAAAGGTTATTCTCAAGAAAAAGTTATTGACTATGGTGAGACTTTTGATCCTATGGCAAGACTAGAAGGGTTAGAACTTTACTAGCATATGCAACACATAGAGGATTTAAAGTATATCAAATGGATGTTAAATTTATATTCTTAAATAAAATTCTTGACGAGCAAGTATACATTAAGAAACCATAAGGTTTTGTAGGTCTTAGCAAAAGAGACATGGTTTGCAAACTACACAAATCATTATATGGTCTCAAACAAGCCCCTAGAGTTTGGCATGAAAGACTACATAATTACTTGGTATAGATTGATTTTCAAAGGACAAATGACAACAATAGTCTATATATCAAAGAAGGACTAGATAAAAAGATTGTATTGGTAGAAATATTTGTTGATGATGCTCTATTTATAAGAAATGATGACTTATGCAAAGCATTTTCATAAGAAATGAGTAAAAAATTTGAGATGTCTATGTTTGGTGAAATAAAATTCTTTGTTGGGTTGCAGATATAGTAGAACAAAGATGGTATCTACATCAATCAATTCAAATATATGTAGGAGATACTAAAGAAATTTAGAATGAAAGATTCAAAGCCTGTTGGAACCCATATGTCTACTAGACATAAGCTTTTCAAAAATGATTATTCCAAGGCAGTAGATCAAACCACATACATATCAATGATTGGAAAATTGTAGTATGTAGTGCATACAAGACCTAATATTGCATTAATAGTTGGTATGTGTTGTGGTTCCGCAAAACATGCCCCATTCCTAGTCAGGAATGGGGGCCACCTACTTTTTTTTTGATTCTCAGACTCAAAAAAAAATTGAAAAAAATAAAATTAAAAACCACAAAAAAAAAAAAAAGTGAAAAAGAAAGATTAAAAAATAAATAAATCGCGCCGCATGCGCATCCACCATGGTGGTGCCACTGCACGCTTGCCCCTCATGGAGGTGCACTACACACGCATTACATGGAGGTGTTGCATGTGCTCCATCCATGGTAGTGCATGTGCGCCATCCATGGAGCCACTGTGAGCACGCCCTCCATGGAGGCAAGCGGTTCATGTCCTCCATGGCAGCACACGTGCCTACCCCCATGGAGGTGCCATGTGTGTCCCTTATGGAGGTGCGTCATGCACACCCTTCATGACATTATTGCACATGCCCCTCATGAAGGGGCACCATGTGCACCCTGCTAGTGCGCACACCCATAATAACAAATCGTGTGCCTTTGCCACGAGCTCTGCACTCTCCTCTACGTGTGCTTTTGCACCACACAGCTACACATTTTTCAAAAAACCAATTAAAAAATAAAATAAAATAAAATAAAATAAAAGGACATGCATAGCACACTAAAATTTATCTTAATTAAGCATTTTCATCTCTCTGGACTAATGTTTGCTTCTTTTTGTAGGTAAAAAAGGTATCTTTAACTTGTCGGGTCATAACTTTTGACTCGAAACTCAGAATTCAGAAGCACTTACACCATTGGAAAGAAGAACTAAAGATCTAATTTTAGTCCCTAAAATAGTGAGTTTTTGGTTTCCTAATTTTAGGGACCGATGAAAGTTTATACTTGAAATTTTGAGCAGAAGAACTCTGAAAAAGCTAGATAAAAATGCCTAGAATTTTTTTTGAAAAAATATGAAAATGTTTCAAACATTTGATCACCTAGATCACTTGGTTTCTTGCCGGGAAGGATAGGGTAGTTGGATAAAAGAAAAAGGTTGAAGATACAGAGGTTGGACACATGAAGTGGAACTGGTTCCTCATCTTATGCAGCTATTAATGGCAAGATTCAACATAGGTGCATTAAGATTTTAGATCGAAGAAGCAGAAGAAGTTCAAGTTTATGAAAGTGATTAGCTATAAAGAGGGTATAAATCATCAAAAATGGGAAAATAATATATACAAAAAGTGATCTAAAAGCCCATTTGAGAAAAACCTAGAAACCGTTTTCAAAATTAACAACTTTGATTTTTTGGTGATTTGAGCTATCAAGGTGCGCAGCTCTGTAGGTACGTAGGTTTGTAGCTCCATAGGTACGCAGGTCCGCAACTGCACATTTTTTAGCTCTACAACTTCACAATTCAGAGGTGCACTGATAGTTGACTGCCAGTTCCAAAAATAGCACTTTCCATGCATCGAGAGCACATTCTGATGGCAAGTTAACTTCGACACATGCCTAGTGAAGGGCCAATTTCCATTTTTGATGTCTCCATGCACTTCCACTTTGACTGATGGCCTCCTTGTACTTTCTCTCTCATGTTTTCTCTATTTTTGACATGTAAAGGGTTCATGCATCCAATTAATGAATAAAATATGGATGGAGTCCCTCTAAGCACCAGTTAGATTGTTAGTTTGTATATATTTAGTTTGATTAAATGTTTTAAAAGTATTTTATTGCATCAAGATATCTCTCACTCTCAACACAAATTGAGGAGAGGATTTCTTATAAATACCTCATTGTAAAATGTAAAAAAAGGCCGTCATTATTATGCAATAAACTTATGCTTTGGGTGCTAGCATTTGGAGTGTAGTTATTCTTTCCTGAATGTGTTATTTTTTTGTAGATTTTATTCATGAGATTGTGATTGAGCCAAAGGTTTATTGTGTTGTTTCTGGATGTGCAATCTTTTAGTTATGGTGTTTGCTACAGATATATTTTGCCAACGTAATGAGCTTGAGAAGAGATCACCTGATTGTGTCTACATAGCTTTTTGTCTCGCATGAGCACACTTTTCATGGCCTTGTGATTTGATGAAGAGTGAAAGATCATTCGATTTGTTATAGTTTCTCACCGACAATTGTATCAGTGGATTCTAGGAAGCGTTGTTCCTATTTTCATTGGTTTCATACCAATTTCTTTGAAGGTTTAACTTGCAGCATGTTGTGTCCTGTAGCTTATGTCCATTTAGGAATTTCAATTTCAAGTCATTTGATTTCATGTTATTTGCTTTTAATTTCATTATTTTCTTTGCTAACCGCTTGTTAGAGTAGGACCTCACAGTAGTTGCATGCATTGAAAAAAAAAAAAAATACAAAAAATATTGTTCTTTTGGTGTGATATTTTGAGATAGTGAATAGATTTTACTTCAATTCTGAGATAAAAGAGTTCTTAGAACCAACAAAGGCCTTCTTTTGAACACTCACATTTATCTTCTACTGAGAGGATTTTGGTACATCACAAGACAAATACTGAACCTTGGAGTGGATCCTTAAAAACATTTTCTTTTCAAGAGAGTAATTACCTAATGGATTCTTGCCATTGACCTCGTGCAAAATGAATGCCCAACAATATGGTGGCAAGATTCTCAACAAATCCTAGAGAAAATCACATGATGGCAATTAAGAGAATTATGAGATATCTAAAAGGAACTAAAGAATATGGCTTATGGTACAAACTTGGAGGAAATTTGGACTTGAAGGTGTTCACTGATGTTGATTTCTCAAAAAGTCCTAATGATAGAAAATGCACTAGTGGTGGATCATTCTTTCTTGGTAAAAGACTAATATCTTGGACAAGCAATAAGAAAAAGTACATCTCAATCCATAGAAAAGGTAAAATATGTAGTAGCAATAGTTAATTTTTCTAACATTGTTTGGTTCAAACAACTATTGGAAGGAATGAAGGTAGAAATCAAAGATCCAATAGTCATATATTGTGATAACACTAGTAAAATCAACATATCAAAGAATCTAGTAATGCATTCCAAAACATAGCATATTGCTATAAGATATCTTTTCTTAAGAGAATTAGTGTAGAATAAAGAAGTCAAATTGAAATATGTGAATAGAAAAGAATAGATTGTAGATATATTCACCAAGCCAATACCTAAGGATGTATTGCTATATCTAAGAAGTAAGCTAGGGGTCATTCTTCTATCTGAAACTCACTAAATGAAGTTTAGTGAATGCATCAACTAGAACCTGTTGAAGATCAATAAGTTGGTGTAGAATTGGGAAGGGTATATTGTAGATGAATCAATACTTAAGGTACATTAGTATTTACATAATCATTGTCTTTGGCATGTGTTGTCAAAGAGGGAGAAGTTTATTGTCATATCTCCAAGAAATTTTTGGGAACCAGAAAAATTACGGATCCAGAGAGGGAGAATTTTTATGAAGAAGTTTTTTGAAAGAGGAGGAAACTTATGAATAAACTTGGCAATAGATATTGCAGATAGAATTAAGTAAAAGGAAGAGCTCATACTAATAGAGGGAGTTCTCAAGTCTAAATTCAAATTTTCATTGTGCTATGAAATGTATTTCCATCAACCCCAAAGAGGGAGATTCTTGTATATAATTAATTAATTGTGTGTTGTCTTTGATGTTACATAAATTTCATATCATTATTAGTCAGTATATGCCAAGCTCACTCAAGTAGTGAAGATAGTTCTCAGTGTCTACCGAGTGTTCTTGTGTTTGCCTAATTCAGAAGGTTGTGTCTACTGAGTTTACTCGAGTGTCAAAAGAAAAGTTGCAAAAAGTGAGTGTTAATTGGGATCACCCAGTTAATGAAGGAAAGTTGGATAAAACCATGGTAACCAAGCTCACTCAGTTACTAAAGGATTTTTGTGAGCTTGCAATGTTAACTGAGCTTCTATTGGTTAACAAAGGAAATCATTTTTGAATTAGTTTTTACCAAGCCCGGTCAACTAACAAAGGATTTTCTTATTTTGACATATTAAGCTTAATTGATTTATCTATTGATTCCATCTAACTAAGGTGATGAATATTGATTATTCTAAGTTGTATTTGTGCCACCTTGATAGATTGAAAGATATAAGTATAAGGTCAAGTTGTGATTTCAAAGTGTGTAAGAGATGAAGATGTGATTGAAGATTTAATGATGAGAAGAAGAAGAAAATTTGAAGGATAAGCAAAATATCCTTGTGGAGTAGCAAAGCTATATTTGATCAAGAAGGATCAAGTACAAGCCTAAACAAAGATCTAGTATTAGAAAATCAGTTGCATTCACATTAGGTCATCTCATTGTTACTCTCTAACCATTGTAGCAATGATCTAAATCTCCTAATAGATTTGGCTTAATAGCTATTTGCAAATTCTTCAACAAGGTGGCAATTATATTGAATTATTCTCAAGATCTTTAACAAGGCCACTCCTAATAGGGTGATTAAATCCTTTAACAAGGTCACACCTAACAGTGTGTTTTGCAAACTTTAACAGGGTTGACTCCTAACAAGGCTCACTTCAAAAGAGTGAAAATAGTAACCATTTACAATTGATTATTTTTCCCAAATTGGGTTTCCATGTTAAATCCTAGTGTCAAATGTGTCCATGCTATTTTATTTTATATGTTTGCAACTAGATTAAAGTAATGGTAATCACAAGTAACATCTAAAGGCTTATTTGTTAATCATTTACCAAGCTAATCTAGTTATTATTGCGTTACAACATTATGTGTGTTTACCGAGCTTCAGAAGTATTCAGTTATCTATTTGCATTTTGTACTAACATCTAAGGGATTTGGGATTTATATTTGTAGTAACTAATTCACCCCTCCCCTCTCAATTACTACTCTTATATTTTCAATAATTATTTACTAGTTTGAGCTTCTCACCAAAAGGGGAGCACTTCCTAGAGGTGGATGAACTTGCTAACAACTTTTGGTACATGTGTTGCTTATTTAAATGGTTCTATTTTACAAGGAATAGAGAAGTCAACGATGTGCTAAAAGGCATAATCTCAAAAAAAGCAAGGTACTTGGTTCATTTCTATTTTGGACACTTTAGTGTATCTTAACATACTAGTTTTTGAAGACACACATGATGTTAACATTCAATTTGTTCATTTCCAACTTGGCAGCAATGGTCAACAAAACTAAATCACATCAACAAAAGGAAATTGATTGAGAAAGCTTTTAAAAGGAGAGAATAAGAGTGAGTTTACCCTTAGATATTCAATATTTGATGAATTTATTTTAAGCCCCAATATGGAAGTGTTTTCACATAATGTTCTTTTGCACCTTAAAATAACTATTTATCACATTGATTTAGTTGTTAATACTTGGCATTCAATAGTGAATTATTTAATTAAACTATCCAAACATTCCAATAAAAAAATTTGTTCTAATACTTAAACATGCATTCCATTAAAAAGAGAGAATAGTTCATTTTTTAGCATTTAAACATGGGTTTTCTAGCAATCATTGGAAGAAAACATACCAAAACCTGCAAAAACTTGTTAGCATTTTGCTCCAAAAAATACTTGCAAAAATTTTTTTTATAAGTTTGCCACTGGTTGGTAAATCCAACAAACTCATGGGTTTAAACATTGATCCCACAATGTGGGATCAAAGCTAAAAGGTGGTGGGATTGAACTAGTGAAAATTGGTGAAACCATAGAAAAATGGGCCATGGGAAGAAAGTAACAAGGTGATCCCACAAAATAGTGATCTTGTGGGTCTATGGACACACACTCCCATTGAAAAATTTATCTACAAGTTTGATAGAAGAGGAAAAAAGTGGGGTATAATGGTTGACTAAGTAGCTCATGTGTTCCCGAAAGGTTTTATAGTGATCTCGCTGGAGAAAATTGGTGTTCTCGTAGGAATAGGATCTGTGAGAATGACATGGATATTTTTAATGGCATATGGTGGTGGGGCTTGAGATAGAGAGTGATCCTACCTTCATGGGTTCACATTCCTATTGGTGAAGGTTTGCGATTTCACAATCATGGGTTCACTATTTTAGAGCTGTGAGATCATGAAAAAAGGTTCCTGAAATATTGCTTAAATTGGAATTTTCTTTCACGCTCGAGAGTGCAATTTTTGATAAAAGAGCTTGGTGCCTGCAAAAAAATTTAGAAAACCACATGTGTGCACAAATGAGCACAAAAGGTTAGTTTGGTCAGTTCAAACATTAACAAGCAAAAGTGTGATTATAGTGACTTGAATGCAGAGTCCCACTGGGTGTGCCAAAATGTATCACTTAATCTAGTAATGTAATAAAGGAATAGTAACTAATAAAAGCATTCACAAAACTAAATAAGCTAACACTTATGATAGGACCAAGGTTATCACCAAGGAGGAAGGAAAATCAAGAATGGTAGGCTCCTTATGGTATAACCTATGATGACATAGATATTTCCTTGATGGATGGGGATGTATGGTCATGGTGTGCTTAAGCTTCCAATAGGTGGGGGTTTTTACCAATTGTGTATATGTGCGAGGGTTTCAACAATGGAGGTTTGGATGGATTTTATCATTATGATGGTACTTTGGTAGTTTTTAGAATCTCAAAATAGAATTATAAGTTTGCATAAAAGTGGATGATGGATTATGAGAGGGAAGGGCTTTATTTATAGCCTAAGGGGTAGAGAAATGGAGGGTTAGGGTGCAAGGATGGATGAATGGTGAGGGAGGGCTAAGATGCTTTGAAAGGGAAGCACATGAATTGTGCTTTTTTAATCCAATAGGGGAGTAACACTTTTCACAAGGGGGATAAGTGTGAGAGGATGGGATAAGGGTTGGTCAATGGGAACAACGAGGGAGGATGAGTGTGTAAGAGAGATGTAAGAGACATAAAGGGATGGAAGAGGATAAGGGAGAATTTTTTACTTTGGCTTGAGTTAGCAAGTCCTAACCCTTGCTTAAAGTTGTGCACATATTTAGGAGGGAGATTAGACTTGGATTTGGAAGGGGGTTGGGGGAAAGTGGCTTAGCTTTGATGGGATGGGTTAGTTAGGTGGCTAAGTGAGGTTAGTGTGGGTGAATGGGTTGGATTAGGGGTAAAGGTAGGGTTTAAGGATGTTTTAAGGGTTAGTATAATTTATTAAACAATTTATTTAATAAAGAGGAGGGTTTGGGATTAAATTAAATAGATTTGAGGATTTATTTAATTTCATATAGGAATAGGGTTTTAATTGATAAGCTGATTTTGGGTTATCATTTGATTTTATCAATCAGACTATAGCTAATTAAATAAATTGATTAACTAGGGGATGATGATTAATTAAATAAATAATAAATATTTAATCAATAATGCCCTAGGAGATGACTAAATATGATTTCATATTTGTATAATCAGATTTAGGTGTCTACATTAGTTTGTCACAGGTTTTTATTTTTCCTCTTGCAGCGATAAGTCCTAAACTTATATAGGAGTATTTAAATCATTGCATGATACCAAGAATGGTTGCATTAAGAAAAATGATGGGATGGTTTTTCTTTAAACCACCTAGGAGAATATGATGTCTATGTCAGAATAAATTTTGATGGTATTCCCTTTCGAGAGTATCCTAAGTAGTACAAAAGCATGTGGAGATTGGTATCATGATTGAAATGTTGCATTCATGACTGTGTTTTTCATTGATGAAAATATAGTATGGTTTCTATGAAGACTAACAAAGTATAATATATAGATTGAGGTCATATAGAAAGATGTTTGATTCTCAATTCAAGCATAGTCAAGGACATGTTCTACACTATGTTGTGATGGTGAGTTTAAGTGTGCATGAATTAAGTTGAAGATATGCAAAATATATGCTTGATTTATAGAGAGTAGTATAAAAACATGGTTCTTTAGAAGTACTTTATGATGATTGGATTATATCTCCTAATAGAGATGGAATCATGATATACAAAGTTAGTTAGTGGTAGAGTACAATTTGATGATGACATTAGGGAGTGTGCAAAGTCTACAGTTACAAGTGTGAAAATTTATAAACACTACAAGCTGACAATTATGTTTAATTAAAAAAAATTAATTATCTTAATGCGGTCCTTTTATAATTAATAGGGAAACCCTCAAGGCTTACTTAAGGAATTATTTTGAGGATGTGGAATAAAGGAAAGTATTTTCCTTGATTGCAAGGATGGATTTTTGATTGAGATAGTGCAAAAAAGAATAGAGTATTTGGTAAATTTTGAGTAAGTAATTTAAGGGATTGTTGGATGCAAAGTTTGTGATCTCGTATCAAGATCATAAAAATAAGAGTAGTCTAGTTGATAGGACAAAGGAAGAGGAATTAAAATTACAATTCTTTTCTATTATTCTATAAATAATAATAAATAGACCATTTGGATAGTGGGTTCACTAGTCTTTCCCTTGAAGCTATTTGTATAGTCGGTACATCTACTTTCTACAACTCTTAACAGCATTAGCACAAGTCTTAACAGGGTTGGAATCTCTTAACAAGGATTCAATGTCTCCTAATAGGGAATGATATGTACTAAATGTTTTTATTAACTCCTAATAAAGACCATCCTCTAACAAGGAATATTTATATTAGTACATCATTTTGTAGGTACCATCCCCATCAGGGTTTTCCCTCTAGTGAAGGGTTTCCCTAGTTAACATATCTAGTGTTATTGTGTATGAGTATCTTGTTATAATTGATTATTATTTTAATAGTTGGATAAACCTCATTTATATTGGTGGACTTTACATTCTAATAATTGGTATCAGAGCTTCAGGTCCTTAAAGAGAAAGCTTAATAGCTTTGGGAGATCAATGGTGAGTCACTTCAAGAAAGAAAGTTCAAAATCAAATAGAGGTAATTTTTCTAATTAGAAAATGGAGCTTCTTAGTGAAATATTAGAATTGTATACAAAATAGAGCATTGAATTTATAGATCTAGAATCTTTGTATTGCATAAAAAATAAAAGAAGTACAAGTAAAGACAAATCTAGATCCGAAGAAGACAAGAAGATCAAAGAAGGTATTGATCTACTTATGAAAAGACAACCAAAAGATATGAATTTTTTTCTTTGTTAGACATGTAAAGAATTTGGTCATTTTGCATCCAAATGTCCTAAGAGAGTAAGAAAAACTATAAAGAATTCATTTTCTAATGATGATGAATAATTTAAAGCAAGTATGTAAATATTCTTGAATGACTATGATGATAAAGATAATGAGATTGAATTGGTTAAGAAAGAGGAAGTAATAGAGGAGATAGCTTTGGTGACTATTATTCATCCAATGGCTAAACATGAAAATATTGATATTTTATTTGAGACTAAAAATGACTTGAAAAATGATGTACAAATTATTGAACCAAGAGGAGAACAAAGAACAAAACCAAGAGAAGAGATAAAAGTTGTGGTAGCAACTCCTACACCTAACAAGAACTTGACAGAGACTCACCCCACAAAGAAGATGCTTACAAGTAAAGAAAAAGGAGTAATGAAAAGAAAAAAAATAAATGAGGAACTATGTCTAATTTCTCAAGTAGAACCTAAGAGTGCAAATGAGGCATGTAAATGTGGTCATTGGATTCAATAAATGAAAGAGGAACTATATCAGATTGTATAGAATAAGACATGGGAATTGGTTCGTAGGCCTAAAGACGAGAATGCCTTCAAACTTAATGGGTATTTAGAAACAAGATGAATGAACAAGGTGAAGTTGTGAAAAATAAAGCTAGAATTGTATGCAAAGTTTATTCACATTAGGAGGGAATAGATTGTGAAGAGACATATGCCCCTGTAGCCAAAATGGAAGTAGTGAGAATATTTTTGACTTTTGCAACAAGTAAAAAGTTCAAAGTGTATTAGATGGATGTCAAGTCATTCTTTCTGAATGGAGAACTTGAAGAAGATGTCTACATTGAATAGTCTAAAGGATTTCCTTTGACTAAAAACAATGATATGGTATGCAAATTGAAGAAATATTTGTATGGTCTAATGAAAGCACCTATAACCTGGTATGCAAGATTGGATAAGTATTTGGCAAAACCTAGATTTTCTAAAGGTATGGTAATTGGCAACTTATATTTAAAAGAAATTGAGAATGGTTTGTTAATTATTGTGATATTTTTTGATAAGATAATATTTTTTGGAAATGATGAGTAAAGTGATAAGTTTTTTGAAGAGACAGAGAATGAATTTGAGATGAGAATGATTGGTGAGATGAAGTTTTTTCTATGTTTACAGATTGTGCAAAACAATTATGGTATTTTCATTTCACAAGCTATGTAATAGAAAGTCTTGTTGAAAATATTTGGCTTTGAAAGTTATAATCCTATTGATGCACCAATGATAACTGGTCATAAGATATCTAGAAAAGATGAAACACCTATAGTTGAGTAGAAAAAGTATAAATTAGTGATTGGAGGTTTGTAATATCTGACTCACACCAGACCAAATTTAGAAAATGTAGAACTGGGATTGTAGCTACATTTCAAGCTAATCCTCAGGAGTATCATTAAGAAATAATAAAATGGATATTCAAATATTTAGAGAGTACACTTGATTATGAGTTATGGTATGATAGATCAACTAATTTCACTTTATCTACTTATACTAATGAGGATGGGAAGACAATATGGATGACATGAAAGCACTATTGGTGGAGCCTTTTTCCTTGGATGAAGATTGGTTTCTTGGTTGAGCAAGAAATAAGGTTATATTTCATAGAGTATAGCTAAAGTAGAGTATGTAGAAGTAGCAAATAATTGTAATTAGGTTATGTTGATAAAGCATATGTTGAAGGACATTAGGATAGAATTTTTAGAGCTTTTTATCATACATTGTGATTGTGTGTTAAAATATTGATGCACTTCTATGAGTCATTATATATAAGATTGCTCAAGAATGAGATCTCAAATGGTGAATCATAGCTCTCTATTCATGGAGTGCAAGGGTTTGTAATGGAGGCAATTAGTTTGACCCAATTTGTGCCCATTCAAGTACACCTTAAAATGAGAGATTCAAAGATAAAAATATGCATGCAAATGAAGATGCTTGAGCTAATATAAATGATAAAAATGCAAAGAAATGGAGCAAAAGAAATTTAATCTATGAGAGGAAATAACAATGTAAGATAAATCTATGAAAGAAAATATGACTCTAAGCTGATATGAAAATCCAAGGATGAAGCATGATGATGGAAGCCATGGATTCATGAGAGAAGAAGACAAGAAGAGAGAAGTTGTAATGAAGCTCCAATTTCCAAACCCTAAGGCTCAAACTCCTCCAAAATCGCTCTCCAAACCTACAACACAACAATACAATAGCAATGAACATCTATCCAAATGAGAAGGATAGGGCTCCTTATAAAAGAAACTATGGAGGTGGGAGGCTTCTCACAAGAGCAATGTGGGATAAATCCCTTAAAAGACATGAAAGACAAAAAAGCTCATCACTTAGAGATATGTTAAAAAAAAAGGAATCTTTATTTAATTTCTTTCCTTTTTTCATCAAAAATAGAGCTTTAAGTGGGGATTTATTTATTTAATTAAAAGAGGGATTTTCTTTTAATTAAATAAGATAATATTATTTAATAAAAAGAGAGATTTCTTTTAATTAAATAAGATAAGATTATTTAATAAAAAGAAAGATTTTAATTAAATAAGATAACACTAATTAAAAGAGAGATTTTTTTTTGATTAAATAGTATTATTTTATTTATTTAAAAGGATATTTTCTTTAAATTAAATAAAATTATTGATGAAATGATCGAACCTTCAGAAATATTGAAATAATTAAATTAATTGCAATTTGATCAAGGAAAATGATTTGAATTGATTCAATAAAATATTGTGATACATTGATTCAGGAAATTGATAATTTTATTCAGTAAATTGATAAATTAAAGAATTGGGGCCCATAGTCTAGGCAACCATTTTAGGGTGCATATGGTGATAACATAAGTATAGTGAGTATATCTAAGAATCTTGTATTGTATTCTAAGGCTAAGCATATATCTATTAAGTATCATGTTTTGAGAGAAAAATTTACAAAGAAAGAAATTAGACTAGAGTATGTTAGTATTGATGTAGGAGCATCAAAAGTCTTTTCTATTTACCCTGGTAGTTTGATAAAGGGGCATCCTTAGTTTCTAAATTTTTCTACTCTTTTTAGTCAATGGTTCCCAAGTAATACTTCTTATTGAGTTATAGTACCTACCGAGTGGTTGTGGTGGCCAAATGGAAGACCTGACTGAGTTCATGTATTTGTCAAGTTGATTGTTTTAACCAATTTGCAAATGGTGCCAAGTTCCTTTGTTGTCCAAGTTCCAATTCTAGTGTCAACTGAGTTATAATTGGTGTTGAGTTCTAGTCTCCACAAAGTTCTAGATTTGACCAACTAAGCTAGTGATTCTTACTGATTCTTGGTCAGTCATGTCTTGATCCTTCATTGACTAAGTTTTTTGTGTTTGGTTCTAATTGGAGTTGACCTTTGCATTTAAATTTGTGATAGGTATTTAATTATTTGAAATACAATAGGGAAAGTAAACTCTAAGAAGGCGGGGGGGGGTGGTTGAATCAACACTCAAAACTTTTTAACCATAAAATCATTCACCTCACATCCATCTCATAATTCAATAAATAAAATAAAATACTAGATCAAGCATATACATCTAAAACATATAAATAAGTAAACATTCACATAAATTTATGACATAAGATATTTGGTTACCCAAAAACCATCCAAAGAGAAGGTAAAATTGGAGTGGGGATGACATAAACAAATCTCCACTACTATAGTAATAAAGTGAATCCAGTGAAGGTTACAATGTTTTGATCATGAAATATGATCTACCCTAGGAAAGGTCTACCCTATTAAAGGCTTACAAATACTATTAGATCTTACCCTATTTAATGTTTTCAACACCCTATTAGAAGTGTGCTTGATTAGAGGACTTCAACTCACAATGAAGTTAGCACCCTTTTAAAGGATTCACAACAACATGTTAAGACTATTATGTTAAGAGATTTGACTAATTCACCTATTAGAATGTCTCAGAAATGATCCTTTAGTTAGCACTTTTTTTTTTATGACAGATCACCTCTTTCCTAATGTGTACTTGATCCTTTCTGATTAGATGTATCTATGTTATTTTCTAATTTCTTTCCTCTATTCTCCTCTAACTAATTCTATAATGTATTTCAAATCACAACTCCTTAGTTTCCATGAAATTTTTGTTTGTACATGCAAAACTTCTCTCTTTTCTCCTTCCACATCCATCAAAAGTTTAGGTTTTTTCCTCCTTAAGAAGACCTAGGTGACTTAGGGTTAGGTATGAATCAATGATTGTGATTCACCCATAATGCTAATGAAGCCTTCCATTTTTCTAATTGACTACATGTAATGCATATGGATCCACAATAAATATTCATTCCTATAATCTAAGATTGTAAAAAAATCCTTAAGTCGGCTCAAAAATGGTTTAGATAGAAGCTTGTGTCATTACAAAAAACTATGTCAAAATTGTATAACTTGGTAATTGAAGTCCCTAATTCTCGACATCAAATACAACTTCAATTTTGTAACTTTTCCTTTGAGTGACTTAGCATCCATTGATCAATTGACATCCTAATAACTTGGCACATTATATCTACTACCCGCTTGAGTGACTTAGCATGCACTATCTAACATGTTATGTTCAACATGCATTACTTGTTCGACATGAACTAAGTACATAACTTATAAATGACTTAAGTGTATAGACACTAATTTGTCAAAACCAATCTAATATCAACAATCTCCCCCTTTGACATGATTGACAAATACACTTGGTCATGCATGAATGATCTTCACTTATGAGCATAACTCAGATATTCAATATCTCTGTTCAACTTATATACAAAATTTTAAAATTTAAAAATTTTGTAAAACATGACTTATCAATCATAACTCAAAATCTCATAACTCCCCCTAAGTTAATTGTCTTGTTTTGTATCTGAACCAAGATCACTCCTCATGCTGATTAGATTTGCATAAGATGATCTATGTACTTTGTTTCTATTATTGACTTCCCCTTTCTCAAAAATAGTAGCTCACCCAAAAATATTATCTCCTTCATTATCTTTCCCATACTTCTTTTTCTCTTATTTCTCCCACTTTTTGATACTTATGTCAAAAGGTTATACACTTATAGTGTTTTTTTCTAAAAATATTTTATGGATCTCAAGCATAATTTTCAAACAAGCATCCCAATTGTGACAAGCTAGCTCCAACAATTTGATTTCGATGACTAGCTCGGGATCAATGTGCATTAAGCCTTCATGAGTAGAAAGATGTGGATATTTCTTCATGAGTGTTTCAAAAAAGGCTAGTTCCTTGTGTAATATCTCCATATGTAGAGTCAACATAGATTGGATGTTGATTAGTTTAGCCTTTATGCTTGCTTCATCTACATGTAACATTTTTAACTGACTCTGGGAGTTTGGGAGATTCCTAAAATGTTTCTCACTCTGGGCAAGAGACCTTGGTAGAGTTATGCTATTTGACTACATATGACTCTCCAAATTTATTATGTGGCTTTTGAATTCCTATGTGAAAAGTGTTGGATTGCACAATTTGGTCTGTAAAGAGAAAATTTTCTCTAGTACCATCTTCACATTGTCAATTTTGGTTGCTAACTCAACCTGTGATAGTGCAATAGCACTTGATATCTTTTCATTAACCTTATTTTGAAACTTTATTTTAGACCATTCAAGTAATTTCACATTTGAATCTAGGTTTGTGTCATTTACCTTCTCAACTAAGTTGGTTAACTACTTTATGATAGGCTTTTTGTCTTTTGGTGCTAGCAAGCTAAATGCATCAAGAAAAGTTTCCTTGATATCTACCAAAGCTTGCTTCTTCCTATGCTCCCTTTTGAGAAGTTCTTGGCTTTTCTTCTTTACAAGAGCATCCTGTAGTATGCTCATCTATTCAATAGTGATGGTTGCAAGATCAAACTTTGGAAACTTAATCACTTCATCCAAGTTCACATCACCAAGTGATGTAATTTTATCTACCTTCGATGTGCTTGGAATCAAATTTGATGATTGTAAAGGTATAGCTTCTATACTTGGCCTATGAAGAGCATGACTTGGAGGAGTAGCAGTTCCCAGAAAACTAATCAATGCTTGTATTGGTAGTTGCTCCTTAGGTTTTTTAGTCAAGCCTAGCTCTTTAGTACTATCCTTTGTTTTCTCTACATTCTTAGTTGCACCTTGATTTGTGTTGTAGGTGTAAGAGTATCTACCTAACCTATTGGAACTTGTGTTGTATCCTATGCTTTTGCAGTAAGTTTTGGTACTGACATAGTGTGTACCAATTTGTTGATATTGGTCATCGATGACTCTTTTCTTTGATACACTACAAGGGGTAATCCAGGTTGTATCATGGTGGATTGAGAAGGGGTTGTAGATGTCTCTTGTGTTTGAATTTCCTCCCTTATAGATGCCTTGTCTACCTTCTCAATCTCATCAACACTTACTAGTATAGGATTTTCACGAAGTTTTTCCTAGGTAGTCAATTCTATCAGTATCTTCTTCAAGTCTTCCTCTATAAGGGGGTTGATGTCCTATGTGATAGTATTAGAAATATCCTTAATTTTATAGTATTAGTGTCTATATTTAACTCATGTTGAGGACTAGCACTCGACACTAGTTTATCTAGTACACTCTGTTTTGGCTGCTACTCAACCTCAGCTGCAACTGCAACTTGTGTATCTTCATTTGACTCAGTGCCTTCCACATGTGCAACTATCTCATTGTCAACTGTAGTAACCTTAGTTACTTTTTTTTTTTTTTCTTTATCCTCACCTACCTCAATAGGTATCTTCTCCATTTTCTTAAGCATTGTCAACCATATAATGACTTCCACAACTATGTGGTCATTTGCACAACATCCTTTATATTATTCTGTAGTATGCTAAATGCTCTATATTTAGGTACAAATTTCCTTGTATGCCTCTTTATTGCCTTTTTCAGTGTTTCCCTATCCAATTCTAGCATCACTTATGCAAGTATAGTCTCTCTAATTTGTCTTTTTGTATTGAGACTATATTTCCACTTTTTCTCAACTTCGTCATATAGATCATTTGGTAATGAGTCAGAAATCTTAATTGTAACCTATTTGAATGTTGCCATCATGGCATATATTGACTCCTCTACTTGGTTCATCTCAATTTTTCCAATTTTATCAAACTCAATATGTGTGACACTAGATAAGTCAACATTATTCTTTATGTTTTCATATATATTGTCTAAATTTGAGGGAGGAATATGACTCACCACTTTGTATTGGTCATTGTCATTAGATTCTATCCTCTCTTCATCAAATTCAAATGAAGCTATATACTTATTTCTCCTTAGTCTCATCTCATACTCTTCTTCTTTACTAGCTGATCTAGCCCTCTTCTCTTTTTGATTTTCTTCTTCTTGATCCCTTTTAGCAGTAGCTCTTGTGCTAGTTTGAGTAGATGGAATTGCAGGCTTAGGTTTTACAACCTTCTTTTGTTTTCTAACTGTTGGGGCTTTAGCTTTCCTCTTCTTCTTCTTGGTGGCTATAGGTTCTTTAGTGGCTTCTTCTCCCTTGAAACCTTCTTTAAGCTCAACTTCCTCTTCTCCTTGATCTTCCTCTCGACCTTGAGTTAAGGTTAGTGGTGCTTGAGCAAGAACATCTTCTTCTTCTTCATTTTCCTCTGCTCCACCAAATTTCTCTTTAAGCTTCTTGACAATTTTGTTTTTCTTTCTTATGATTGAGGCATCTTTAAATCCATTTTAATTTTAGATTTAGCCACATCAAGATGTCTAAAGGTAGTAGCATTAGTATCTACATCTTCTATAAGAGAAGTTGTAATTATTGCAAAGGCTTCATCCACATTAATCTCATAGCTTAGTGGTCTTAGCCATCTTACTCTTGGGACTGTAGCTTGAACATATGTGAAATTAGTATCAACTAGAAATAAAACATTGTTGAAATGTTTCTCAACTAGTAAAATTGGTATCCTCTTTCTTCATTGAGTGCTTAAAATCTTTAAAGTAACTAGTCATTACAAACTTAAAATTTCTCTAATTTGCTCAATAAATTCACCTATTTGTACTACAATATATATACATTTTTTCCATGCAACTTTACCAAAATTAGGTAATATATTCTATACATAAAATAATATACATACAATAATTGAACCAAATTTGCATTGTGCACTCTTGGTCTTCCTTATTGCTCCCAAAATTTTTGTCAACTGTTGCAATTGCAACTCGAGAAGGTCATAAGTATGATCCTTCTTAACTATCTTTTAGCCCATGTCAACAACAATACAAGGTACACTATTCAACCTACTAGATTGATAGAACTTTTGTGCTTTAATCCTTACTACAAAAGAAATTAGGGGATCTAAGATAGTGTCAATTGTCATTTCTCTTGTGTTCCACATTGCCCCTGTATTCTTCTCAGTAACTTCTTTTGCTTCACTCCTCATAGTCTTAGGTTAGTCTAGGGTTAGATACCCTATTACTCTATGTACAATCTTCTTTTTGATCTTTTATCAGCCCATTTTAAACCATATAGAATTATCATGAATTCTACTCAGAACTATCTTTATCCATTTTGTTTTGAAGAATTTGGGAAAATCTAGGGCATGGATTAATCCTTTTGTCTCTACAATTTTGAATTCATTTTTCAAAACTCCATTTTCAAATAGTTTCCCATAGGTTTTTCTAATATCCATGTCACCTATTCTACCCACCTTGCATGTGTATAAACATCTCACATCTTGAATCATTAAAACTTGTGGTGGTATCATCGATAATGCACCAGATGGATCTTGTTTGTAAGAAATATTAGGAATAGCAATAAAGTTTGGTTGTTTGATATCATTTCTTATCAATTGTACATTAAAAACTTCCTTACCCTCTTTAACCTTAGTAGTTGAAGAACTAGACACCATTACAAAAACCTAGCATTTGCAAAAATTCAAAATAGTGTAGCTTAGCACATGATAAATACCTTCACAAATCTAATGAATAACGTAGAACATTGTTTCAATTCACTCTACAAACACTTGAAATGATCTCTTCAATTTGTCTTTATCTCTTTGTGCTCTCTCTAGTTTCAAATGATGTCAAATGAGTTGAAAATTGATCATATAGACCTTAAAACCTTGCATTTTATGCTTAGTACTTACATAGTTGTAAGCTCAACTTTGAATAGAAATTTTAACTCACTCAAATTCCATGTAGTTTCCTTTATGCTTGAAAACCACTACAAGCTCGGTCAACACTATCACTTTGATAGCTTGACACCAACATTTCACTTGACATCTAAAATGAGACTCTTCATGCTCAGTAGTAACATGAAAACTGTTACAACTTAAAGATTTCTTCTAGGTTATATTGAACACTTTGCATCTTTTTTCATGCATATATAATCATTTTAGAATTAAATCCTTGGAACTAATGTATAGTATATCTTTTAAGTATTAGTCCCACACATACCTCATGATTTCTTAATTGGAGGTGGTGTGATCACCCGACCCATTGGATGAAGTGATCTCATCTGCATTTGTTGTATTTCAATCTTTCTTTCTCTTCCATGTCTTGTTCATCTCATCTCTAACATTCTCAACTTCTTCCTTTACTTTTCCTTTGTTGAATTCACTACTAGGTGATTTTGACCTTGTTGGACAATTCCTACTTATGTGACTAGTCTTTAAACAACTAAAACATGTAATTTGATTCACCATCTTTTGTAGTCACTTTTGAAATGTGTTCTTATGCAATTTTTAGCAACATGTCTATTGGCACTCAAAATTGTAGCCTCAATTTTGAGTACCATTGAGAAACTAAGCCCTATAAACACTTTTGATGCATATGTACCCAGTTGTACCTTTGAGGCCCAAGAGGTGTTTAATGTTTCTAACACCTTCCATTCAGCCTATCCACTTGTTCTATGAAGTTAAATTGTCATTCCAAGTCATTTTGTGAGGTCTTGTTTAAAGCAATTTGTCAATGCTACATTTTTCACCTAAGTGCCAAACAACGATAGGAGACTATGTTTTTAAGTGAATATCTTACACCAAGAAATGTTTCATGATTTGTCACTTTGGAAGTGTCTAATGTCCATACTTGAGAACCTATGTTTCAAATTTCAAGTCGTTTCAAATCCATTTGACTAGGTTTTGAATCCCTCAAATTTGGTAATTTATTGTTTTCATGCTGATGCACATTATTCAAAATTCTAGGAAGCCCTATTTGACATGTTATGATTTTGACCTAGTTGATCGAAATGTGAAAATTACTTTTGCATTATATTTTAGAGGTCAGAGACTTGTTATGTTTGAAGTTTCAGCTTATGAAAAATCCATTTGATCAGTTTTCAAATGTGATTCCAAACACAATTTATAGCTTTTTACTGGTGTCAGCATTAGCAGATTTGTTAGAACCCCTATTCGGGATGTTATATCTTGAAATCTGTGATTGTCTAGATCACATGAATTGTACCACTATGTTGTCCTCTGAAAATACTTTAAGTGTACCAATATTTAAGTCATGATGAAATCCATTTGCATGCTTCCCAAGGTCCATTCCATTTGCAAAAATTGCTTTCTACCATTGTTCCCAATCTGCAAAATCCAAGTAGCCTACTTTGACTGCTCACCATTTGCACCCTATTATTCTTCATAAGCCCAAATCATAGATTTATATTCTCCTCATGATAAAGAACCAACGCCCCAGTTTTTGTTTCCCCAAGTCCCTGTTTGGCTAGTTTTCAAAGATGAATCTGAATGCAATTTGTTGTTTTCTAACATGTTTTCTTCCAGGCAGTTCTAAGAGGTCAAATTTGATGGGAAATATCTTTTGGCCCCAAATTTTTCATGAGATAAGATTTGACAAGGTGCAAGTGTGCAGAACAAAGTATCAGTGTGCCAAGCTTCAAAGCTCGGTCTAGTGTTTGGGTCAGTTTTTAAGGCCAGTCAAGAGACATCCTAACACCAAATTCACAATTACAGAAAGAGGTGAAATGAGTTTTTTAAATGTTAAAAAGTGATGCAAATTGATTGATCCTTTATCAAATTGGTGTCATATGTTCCAAGGGATCTACTTGACAGTCCAGTTGTTCAAAAATGAATTTTTTTTAGCCGGAACCACTTTGGGGCATGACTGATTCCATCAAACTGATAAAGATTGGATGCAAATTGAAGTCTTAGAAAATGAAATTAATATGGAAATAGAATATATTTTGATGAAGACATAAGTTGGTATAAAAATTAAGATGAAAAGGTTTCAATTATGTTGCAAAGAATGTGATCATAATGTTCATCTTTTGGCAAATGAAAACATTGATCAATGTTCATTTTCAAAAGCCATTTGCTATCATCCATGGACTTCAGAGGAATTACTATCTCTCTTAATCTTGGATTGCTTACCAATGTAAATTTTTCAAATTCTCTTTAGTTCCAAAATTAAAACACAACAATTGTTAGGTTGAGTAAAGGACATATTTCAGCACTGTGCACATGACTAGTACACGGAAGCCCTCATGAAAGAATTTGATTGTGTTTGGAGGATATTTCATGGAAGTGATGGTGCAAAAGGAAGGAACCCCTTTTTAGGAGACAAATTTGATGATGATATTAAAAGCCTCTTTCAAGCCTTTGAAGACATTTAAGGACATGGTGATAGGTTTCAAAATAAGTTGAAGTGGACTCAATCATTTAATATGTTTTATCAATTTGTAAGTCCACAGGCCCCCCTTCACTACTTGGGGTGAGCTTCAGAATGATATTTCCATTTTCTTGTCATTCCTTGATGATTCCCCACAAATAGGTGCAGAAACCATCATAGGAAGCTTTCCAGGAAGATTCATGCTAGTAGCAAGGGAGGGCAGGGCATTTTTAAGGAAGCACAAAGTAGCAGAGGAGCATGCCCATAAAAGCCATAGCATGTAAAAAGAATGCCACACACCAAAAAAGTAGCCCAAACTCCATGCCAAAATAAGAATAGGGATGTAAGTAGAGGAAAATGTTGATAGCAGCATATGGGAAATAGCAGTAAGCAATAAAAAAGAAAACACGCACATTAAAAAGGAGGAGGTGGCTTTGAGTCTCACATGGGCACTAAGGAAGAGAGAGAAAGTCCCATATAATCTCTATAGTAGCTAAAGTCTATGGCCATTGAATAGAGAGAAATCCATTGAAAAGAAGGAGCTCACACTCTATGGCAAAGATGAAACCATAGCATATACGAGAGAAGCTCCACACGCCTAGGAAATGTCAAGAGATTATATGGAAAAGATATCATTGTGCTTACAAATGATGGAGTTGTTCATCAATATACTCATGGTTTACCAAATCCCACCGATGGAATATATAATGTGTTCAATACTCCCATGTATTGGCATGGTCCTTCCATTCTAAATGGTGATGAGTGAATATTGCACAACATATGGTCAACAAAAAGCCACCTTGCAAGTGAAAATTAGATGAAAGAAAGCTGCCTTGCAAGTGAAGAACATTGTCAAACACAAAGAGCACATTGAATTGCAAGGGGTAGACCAGTGTTAAGTAGGAACCTATATTTTAAAAAGAAGAACACAAGTTTAAAAAATGCAAAACAGGGCAGGAAAATGTGTAAAGCCTTATATCCCACATTGGGTGGGTAAAGTTTTCTTTAGTTGTTTAAATAAAAGATCACTCAAATAGGTTAGTGTCTTAAAGAGGTGGGCTTTTTGGAAGCCCAAGAAACATGTTGTGGGACCTAACTTGTGGTTGATAGCTGGAGGCAATGACATCACAAATTTTAGATGAAGATGCATGTGAGTTGACATGGCACCAAAAACGGAGATGCATTAAGATTGCAACACATGTCAAGATTGGAGGGTTGGTGCATGCCTTGATCACTAGATAAATAATGTAGGTATGCAGGATGGTGACATGTGGCAGTGCGCGCCTGACTGGTGATGAGGTCGCAATTGATAGTAGATCAAGACCGATGCATGAGATCATGCCATGTGGCCTAGATAATCGGTTAGAAAATGCCCACTTCTTGAAGATGCAAGGTGGTTAAAAAATGCAGGTAAGTGGGTGAGTGCCACATGGTGATCAGGTGGTAGGTTGAGGTTGACCAATCAAAGGCCTTCATGTGGCAAAAAGGTTGGTCAAACCTAGTTGACCCCAAATTTGAAGGTAGAGGGAAAAATAAAATATCTTTTTAAATGCCAAATTTAAAATATTTCCTCAAAGTGCACATTTAGAGATCTCTTAAATGCAAAAAGGTTATAATCTAAAGTTAAAACTTTAGATTAATTTAATTTTTTTCAAAATTGAAAATTTAAATTTAAGTTGCAGACCTGAACCTTATACTGGGGGGGTATTTTTCAAACTAAGATTTAAGGGGTTTCTAGAAAGAAAATATAGCAATGTTATATATCACTAGAATTGTGAGAAGATGAAATTTCCAATTATGGAGTTCATTTTTGCACAAGAATTCATTTGTTCGAGTCATAGCCAAAAACATAAAATTTGGGGCCTTCTCAGTGAAATGAGATAAAATGGAAAATGCAGTTACAAGACCAGTAAAACATGGTAAAAATGCAATTGGGGTCAATTTTGATCAAATTCAATTAGTAAAAACTTGAATTTTTACCAGCATTTCAGTAGGCTTTTAGATTTTTGGTGACTTAAAAGGTTCTCATCATTCAGAAAGAGATATTTTTAGATTAGTAATAGAAATGATGAAAACTAAAATTAGATCAAATGGAGAGAGGAATTAGAGAGAGTCTTTGCACTGCCAGGAAAGGTTTTTCAAGTGGACACATGTCGTCTTCATAATAGATCTGGGAATTCCTTCATCCTATCTCATTCTCTTTCTCATTCTTGTTACAAGTTCTAATTTTTCACTGTGAGACCATTATTGGTTCCAATTTTGAGAAGAAAATTCACTCACTACTAAGACACCATTCTTCAGCATTTCTTCTTGTATAAACAACAATTTATGTTTTATGCAGATAGTTCTTACTTGTTAGGTGATTTATGATTCATTTTGGTACATCTTTCATGTATTTGGTTTCAAGGAAAAAAAATAAAGCATAGCAAAGGGATTTGAATCTAGTTTGAATCATGTCTCCTATTTATGGATCTGTAATCTCTTCTAGTTTGTGAACCAAGAGCATAAATTAGGTTGCATTTTGTTTAGAAATGTATGTGATTAAAATATCTTGCTAATGGAACAAAGAGTGTCGTAATTGCTTGGTGTTTATCATAGGGTTTGTACACTTCATGATAGGATTGTCTAACTTCATGTAGGAATTATATCAAAGATTTCAATGAGATGTATGGTTGTAATTCATTTAACTACCCAATAAATAAGGCACTAATCAGAGATAGGATCATTAGGGTTTTTTTCTTATACCTAGGTCATGCTGATTTCAACATGTTTATCAAGTATCTTCCCTTTCATGTTGAAATTTATTCAATGTTAACCCATACTTAGCTTCCCAGTCTCATGAGTTATGTTCTTAGCTATTTCATGCTTGTTATTTCATGGTTAATTATAGAAGATTTAAGGGTTAAATCTACTTTGAATAGATTCAGGAGTATGTTTTTGCATTGGTACCATATTGATTGAATCTGATCTCCACCTACCTAGGCTTTGTAGAGCCTCAAGTGAAGAAAGGTCTAGCCTTATAGTTGGCCCAGTGTCTAAAATGACATGTTAAAGATGGAATTTAGCTGACCCTAGATGTTTCATATTCTCATTGGGGTAATTAGAAACCTATAATGTTTTCAAACACCAACAATGTCCATACTCTTTACAATAGTGATAACTATACCTAGTATTATAATCCCAATTATAAAAGTTGTTATTGTGCTTTAACATTGACTTCTTATTTGTTGACCATTTAGGCTTAGATTTGCATTCATATGCTCTATGTCCATACTTTTGACAGTTATAGTAGTATCCTGCAAGTCTTTGCATGCTTATGGTCTTGGTTCTACATTCATGTGCTTAATGTCCTTGTTTGTTGCATTTGTGGCAATCACCCATGAACTTCTTCTTAGGATTTTTATTTGCAGTCTTGCTCCTATAAAAATTGGAATTATGACCTATATTACCTCAATTATGACAAGTATGTTTGGAGTTCTTACTATTGGCATTCCTTTGTTCACCACTTTTAAATTATTCTCCTTCTTTAGTACTCGTATAACCCAATCTAGTAGTATCACTATTGGATCTAAGAGATCTCATCAATCACTCAAAGTACTTGATAGCTTCACTAGGTTTGTTGAAGCTTTCAAAAAACTCATTTTCTCTTTTTAGACTAGTTCTTACTTGTTCATTCTACAATGTCAATGTTTTGATCTCAATATCTTTTCCATTCAGTACATTATTGGCAATAATGACTTGATTCATTGACTCTAATTTCATGGTGTAAATTCTTTGTATTTTTGATGTTTTCTACTCCAATTCATTGACAATTGTCCTTTTCTTATCTTCAATCATGAACTTTTCTTCTATGGCTTTCTTTTTCTATTTAGTGACTTCACAAAGCAATACTGATTCAACTTCTTGTTCTATCTTGAGATTTTTGACCTCTTCAATTAGGGCTCTATTCTTTTCCATTAAATCTACAACTACTGCAACAAATTCACTGGTGTTTCCATCTATAAACAATTTAGTAGTGTCAATCTCTTGGTAATGTGTGTCATTCTCTTCAATAGTTATTTCCTTCCTTCTCTTTAGTGATTTCTTTAACTCATTTCTTGCTTCATTTAGCTAATGTAGGGAAATTTTTATTTCAATCTTTTGGTGCTCAATAGTCTTTCCCAACTTGTAGACTTCCATTTCCAAGATCTTTACTCAAAGCTACAAAGCTTTACATCTAGAGAACTATGCTCTAATATCAATTGTTAAAAATATAGTAGGGAAAGTAAACTCTCTGAGGGGGGTGTATTTTCACTTAAAACTTTTAACCATAAAATCATTCACCTCACATCCATCACATAATTCAATAAGTAAACTAAAACACTAGATCAAGTATATAAATAAGTAAACATTCACACAAATGTATGACATAAGATATTTGGTTACCCAGAACTCCTCCAAGGAGAAGGTAAAACTAGGGTGAGGATGACACTAAAAAATCTCCACTACTGCAATAATAAAGTGTATCTAATGAAGGTTACAATGTTTTGATCATGAAACATGATCTACCCTATGAAAGGTATACCCTGTTAAAGGCTTACAAAGATTGTTAGGATGTACCTTGTTAAAGGATTAAAAAACCCTATTAGAAGTGTGCCTTATTAGAGGACTTCAACTCACAATGAAGTAAGAACCCTATTAAAGTATTTACAATAGCTTTTTAAGACTACTCTATTAAGAGATTTAATTGATTCACTTATTAGAATGTCTCAGCAATGATCCTTAAGTTAGCACTCTACTACTTGATGAAAAATCACCTCTTTCTTGATGTGTACTTGATCCTTTCTAATCAAATGTATATTTGTTATCTTCTAATTCCTTTCCTCTATTCTCCTCTATCTAGTTCTGTAATGTATTTCAAATCACAACTCCCTAGCCACCATGAAATCTTTGATTATGCATGAACAAATTCTCTCTTTTCTCATTCCACATCCATCAAAAGTTTAGGGTTTGTCCTCCTTAAGAAGACATAGTGACTTAGGGTTACATATGAATCAAAGATTGTGATTCACCCATAGTGCCACTTAATCCTATCTGAAGTCCTAGATGCTCAACATCAACTACAAATTCAATGTGGTAACTTGGCCTCTGAATGAGTCAACATCCATTGATAACTTGGCATCTGAATAACTTGGTACATACTATCTGCTCGACACTTGAGTGACTCAACAATTGAATCACTTGGCACATAGTTTTGCTCGACACTTGAGTGACTCAGCCTCCACTATTTGACATGTTATGCTCATCATGCATTACTTTTTTGGCATGAACTAAGTACATGACTTATAAATAACTTAAGTGTGTAGACACTCATTTGTCAAAACCAATCTAGGATCAACATTGAATATTTGTTGTGAGTCAAATTGTAGCTTGGTTATACATTTAATGTAAGGGTTTATTTAGTTTATAGTTTGTAATAGGCTAAATTTTGGTCATGTAAGTATTTAAAGGGGTCTTGGGTAGAGTCTTAGGCATTATTTTGGGATTCATGAAGAAGTCATTTAGTTGAGGAGTCTTAGCATGGAGTATCTTGGAGATAGAACTTTACATTTGAGTCTAGATTTTTTTCTTAGTTGAAAGATGTATTAGCAATATAGTTAGTTAGATGCCTTTATAGTTGTCATTTAGGGCAACATATACTCAAAATTTTATTTATGCATTCAGAGGCAAAAAATTGTCGAAGTATTAGATAGTTTGTAGTAGTGCAATGAATAGATCTTCACAATACATATGATGCATAGAGAGTTATCTTACATTTTGTTGAGGAAAGGCTTATGATATCATCATGATGATGTATACCAATGCACATATGTATATAATTTTTATGGTATGAGTTACAATAAGTTTAACTATGATGGTATTTAATAGTGCAAAATAGAGCATTTTAGGAAATAAAGCTTTAGATTAAGGTAAAAATAGGTTTTGAGGGGACCCAAAACCCCTTTGCATCATAGACCCAAAAGATATTCAAAGAAATACCAAACATCCCAAAGGGATCTAAACCATAAACATGCTACAACAAAAAAACATTATATGTCTAGCACCACCAACAAAAAATTAGAAAAGAAACCAATAGGAACTTCTTAACTAGCCAAGGGGACTAAGAATTCCATTTCACTCCCTTTTTATGTGAGCATAAATTCATATCCAATTGAGGAAGGGCCTTTTTAGATCTTTTCCTAGTCACAGGTGTCTACCCCTCCTCAAGCATCATGACCTTACACTACCAATTTTGAGAATCCAAAATAGAGGGAAACTTGTCCAAATTTTGACAAGGACCATCTATCATCACTTCTTCTAGTAGACTGGAACTAATACCAATAGTCTAATTACCAATTCTAATAATACCAATAGAGAGAAACTCATCCTTTTGAAAAGGACTATCTATTATCACTTCTTCCATTAGATTGGAACTAATACTAGTAGTCTGAAACTCATCCTTTTGACAAGGACTATCTCTCATCACTTCTTCCATCATATTGGAACTAATACCAATAGACTAATTACCAATTCCATAGCAGAAAGAGAAGAACCAAAAGAAATATTACCAAAGATAGTAGAAATACAATGACTAGCTCCAATAGTCATAGCATAATGCAACTTACCTTGTCCAGAATTAGTGGTCTCAACACCAAAACCACTAGAATTATCTCAATCAGAGTCTACACCAAGAACACCAGATTTAACACCTTGACCATAAATAGTCTCAACCTCCTTTTGAAAGGCACTAAGACTACCAATAGATAAAGGACCAAACCATAAGAAACTTGGGCATCCATCTTGGAATCAGAAGTATTCACCATCTCAAAAGGAATGATTTCCAATATAGAGGATGAAGCCCCCTATTCTATAGATCCATAAACCTCATCCACTAGAACCAAAGATTTGACTATTGAATAATGCTGCTCCAATACACCCTTCCACTAGGAGGATGGTCATTTATTTCTAATTTTTCCAATCTCACACTTAGCAGCCATATGTCTAGTATTGAAAAAAAATTTACACCTAAAAGGGAGGCCCTCATAATCAAGTGACTGAGTGCAAGAGCCCTTTGAATAGCTTAAAATAATCTAAGTCGAGAGACCCTTTGAAACATCAATATCCACTAGAATCCTAGCATAAGAAGAATGGAAATGCTTAAAAGATTGGGAATCAACCATACGAAAATCCCCTAAAGGTTTGCCAATTTCCATAAAAATACAATTCACCCAAAAATGAAGAGGAAGATTAGGAAGCCTTACCCAAGTTGGGTTTTTGAAAGAATTTGATTAGGGGCTAAAATTTGGATGCCATGGTTTAACCATTAAAGTAAATTTGTTCTCCTAATAAAAGACCTGATCATAGAGAATAGCTTTCCTATCCTTAGGATTGAAAAAACTAACAATGAAGAAACCTTTGACCAAAGGAAAATCTTGACAGTAGCCATAATATATGGATCCCAATGCTTCAAAATCCAAGCATGGATTTCTGAGAGAGTGGGCCAAAAAAATTTAAAGCGACAAATAATAAAATCCTTGGATAGATCCCTAGAATGTTCTTCAAATCCTAAAATTGACTCACCCCTTAGATTAAGCAAAAATGGCTTACAGGTGGGGATCAAAGGAGATACAAAAGGTTTAGTAGCCTTTTCCAAACCCCTACCTTTGCATAGGGACTTAGCATATGAAAATCCTTTGTTAACATCTATTGCATAGGCAACCACCACATCATTATGAAAAACCTTAGCATCAACACCAACACCCTTGCCAGATTCAAAAGTAACAGAACCAAAACCAATGTCCAACACACCCTTACTAGAAACCTTGGCACCAACACTAACATCACTACTAGAACCAACAATAATCACATGACTGCTAGAAATCCTAGCACTAGCACAAGTATCCTTGCTAGATTCTAAACTAGAATTGACAACCACTACACCAGAATTAGTATTGGAAGCCACCTTACCAATACCAAAACCTTGGCACCAGAAAAACTAGTTACAACCACACCATTGGTAGATCCAACAACCACTTAACCATTTCCAAAAGCCCTAACACCATTTTTACTGCTTCCACAACCAACACCCTTGCTAGATTCAGAAGCCATCACATCACTAGAACTAGCTATGACCATACCACTACTAAATCTAGCAACCACTGCACCATTGCTAGAATCCCTAGCACCATTTTCCTACTTATACAACCAATGCCCTTGCTAGATTTAGAGGCCATCACACCACCAGAACTAGTTATGACCATATCATTGCCAAATCTAGCATCCAACACACCATTTCTAGAAGCCCTAACACCATTTTTATCGCTTCTACAGCTAGCACCCTTGATAGATTCAAAAGCCATCACACCACCATTGCTAGATCTAGAAACCACCACACCATTTCTAGAAGCCCTAACACCATTTTTTATGCTTTTGCAACTAGCACCCTTGCCAAATTTAGAAGCCATCACACCACCAAAGTAAGATACGACCATATCATTGCATGATCCAGCAACCACCACACCATTGCCAGAAGCCCTAGCACCATTTTTCCCACTTTCAAAGCTAGTGCCCTTGCCAAATTTAGAAGCCATCACATGACCAAAACCAATTACAGCCATACCATTTCTAGATCTAGCAACCACTACACCATTTCCAAAAGCCCTAGCACCATTTTTCCTACTTCCACAACCAGCACCCTTGCCAAATTCAAAAGCCATCACACCACTAGAACCAGCTATGGCCATACCATTGCCAAATCTAGAATCCACCACACCATTTCCAAAAGCCCTATCTAATTGAGTCTAGATTGATCTATTAGTTATCAATTAGAAAAAAATATTGTTAGGAGTCACCCTATCAAGGGATTTTCCTCTAGCCCTATTAGTTGCAAGAAATAATTTTTTATGAATTTGGGAATTATTTTTGTTTCAAAATAATTACTAAGTCATGTTAAGCCAATTGTATGGATATTATTTTCTATTATGTCAAGTGTGTGATAACACAAAGGCCAAGAGTGCAGAGTTTTGTAATTGCACAAGATATAAGTAAAGATCTTACGTTGTGTAGATAATGGTGAAAAAGTGAGTTGCACAATGAAGGTGTGTAATGCACACATATTGTGGAAGTTGTGTGGTTATATGTGACATGCAAAATATTATGACAACTATCTGTGAGCCTTATGTGATGTAAAATCTAATGTAAGATTAGAGAAAGTGTGGGTTGCAACAACAAGCAAGTATTGTATGTATACCTATCTTGTGAAGGAATTGAATTATATAATTGCATGTTAGGATAGTGGGCTCTTCTTGCATACATTGTAATTAATCTAACAACTTCTAATATGGTTGAGGCTTCTAATAAGGCCTAGTCCTCTAACAAGGACTCAAGACACAATATGTACTTCATAGATTCTTAACAAGATCCTATTGTTTAGTTAATCATCTAGTGGGCATCATCTCCACCATGGTTTTCCCTTGGCCAAGGTTTCCTTGGTTAACAAATAATGGTGTTATGATTTCTCTATCTGTATATTTATTATTCAATATTGTTTGTTTACTTTCATATGCAAGTTATAAAGTAATTAACAATATTCAGTTGTGGGCAAATGTTTATAGAATACTAATTCACACCCCTCCCTCTCAATATTATCTATTTCTAACAATTGGTATCAGAGAATAATTACTTTGAAGAGGCTTAACAACTTAATTAAGATCCCAATGAATATATAATAGTTGAAGAAGAATCTTTAAGAAGCTCTTAAATAGATTGAACTTCTTACTGAAGAGAGAGATAACTTGAAGGATGGATACAAAGATGCAAAAGTTTAGATTAGAAAACTAAAAGATAAAATTGATGATTTGAATTCTAGAAAGGAACCATTTTTGTAGACTAGTGTTAATGATGATACATAAAATCTTGAGAAAGAGAATAAGATCTTGAAACATGAGTTGAAAATTATTGAACTAAAGTTGAGTCTTAAGACTAGTGGTAATAAGAGTGAACTTGATCTAAAATCTGAAAATGTAGACCTTAGGTCCTAGTTAAGTCAAGTGACATCTAAATTAGATTATATTAAGATAGAACATATAGAGTTGGAAAAATACATCATCATGAAAAGAGAGTTGACACAAGCTAAACAACAACTGGAGAAACTTTACATAAGTTTTGAGAAAATTGATGAATAAATATTTCATCAAAGACCTTATTATGACAAGATAGGCCTTGGATATAGAAATGTATCCTATGATAGAAATCCCTAAAGAAAAATTCAAGTGATCTAATGAAGTTGAGAAAACTAATTTGATAGAGAAACTTCATGAACCTAGAACAATCAAGAAGGTTGAAGAACCTAAGAAAGATTATTTATATAAAGAGGTAAGACATGAATTCAAAGGTAGATGTTACATGTGAAATGAAATTGGTCATATGAAGAGAGATTTTATAGGTAATTATTTTAAACCTATTACTAATTTCTATTGTTATAATTGTCATGGTTATGGACATAAGGAAGTAGAATGTAAGAAACCTAAGTTTGTTGATGATAATAAGGATAGTAGAATGTTTAGGAATACTAACCCTACAAGCAATGAAATAATTAGATCTTAGAGAAGATCTAATGATGGAGAGAAATGTGATGGTGAGAGAAAGTAGTTTGTTTGTTACAAATGTAACAATCCTAGATATCTTGTGAGGAATTGCAGAGCACCTAAAAGTCAAAGTGGAAATAATCAGAGGAGAAATGCACATGTATGTTAGTTATGTAGTAACTTTGGAGACACAAACAAGATTATGTAGAATGGATAGAAGAAACTTTAACAATAATCCTAATCATAGAAGGAATGAAAATAGAGATTATAGAAGGAATGAGAATAGAAGTGATAATAGTTAGAAAGAAGCAGTCAAGGAATATGTTGACAAATTCAAAGAAACATTTGTGAAAGCTTCTAATCCAAAAATTTCACATACAATATTGGAAGAACAATTATTTGAAGCACCCGATGGAAAGTTGAAGTCATAGATTTTTTGTGGCTCAACTTGACTGAATTAAGCTATTACATAAGTAGTAGATCATCTATGGTTAGAACTAATGTTAGGGAGTGAGTTAGAGATTGTGTAGTTATCAGAAGGTAGAAGACATAGAGCAAAAGCTATGGTTTAGTGTGTAATTCTTGATATGATCATAGTAAGCAGGAATTATAAGAACAAGGTTAGTAGTAAACAAAGATGGTATTATAAGTTTGTGGTAGATATTTATTTAATGTATAGTGTGATTTGAAATGATTTAAGAATCATGAACAAGATTTGATGTACCATTTGTTCATGTGAAGTGTCTTGAGAAAATTGAAGATTTATTTGACAGTAATTGAAGTGCAAAGAAAATTGTGAAGACAAAAGTTGTAGAAGCCCTAAAATTCTGAATTTGAGGTATTTTACAAAGTGCATGATGTTAGTGATAGATCAAGGTATGAGTTCAAGAAAAACCCATTTGTCTCTTTATTAGATGATCCTATAGGCACATTTTCACAAGTTCTAGAAAAATGTGTTACATGTAGAGGATATAAGGAATTATATACAATGAAAAATTGAGAGTATAGGTGATGAGGAGATTCACAAGGACTTAGGATTCATTTGCAATAATGACTTATCCATGAAGTCTAAATATGCATACCTTGAAGATTTGAATTTGGTGAAGTATATGTTCTACATGGAATTCAACAATCACGAGAGGACCCAAATTATATTGAGCAGAGTACATGATGATATGTTCTACTTAGGTGATGCATAGATTGTCATTGACAATGACCTAAACTACAAGGTCATAAGATTTAGAAATGAAAGTTGTAATCCTATTAATAAGAAAAGTGTTAGGAAAATAGTGGAGACAAACCTAAAAAACCAAGTTTGATAGAAGGAATATGAGAGTTGATCCTATTTAGGATAAAGGAGTCAAATTGTTGAGGCAAATCTTAGGGTACAAGTTAAACCATGGATCAAGGGTAAACTCTATACTAGCTAGATTTCTTCCTACAACATATGTGATGGCCATTGAAATGAGAAAATTAAATTTGTGCGACATTGTTAAAATATAGCTATTGGACAATATTCCAATGATAAAGAAAACAAAGAGCACAATATTTAGATTTGAGTCCCTATTGATAACACATGCATGGAAGCAATGATACCTAGAGTGAAGTTTATTGAGCCTATGGGCTATGAGCAGGGTAAACTTTAAGAAACCCACCTCCATAAAAAAGATATAAAATATTGGTGAATCTTTCATTATTTTGAAGAACCAAATTATTTTTATTGGTGAATCTTTCAATTTTTTTATTTTAAATATTATTTACATTGGCAATTATTTTGGAATCATAATTTTTGAGTAGAAAATATTGGTGAATCTCAATAATAATAGGAAGTTCGCTAATCGTCATGGAATATTACAAATCAAAATTGAACATGCTTTTATCTCATGCAAATTATAAGGATAATTACATTATATTTTAAATCAATTGTGAAAACTAAATAGTGGTAATATATCTGTTAAGTAACTAATAATTATGATAATTATTGGTGAATCAATTTTAGTTTCTTCAATAATATATAATATTTAGGTGAATCAAATCTAATCATGAATAAAATATTGTGGCGAATCTTTGAGTTTAATTTTTTTAATAAAATAAATTATTAAGCAATTTTTTGATTCTAGAACTAAATTTAATAAAAATGTGGTGATTTAGGTTGCACTAAATCTTAAATTATTAGCCAAATTACTAGCAAAAAAAATTCTAAAATTAGCCAATTTACAAATATTAGCCACTAAAAAACACCTTGGCTATGAGATGAGTGAATAACTAATTGAAGGGTGTGCATAGATCATACTCGAGTCTTGGCAAGACACATAATGTCCTAGATGGGGGACATATGCTGAAAGGTTAATTATTGTAGAGTATTATCTCTATAGTAAGGATGGTAAAGAAGGATATAGATTCTATCCTTAAGGAATCTGGTATGACCAGGCAAGAATTCAATGAGATAAAGGGAATTGTGCTAGAAATTAAGACCAATGGGTAGATAAAACTATTGATAACAACAACTATTGTAATGGAAGGACCTTCATAAGGAGTATCCGTGGCACAACCATGTGCACAAGCTCCTATTGAACCATATGAAATAGTTGTGTAAGTGCTTAGAGTCACCTATGATCAATCAAGGAGTTAGTCAGAGGTAGAAGCACCTACTGTGTAGAGAAATCTAGGGAGACTCATGAAGGTTAAGAAAGAACCTACACCTCAAGTAAAGAAAATAGTAAAGCATATTAGTACTTGGCCTAGAAAAAGGAGGAAAACCATGCAAGTGAGAAGTTCTTAAAACTCAGATGATGATGAAGATAAACCTATTGAGAAAGATGTATAGGAAGCCAAGATAGCCATAGGTATGAAGAAATGGAAACCAAAGGTAGAGAATCTAAACATGTAGATTATAAATGATAACAATTTTGTTTAGTTGAATAAATTTTATAGCATGTATAGTAGTATGGATAGGAGGCAATTAGAGAATTCTATAATAAGAAATATGATTCTAAGGAATAAGAGATTTTATAGAATTCAGAATAAGATTCCTGAAGTCATATACAATAGATTGATCAATAGGAAGAGAAGAGTAGTAGAAGAAGGTTTGAATATGAAGATCAAATCCATAAATAAGTTATATGATGTTTGATCAAAAGAGAAATCTGACAAATTTTTGAAGGGTATTGATCCCTTGCTGAGGAACAAAAGAAGAGAAATTCTTTTGATTGGAGGCAATTATGAAGAGCTTAGGGAAGAAACATAGGAGGCTATAGTAAAGTACATGTACTCAGTGCCTAAGGAGAGTGCACAAGAAAAGGATAATAGTACAGTATATGTATAGGAAGATACACCTTCCATGGAAGAGGAAGACGTAGAGAAAACATAGCTAACACTATCTCCACCTCACATTGTTATGGGTATTGAATCCATGCAAGTTGATAGTACACATATAATTGTAGATGCAAAGGAAAATCCATTTTCAAGGTATGGGTAAAATAGTGTTGCCAATATCACTACCTCCACTAGTTCTAATGATGAAGAGGAAGAGAAAAAGAAGAAGGAAGAAGAAGAATAGAAAAAGAAAGAAGAAGAGGAAAAGAAAAAGATAGAAGAAGAGGAGGAGAAGAAGAAAGAGGCTAAGGAACAGACTATAAATACTATTGTATCTTTAGTTGTAATAGCAGTTGGAGCATTAGTAGTAGTACCTATTGTATCTAATGATGACAACCAAAAAGAGCTAATGGTCACTTTTATCAAATTGTTTGAGAAAAACAAATATGTAAAGTCTTTAGAGAAGACCCTTGCTAAATTATTGGAGCACATGCAAAAGAAATTTTCCAAAACTATAGTTAATCAAGACTTAAAAGCTAATGAAAAAGACTTGGTGAAGACCTTTTATGGGGAGTTCACAACCTTAGCTAAAGTAGTAGCAATACAACCACATAATAATCATGATGCGGCTCTATTCAACACAATGTGCATCAATGTGTGCAATGATTTGAAGGCACTTGATAGAAACATCAAGGAATTGAGATAGTGTATTGCTAAAGGTAAGAAGTTGTATTGAAATTGTGTAATGTCTTATACTTATGTAATTTTGATACAAAGATCAAAGGCCATATGAGTGATCTTTAGTCACTCACTACAAGATTGCAACAACTTGAGATCAGAATTGAAGATTGTGAGAATGACATTGAGAAGATCCAAAATGCTATCAGAAGTATTGAATGTGACAAGGAGAATGTAATAATAATATTCTCTATTATCAAAGAATATCTAGCACCCAAGGTTGTATTTTTGTAGAATAAATTGGAGGAATGTCTTTGAACAAAGAATTCCTATGACAAATTTTCTTATATTGACTTGAGTGCAGTTGAAGTGGCATCCTATGCACTTTATGCAATCATCAGTATATCATATATAGTCAAAGGCAACTAGAAGAAGGAATTAAATAGATTGGAGATTGATTTTGTAGAATGCATATCCAAAATGAAAATCTAATCAATAACAGGTAACAAGTTTTTGTGATACAGTTTTTTATGACACCTTTGCCAATGATGTCAAAGGGGGAGTATTGTGTTATTACATAGAGGAAAATTATATAGATGTAAATTTATATGTAAGGGAGAGCTTATTTATGTATCAATGTAAAGGAGTAATAAGGAATATAATTATCCATCAAAACATGAATAAAATTATTATGTTTTGAAGGCAATTTTTGTGTAGTTATATTTATTTGTTTTGTTATGCATCACATCATTTTGGGACTTATCCAATTTTTCCAAATTTTTCCATCAATGAAAAAGGGGGATATTTTTGGAAATATTACTGATTAGATGTCTTCATGGTTGTCATTTATGGCCACATATACTCAACATTTCATTTATGCATTCAGAAACAGAAAATTGTCTAAGTATTAGACAGTTTGCAACATATACAGTGAATAGATCTTAATAGTATGGAAAATGCACATAGATTTAACTTATGTGTAGTTAAGGTAAGGCTTATAACATCATCATCATGATGTGTACAAGTGAAAATATGTGTATGGTTTGTATGGTGCAAGTTACAGTAAGTTTAACTATGTTGGTATTTAACAATCCAAAATAGAGCATTGCAAGAAATAGAGTTCTATGAATTTATGGATTTTTTTTTTTGAAATAATTACTAAGTCATATTAAGATGACTATGTGGATATTATTTCAAGTGTATGATATCATAAAGTCCAATAGTGTAGGGTTTTTTTTATTGTACAAGATATAAGTAAAGATATTATGTTGCACAAATATTGGTGAATGTGTGTAATACACAAATATTTTGGAAATTGCATGATTAGATGTGACATGCAAACTATTGTGAGAACTATCTGTGAGCCTTATGTGATGCTAAGTCTGATTTAAGATCATAGAAAGTGTGAGCTATAATAGTAAGCAAGTATTGCATGTATACCTATCTTGTGAAGGAAATGAATTGTATAATTGCATGTTAGGGCAGTGGCTCTTCTTTCATACATTGTAATTGATCTACCAACTCCTAATAGGTTATAGGATTCTAACAAGGCCTAGCCCTCTAAAAAGGACTCGAGACACTAGACATACATCATAGACTCTTAACATGGTCAATATCCTTAACGAGATCCTATTGTTTAGCGAATCATCTAATGGGTATAATCCCCATTAGGGTTTTCCCCTTGCCTAGGGTTTCCCTAATTAACAACTAATGGTGTTATGAGTTCTCTATGTGTATATTTACTATTCAACATTGTTGGTTTACTTCCATATGCAACTTATAAATTAATTAACAATATTTAGCTATGGGAAAAAGTTTGTAGAATTTGATTCACACCACCCCCCCCACTTCTCAATATTATCTATTACTAACAAGATGTATTTTTCTTTGTAATGGTCATAACCTAAAAGTTTGTAGAGCAAGGCATGCTAGATGCAAACTTCTTGATTCAACTATATGAAATATTGTCTCTTTGGATCTAAATCTTGTTCCTCTTATTCATTTTCCACTCCATGTTTATTTGTTGGGATCCAAGTTACCTCCACTAGGGGTACTCGTAGATTCTTGCTACATCAGATGGTATCAAAGCTCAATGTTCCTTAGTGTGCAAATAGATCATTGAGTGTGAGGCAATTTGTACTAGGACCTTGGATTTGGAAATTTTTTATTAGAAAATATTTTTTATTTCAGAAGTCCTAGCTAGTTGGTGAAATTGGTGTAAGCCAAAAGATATGTGGATTTGACATGCACTTGTAGAGGACCTTTTGTTTGATTGTGTTCCTTGTTATATGAAAGATGGTTCACGGAAGGATTGATGTTGATCTTTAATTCTTTGATATGTTGAGAAAAATTGTAGCTGGAGTTGAAGCTATTAAGACCATTGAAGGCATCTTCATGATTTTGAGAGCAATGAGTATGATTTTTTTTGGATGAAACTTGTGAAAGGATTGATGATTTGGAAAATTTTGATTTAAGTTGGCATATAAGGAAAAGAAAGAAGGTTATTTGGCTAGTTAAAGATATTATGAATAGAAAAAGACAAATCGTGGAAGTACATGGTGATTTTTTTGAAGTTGATGAAGAATTATTTGGTTTTCATGAGCTGATGGATAGATTAGACATGGAAATAGCAAGACATCCTATTGTGCACAATTATATTTTTGAAGAGGATACTTTCACTTATGTTGGTAAGGAATTGGAAGTTTCTATTATTCAACATGATTGTAATGTCCATATAGATGTGATTGAGGATTTATGTGTTGATATAGAGTTACATGTTCCTTTTTTTATGAATGTTATGTTGGTCTCAAATTGGTTTTGACAATTGAGTGTCAACAAACTTAACCAATTTCTAAGTTGATGCTGAGTATGATATGGATTTTGAGCTATAGTATGTTCCAAGAAAGAGATTCAACAGGTGCCAAGTAAACTTTAGGTGCTAAGAAAGTTTCAAGTGCCAAGTAAAGTATAGATGCTGAGTTAGACAGAGTTACTATAGGAGTTGAGCAAGAAAAAATTCCTATATGTGCCGAGCATCAGCAATCAATAAGTGTCGAGTAACACATGATCAACATATAAGTTTGTGCCTTCACAAACTCAAATGTAAACCATTTTTTAGCTAACTCAAGATGAATCTCAAAAGATCTAAAAGATAAGATCAAATACTTTTGATTCCCTATGTAATCTACATGCAACAAATCAGAAAAATGGAGAAAACATGCAACTAATAGGAAAAGTGTAAAGATTTCAGCAGGAAAAGTTGGATGAATATTGAGCATAGATTCATACCTAACCCTAAGTCTTCAAAGCCTTTACAAGGAGGTCGATAACCCATAATTCATGTATAGAAGAGAGATTTATGGGAATGCTAGCAAAATTTAGAGGGGTGTAAAAACTTAGAGGAAGAGCAGTACTATAGAATCAAGTTGTTCAGAACAGAGTATCAACAATACGAACAGAGAGTTATCAGATTAGGAAGGATTAGATTAGATTGAGTAGAACAAGGATCTGGAATCAGCAATTAAAGATTGTAAGTCATTAGGTCAACACATTCTAATACTTTCTAGCCATTGTATTAGGAATGATAATCCTATGGAGATAGGTTGGTTTAACAGCCATGTTTTAAACCTTTAGCAAGGTGCTAAATCCTTTAACAGGGTAACATTACAAGTGAGTTTTTGCAAATTCTTTAACCAAGTCACTTTTAACAAAGTGTAAAGCCTTTGACAGGGTAGGCATTTCACAGGGTAGATCATTGGAAGTGGTCAAACTTTGTAACCTTAAATAGTTACATATTGCTGTAGTGATAATTTGTGGGCGTCATCCCCACCCCAATTTTACCTTCTAATTTTGGAGGGTTTCTACGTGACCAAAATCTTGTGTTATTTATTTTCATGTTAAGTAGATGAGAAAGATGCATGTGAATGATCTTAGTTAAAAGTTTTAAAAATGAAATGTAAGTTACTTCTAATTCACCCCCCCCTATTAGAAGTAAATCTTCCCATTTGTAAATTCCAACATGTTATTGATCTAACTATTTCTCATGATAAGAAGATTAATTTACCTATTGATGATGTGGTTAAGGTTTTAAGAGATGTTATTGAGGTGGATTTACATGATGATGTTGTTGTTGATATCGATCTAAACTTATATGGTGTTGCTAAGATGCTAAAAGATATTAATGTTTCTAATAATGTGGATTTTGATGATGTTACTAATCTACATGTTACTAGAGAAATGAATATATTTACTATTGTTGCTACTATTATGAATTTGATTTCATATGTTGTTTTTGGTTGGGTTTGTGATTTGGATATTGTTGCTAATCTCATTTTCATTTATGAGGATGTTATTATGGTTATTTGTGATGATAAGTTGCAAAGATTACTTTTGGAGCATTATGATTTTTAGTTAAGTGAGTATGTATTGTGGTTTCACAATGCACGCCCCATTTCATCTAGAAATGGGGAACCCCTACTTCATTTTTTTGGCCTTTAAAATCTCCGGTCTAGGGTCTAAGTATTTTAAAGGTTTTTTTGGTCAAGTGTGGGTCCTAACTCAAAAACCCAGTTGTCAAAAAATAAAGTTTCAGAGAGTTTAATCATTTTACAAAGAAACTTGGCACACCAACACACCTACCTAGGTGTGCTAGTATGCCAAAATGTTTGATAAAAGGGTATTTCACCTTTGATGCATAGATGCACATCAACACAATTGTGTAGCACCAAAGGTGAGTGAGATCTATATAACCCCCCAGCCCCCTTCTGCTTCCTACTTCCATCATTTTATTCTATGAGTTCTCTAAGTCCATAGCTCCATTGTGCCACACCCTCGTACCTTAGTAGCTGCACATCCCCACATCTCCCCACTTCCAAGAATTAAAAAAAAAACAAAAAACAAAAACACATTAATAACACCAAAAAAGGTGCATATCAACGCACCTACCCAAGTGCACTGATGTGCACCTTCATTTGCATTTAAAATTAATGAAAATAAGAAAGAAAACTTTAAAAACTTAAAAACAAAACCTAAAATTTGAATTAGGGTGTGTAGTAGCACACATAATTAGGTGCGCTATTGTACACCATTTGAACACAAAATTGCCCAAGTCAAAAAATGAGGTGCACTAATGTCCACCACATAATTTGGAATTTTATTTGAAAAGGGATGCACCAAATGCACCATTTTTTTGCATTGCAAGGCTATAAACTAGGTTTTAGATGCTTTTTGATCAGATTAGGGTTTTTGGTTTTGTGTGAGTTAGTTTTAAGTGTCATTAATCCATTTTTTCTTCAATTTCAAACTAATGAATGTTATTTTGTGAAAATATAATGGCATCTTCATTATCCTCCCTTGTTGAGAAAATGGCACCAAAACTAGTAGTATTCACATTTCAGGGTGTTCCTACAAAATGACAATTTCAGGATGAGTACTTAGAGATTCAAGACATAGATTTAGGTCACATAGATTTTGGCGAGTTCCTAAAACTACACAACAAACCAACTAAGAGGTCTTAGATGATATCCACATTGATTTGATTAGGGCTTGTCAGTGTAGCATCACACCTAGTGTTAGTATAATCCTTAGAATTAATCATGACACTCAGAGAATTTTGTTCCTAAAGAAAGGTTAGTCAAGAGCATTATGGGAGAGATCTTTCTTGATTTTTGACCCAAGAACACTAAAGAAATGTTCCATCTCCCAAGGGAAGATAAACTCATTAGACTAACCTATGAGCAAGTGGAGATATGGTATAGGGAACATATTGATGAAGTTTTTGAAACCATCTAGTCTTCATACCTTATAGAGGAAAATCCTCTAGGAAAGAAAGTGGGAAAAGTAGACATGAAAAGAAGATACATGAAGGAAAATATTAGATATTCAATCATACTCTTGAGTAGATTTATGGATTTTCTAATAGTCGGACACCTAAATATTTTTATGGTGCATTTTATTGAGATAATAAAGAAAGTAGAGATGCCACTTGATTGGGCTCCCATTCTCAACAAGAACTTGAGAGAGTAGCTAATAATGGTGAAGAATAATAGGAAATTTTACATGACATCACACTTGGTGTACTTTTTAGCCACAAGGGCGATAGATTATCTAGCGCTCTATAAGAGGGGTAACATGCAAGATGCAAATGCATGGCCTTATATTGTATATCATTGACTAGTAAAGAAGAGGCTTTTTGAGAAAATAAAAGAATATAGGATTGTAAATGATGCTTTCATATTTGAAATAATCTAGTTCATAGAAGGGGATTATGCGAAGAGAATATTAGATGAGGTAGCTACAAAGATATCACTAGTCAAAGCTTATTTATACAATTCTGAACATTTAACAATTTAAGGGTAGTGGGTACAACTATCAACCCTAAGAAGGTCCTAGGTATCCTAGTGATATATTTATTCTCCTAGAGATCTCTTGAAAACTCTTGTCTACATATGATAGAGTTAGAAAGAAACACAAAATATGTTGGATGTGGCCTATGACTATAGGACCTTTCTAGGTGGATCAAAGGCAAGATATTCCTTCTTTTGAGTGTGAATGGGATTAGTATCCCTTGGATGAGTATAATTCTCCTTGGCCATATTTTGATAATATTAGGAGCATACAACACTTAGCTAGTAAAACATTTTAGCATGAAGATGCCCTTGAAGATCACTAGATGAATGTAACAAATGACTACGATGTCTGCATAAGGGATTATTATAGGATGAATTTGTATCTGGTAGAAAAG
The DNA here is from genome assembly GCA_028749045.1 of Cupressus sempervirens. Classification (NCBI taxonomy): domain Eukaryota; kingdom Viridiplantae; phylum Streptophyta; class Pinopsida; order Cupressales; family Cupressaceae; genus Cupressus; species Cupressus sempervirens. The sequence goes on along the minus strand of CM053788.1, from coordinate 176,687,903 downwards.
CCTTTGAAGGTAAAGAATCTATTGAATATTGTGCAACAAGACACAGAGGAGTTGCTTGATCCATTTTTCAATAGGGATAAGATTGGTGACCGGCCTATCATGAATGTTGAGATTGATAAAGAAGAGGACTCAAACATTAACCATAGGGAAAGGAACATCATCAAGTTGACAAATGATTGGATCAAGAGACCTTTCAAACTTGATCCAATTCCTAAGACAATGATCTTCCATGCTCAATCTCGTCTTGCTAAAGTTAGAGGAGCAAAGGTCATAGTGCCTACATTTAAACCTTAGTCACTAGTAAGGCCAGAAATGGTGCACCAAATTGATAGACTAGTTGGATATTATCAAGTTCAAAAGGGTAAAGGTAAGGGGAAAAGGAAGAGGAATTCTTCTCAATAAAATGAACCAAAAGAGGAAGAAATTTAGGCACCTACACAAACTAGAGAAGAAAACGTACAAGGGTCAGAAAATGTAGAATCCACACAAGCTCAAGGTGATCCCCAAGTGCCACTAGCTGAACAAGGCCAAGAGGTTTCCCTACCTCAATAAGTAGAGAAAGCCTCCCCCTCTACACCTAAAAGAAGATAGCTCAAGACTCTGGTAAAGAGAAGGCTAAAGGTGATCAAGAAAGTGTTCCTTTCCCATTAGTTCCTGAACCAATCCTTGAGGAGGAAGAAGAAGAGAATGATGAGGATGATTTACCTTTGAACCAAAGGACTTGACTTGTGAGAGCTATGGAGTTAGACATGAGAAGAAGCTCCACTATCACACTACCATCCATCCTTAAGAAACCCACTCAAACTACAACATTAGAAAATGAGATGTAACAGTGGATAGATGAGTAGGATGTGTAGAGTAATGATGTCTTTTAGACATTATATTTTGAATTTATGCCCATGGGTACTAAGTTGGTTGAAGAAAAAATTAGGGATACTCCAACCAATCAACCTCAATAAGAGGAGTGGAGTTAGATGCCACCCAAATCACAAGGGCCTAATTTAGTTCCATCATCCCAAGTGGAAGTCACATTTTATGTTCATAAAGGTTTAGTTACTGCCCTTCCTCCTAACAATGGAGAAGAAAAAGTTTGAGTAGAACAAGAGGAAGAGCCAAAAAAATTACTCATCAAGGAAGTGCCAGAAGAAGGGTAGATAAGTGAACAAACTCAAAAAACTTCACAAGACCCCAAGGTGAGGACTGTACACTCCATTGATAGAGAGACTCCCAATGCAGATCTCTTGCAAAAGGAGAGGACTCCAGAAAGGGGAGATAAAGGAAAGGGCATTGTAGAATAGACTTCTTCATCCTCAAAAGGAAAATCTCCATTAGAAAATATCTCAAGATGGTTGAGAAAAGAAGTAATAAGAAATAAGAAACATCAATTTGCCATAGAGGAGGAAGATAGGATGGAATTGATTGATGTCCTGAGGAAGCCTAATTCACCTCCAAAAGATGCATAGGCATTAGCCTTCATCATCAGTAATTAGAACAAGGACCTGTTTTCTCATGTCGCTTGTTGGTGCTCAAAATTGTAGCCTTGATTTTGAGCACCATTGAGAAAATTAAGTCCCATAAATGCTTTTAAATGCATATGTACCCAACTGTACTTTTGAGCCCCATAAGGTGTTTAATGTTTCTAACAGCTTTCATTTAGTGTGTCTACCTATTCCATGAAGTCAAATTTTCATTCTGAGTTATTTCGTGAAGTCCCATTTTGAGCAATAGAGAATTCTGCATTTTTGCCCGTGTCAAACAGTGATAGGAGGTTGTGTTTGAAACTGAATATTTTGCACCCAAAAATGTGTCATGATCCACCACTTTGGGAACGTCTAGCGTCCATACCTGAGAACCTATATTTTAGATTTTTAGTCATTTTGAGTCCATTTGACTAGGTTTTGAATCCCTCAAAGTTGGTCATTTACTGTTTTCATGCTGATATAGTTTGCACATAATTCTACGAGGCCTTGTTTGACAAGTCATAATTTTGACCCAGTTAACCAAAATGAGAAATTTCCTTTTGTGTTGTATTGTAGTGATCAGAAACTTGTTATGTTTCAAGTTTCAGGTTATGACGAATCCGTTTGATCAATTTTCAAACGCGATTCCAAATGCAATTTCTATCTTTTTATTAGTGTTAGTATTTACAAATTTGTTGGAACCCCTATTCATGATGTGATAATTCCTAATCCGTGATAGGTTAGATCAAATAGATTGTACCACTATGTTGCCCTCCAAAAATACTTTAAGTGTGCTGATTTTCCAGTCATGATGAATCCATTTGTACACTTTTCCAAGTTAATTCCATTTGCAAAAATCACCTTTTTTATAGTGTTTCCAGTCTCCAAATTCTAAGTAGCCCACTTTGACTGCTTGCCATTTGTGCCCTGTGATTTTTCATGAGCCCAAATTGCAGATTTATACTCTCCTCATGATAGAGAACCAACATCCCAATTTGCGTCTTCCCAAGTGTTAGTTTGCCTAGTTTTCACAGCCAAATCCAACCCAATTTATTGTTTTCTGACATGTTTTACTTGCAAGTAATTCTGAGAAGGAAACTTTGACAACGAATATCTTTTGACTGGGAATTCGTGATAAGATGAGATCTAAAAGGGTGAAAGTATGCAGAACAAAGAGTCAGTGTACCAATTTTTAGAGCTCGGTCTGGTGTTTGGATCAATTTTTAAAGCTAGCCGATAGGCCTTGTTAGCTGAAATTCATAGTTTGCATAAAGTGGGTAAACAAGTTCTAAATGATTGTTTCAGTTCTCAAGTCTGATTCTGGTCAGTATCAAATGATTAGTAGAACACTTCGAGATGTCAGTCACCTAAAAATAATTTTTTTTAGCTAGACCCACTTTGGGGTCTGACTAGTCCTATTAGATTAATAAGGTACTAACCTTTTATTGGAAAAAGATAAGTTGGGTCCAACAGATACATCAAGTTCTCACTGTGAGATAGATGGAAATAAAATTTTTTGTGTTCTCCATTTATTTAACTAATGTCAAGAATCCAGACAATTATGGAAAAGTTTTTCAAAAGAAAAAAAGAAATGGAAAGATCTTTGTGCATTAGCTTTGTCATTTGAGAAAGGGGATTTGATTTTATATGGTTCCAAATCTATAATGATTCTCCTTGAAAAGACTAAAAGTTCCAAATAAACAAAATATTTGCACTACATCTCAGGAGGATGATCCTAAATGCTCGAAGAACATATCAGTTGGCAGTGAGAAGAAACTTGCACAATCAAATTTTTATCTAGACATACATATCTCTTTAGACTGTGGGAGGAATCCAATTAAATGGATTGAAGTTTAATCAAAATATTGCTAATGCCATCAAGTAATCATCAGGTGCATCTATCATCACATATATTAGGTCAAACTTGGATATAATGGGTGTTGAGACTACAAACACTGAAACTCCAAAGGAAACTAAAATTCCAATGGATATAAATGGAACTTGGTGAAGTTGCAACTCTGAAGAAATGAAATTCTCTCAAGGGCAAGGAATATAAAACCTTGAAAGAACTCAATGGCCTTGAAGGAACTCGATGCCAATATAGGCAAGAAGGCTACCTTGGGGAGAACTCCATGCAGGAGTGATTCCACACCAAAGGATAACTAATGATAGCCAAGGAACTCATGCATGCTTTACTATTGTCCAAGGCAACCAACCTTTGAACAAAAACATTAAGCCACTGAAAGGAAAGATGAAACCCACAGTTTTAGAGAGAGTGCCAAATGCTTGAAATGACATGTTGAGAAGGGTAACTCACACAAGGGAGATGCCAGTAAGAACGGGAGCCCCATGAAATAAAACACCCACATGAGGAGCTGAATCAGCCCACAGCCTACGAATGTTGTCCATGGCTTAAGAAGGGAAAGCCACATGGAAGGTAGAGTCAGCAGAGGAAAACCTTGCCATTAAAAATAAAAAATGTTTTCTTCAAAGCAGCACATTTTCCTTTTAATTATGAAAATGATCCAGTTCTACCATAATTGGGGGCTGCCAAGCATTTCACAGTGCAAAAAAAAGCTATTGCAAGATAAGAAAATGGCAATACAAAGGAAGCTGCCAATAAGAAAGAAGTAGTTTCCCATATCAGTCAAGAAAACAACATGACTGGAAAGGGCAGGTCAAAATCCACGCAAGGCATGCCAATCTCTCCATCTTAGAGAGTTCATGTAGGATAGGGAGGACGATGCTCTAAGCTAGACAAATAACTAATCGTCCTAGCTGTGAAAGTATTGAAAGGCATCCTTCAAAGAATTTTGGCAATGCAAATGGAGAGGCATGTGAAGAGAAGGTTTTCTCCCAAAGACTGATCTACATGTTTTATCAAGTGTTTCAAGTCACCAATTGCAGAATTCAGTGAAAAAACATTCAAAACATGCTCAAAAGGTCTTATATGTAGTATGTTTCGATTCTATGATGTTTTGGCTTCAATTTGATTAAAATTTGGCACCAAAATCAGTTATAATGTTGAATCAGATATCTTAGATATTTCTTACTTTTGGAAATCAAATGATGAGGATTTGATTCTGGCAGTTGAGGAGAGAAGGTAGAGAGATTCTTTTAAGCTTCTGAAGGGAGAATTCTAAAGGGACACTTGTTAGTTGTAAATTCAATCCAAGAATTGCCCTTTCATATATATTCTTTCTTTTCCTTTGTTAAAGGTTGTTGGTTGGTTTTCAATTTTCAGTTCTAGGAGCTCTGCTTAGACTGTGAAAACTACACACCCAACATTTCTCTTGTATTGAACAATAATTTATGTTTTATGCAGATAGTTCTTGTTTGTTAGGTGATTTGTGAGATATTTCTATACATCTTTCATGTATTTGGTTTCAAGGAAAACAAATAAAGAGTAGCAAAGGGATTTAAATTTAGTTTGAATCATGTCTCTTGCTTGTGGATCTATAATCTTTTCTAGTTTGTGATCAAAGAGCATAAATTTTGTTGCATTTCATTTATAAATGTATGTGATTGAAATATCTTGCTGGTGGAACAAAGAGCCATGCAATTGCTTAATGTTTGTCACAGGGTTAGCAGATTTCATGAAAGGATTGTCTGAGTATGAGATTCATTATGTAGCAGATGTCTATTCACAAGGTGAAAGATAGATCAGGGATCTTGATGTAGGAATTATGTCAAATATTTCTAGAAGGTGTATGGTTGTAATTCATTTAATTGCCCAATAGATAAGGCACTGATCAGATATAGGATCATTAGGTTTTGTTGCTGATACCTGGGTCTTGTTGTTATCAACATATTAAATCAATTTTCTCTTTTATGTTGAAAGCTATTCAAAGTTTAACCTGCACTTAGCTTTCCATTTTCATGAGTTATGTTCTTAGCTATTTCATGCTTGTGATTTCTTGGTTAAGTATAGAAGAATTAGGGGTTTTCATTTGCATTAATAGGTTCAGATTTATGGTTTAAATGCACTGGTACCATTCATCAGAACCTCAAGGTTGACCCAAATAGATCTTATAGAGCCTAAAGTGAAGGAGTTATTCCTTATAGTTGGCCCAGGACTACAGTCAAGTGTATCCATCATAGGAATTTTCTAGCCTTAGATGCATTGGTTTGGTTTCTTGGTCATTTTCAAAAATTTTAAATCAAGAGCCAACATGGCTATCCCTCCTCTACATTTGAATGTTGAAGAATTAACTTTGTGAGATTATCATATTAGGGAGGTCATGCTTGGAAAGCTTACCTTGGATACCACAAAACTAAGGGTTACATTATGAATGAAGGATGTATTCAGGAGCTTGGAATAGGATGGGGCAAAACTAATAACACTTTGGAGGTTAAATGAAATCCTCAAGGGTTATCTGAGAAAATTTGTTGGTCCATTGGACCATGAGCATCCGTAGGTGACTTTGAATACAACAATTGAGAAGAGACAGCGAAAAATCCCCATTGAATCAATTTTAGAGAGTTTGTCAATAGTGGAGAGAAATTTTTGAGGAGAAAGGTGTATTGGTTATACAAGGAAATATGAATCTTGTACATGTCATCAAAGATAATGCGGATAGGCTAGTAGCCATTTTGAATCAAGATTTTGGTCTAATGGATGAGGTACATACGTAGGGCAAGGATTTGCAAGTATTACATGCAATTAAAATAATTAGATGCTGATGGATGTATATACAATTGAGGAATTAGACAAAATTAATTATTGGATAGAAAAGACTATGGATGGCAATAAAGTAATGGGGACATTACATGCAGAGATTCATAGTCTTAAGGACCCAGCCCAAGGGAAAATTTTGGAAGCTAAGAAACATTATAGTGATGCATATGTGGTCATTTTGAGGATGATACATGAGAGAAGTTAGTTCCAATAGAGGTAGTAGTCAAGAAATTTTGAAAGACATTTGAAGAAGCTTCTAATGATAAAGATATTAGGTAGGCATTCAGAATGGAAGAATCTTTATTAGAGCTTATGTAGAACTCAAAGATTTTATAGAAACTCATATAGAAGTGGACAACTATAGGTAGAAAGTGAACAATAAATATAACACCTTAGATTTGCTAGATGCAACTCAATTCACTAAGATAATTGAGAAATTCAAGGGAAAATATCAAGACATAGCTCTGGTATAAAGGGGAACAAAACCTAGATGCTAAAATTTCAATTTTGACACTTAATGAAATTTTGCATTTTTATGAGTCCACCTATGAGGTGCACCAAGTGCACAAGTGCACTAGGTGCACTGGTGTGTAGGTGCACTTTTTCAGTAGTTTCATGGAGATTTTGAGGAATTCAAAGGTGCACCTATAGTTAACTGCCAGCTCTAAATTTAGAGCTTTCCATGCATTAGAAACACATTTTGATGGTATTTTAACTCTTGTGAATGCCTAATAAAAATGGAGCTTCTATTTTTGACACTTCCCGTCACTTCTACATCATCTGAAGGCTTTCTCTTTCTTATACCTCTCATGATTTCTTTGTTTTATAACATGTAAATGCTAATGCATCTAATTAATGATATAAAATGGATGGAGTCCTACTTAGCACCAGTTAGATGATCAGTTTGTACATAAATAGATTTTTTAAATTAGTTTAGAAGCATATGATTACATAAAGATATCTCTCACTCTCAACACAAATTGAGAAGAATATTTCTTATAAATACGGGAATGTAATATGTAATCAAGGGTGTTGTTATTTTGCAATAATATATGCTCTTGGTGCTCGCATTTGGAGTGTAGTGATTCTTGCCTAAGTATGTTATATTTTGTGGATGTATGTTCATGGAATGTAATTGAACCAGAGGTTTATTGCATTATTTCTAATTGTACAATCTTTTAATTTAAGTGTTTACTATGGGTTTACAAATTCCACTGACGTACTTAGTTTGAGAAGAGATCTTCATATTATTCTTGCATAGCTTTTTGTCTCACATGAGTGCACTTTTTGTGGCCTTGTGATTTGGTGAAAAGTGAAACATCTTATGGTTACTGAATTCCCATCGACTACTGCATTAGTAGAATTAAGGAAGCACTACTCCTATTTTCATTGGTTACCCACTGATCTTTTTGAAAGCATAACTTGCAGACATGTTGTTTACATGGCTTATGTCTATTAGGATTTTACTTTCCATGTTATTTTCTTAAAGTTCTTGTTACTTTATCTTTGTTATTTTCCTTTCTAATCCCTTGGTTAAATTAGGAATTCATATAGTTGCATTTTTAGATTGCATTCATCATAAAAATAGAAAATACAAAAAAAAAAAATCTTTTTTTTTTTTTGTGTGGATTTTTGATATAGCAAGTAGATCTTGCATCTTATCAAAATCATTTTAGAACCAACAAAGGCCTCCTCATGAACATTCACATTTATCTTCAACTGAGAGAATTCCAATAGTTTGCAAGATCACCTAGAACCTTGGAGTTGATCCTTTGATTAACTTTTCAAGAGAGGAGTTTGAAAGGATTCTTCCTGTTAAGATTGTGCAAAACAAAAGCTCAACAAAAGTGGCACTAGGATTGTCTCTTGACTTTTGGTATAGAAGAAAAATTTGCAAACTTCAAAAAATTTGCACCTTTTTGCAATTTTAGAAAATTTTCTAAGTTTTCAAGATTTTGAGGTGCACTATTGTGCCAGGTGTACCAAATTCCAATTTGTACCTAATTTACAAGAAAGTGTACTTCTATAGAGGTGAACTTTTTCAAGAGTTGATGTAAACTAGAAGATCTTGATCCAGAATCCCCATTTCTGGGAGCATTAAGATCTTCACCAAGTGCACATGAGTTCTTCAAGCTTAGCCAATTTTGTAAGCATTACAGTGACAAATGAATCCCCCAAATTCTACCACTTTCATTCAACATTTTGTTATCTTATTCCATTATACCTCCACAACAACCACCTAAGATGGCCTTTTTGGCAAATGTTGTAGACTCACCAATTAACTTGATAGGTGTACTCAATGATCTTCCTAAGAATCTTGAGATGTTTTGCCCAAGGCTCATCTATAGAGAGACACGAACTGTTGAAGATCACATTAAGGTATTCAAGGAAATTTGCAACTGAAAGTAGATGGCTAATGAGAATTTGGTTCTTCACTTATTCCCCTACTTTTTGGGGGAAGTTGCCTTTAATTGGTATGTTAATTTGCCACCTGGATGTTACTAGAGACTAGGCTACTTTTGAAAAGTTGTTCTTGAAACAATTCAAAACTTTTATCAATCCAACCATGATACATCAACAATTTATATCAATAAAAAAGAACCCAAACAAGATGGTTTTTTGCTTCAACCATCACTTTCACATGGGATACTGCAAGTTGGAAACACCATACACTATACCAGTTCAAGCCACTATTTAAATTTATCTAAATGTTATGGACCATCTTACTACCATTTTTCAAAGAAGACTTCTTGCAACAGATATCGACACATTGGACAAAGTATTAGTGATTACCTTCACTAAGCAAGCCAATCCTAATGGAGGAGGATTGATGCTTTAAGCTCAAGCTATTACTATGATGCTAGGATATCCTGTCAGAGCACCTGTGATGCCTATCCAATTCATACCTATGAATCTAGTTCCATTATAGTAGGCACTTGCTTTACAAAAGTTGGCTTTGACCTATCCAAGGTATGAACCCCCAAAAGCTACTTTCTTTGAGAAAAAAGTAGTAGTTTCCACTGAGACTAACAATAGTTTTGCTTCCAAGCTTTCTCAAATGAAGAATACCATGTCAAAAATGAACAATGAGCTAACTTGGTTAAGGTTTTCACAAGAACATAATAACAATTTCTAGAGAAATAATGTTGGTCCTTATAACAACACTTACAATCACAACTACAATAGGAATTTTTCTGGAAAGAACAATGTTAGAAATAACAATGCTAGGAATAATAATTGAGGAAACAATTCCAATCCTCCTGATCATAACAATGGCTTCCAGAGACAGAATAGATAATGGAACACTTGTCTAAAAAATGGGAGCATTCTTTCCAATAACAACAAAAATAATGTTTATTTTTTAGACACTAATTAGTATGATGATGGTCAAAAGACATCTAAAATTGATGGTTCATACTACAATAGAAATCAAGAGATAACTCAGAATTTACAAGTTAATGACAATGTGCCTCCTATACAGTTTAACGCTATGCTACTAGAATCTTATGATTCTACACAAAAAATATAGGTGGAGCAACTGACCAAAGAAGAATTCTCTTTTCCATTCAGTTAGGAACTAGAAATTCAACTAGAAGAGATGTTTACCTTTAGCAATGGCAATCAAAATATGTACAATTTGTGAAGTCAGAAAGAACCTATGGTAGATGAAATAATGCCTGCATTACAACCAACTCCTCCTAATCTGAGAGGGAGTAATAATCTAGCACCAATCAGACCACCTTATGGAGGACAACAAAAATTAGAATCAAGGAACTACACCAACAATCTTGAAAAATCCAACTTGGTCTACTGAAAAGTACAATGCAGTGGAAGATTTGAAACAAATAAAGGCCAACATGTCCATGTTTGACATGCTGCAAAACCATCCTTACCAACAAGAGGCCTCATTTAATATCATGCCACTATAAATAGCATAGAGTTTGGGAGTCACTTCTTAGCTCTCTAATTAGATAGTGATATAGTTGGATAAAATAGAGGCAAAAGTCATCGGTGTGTTGAAAGATGTTTAGATACAGTTGACAGTTGACCCTAGATTCAAGACATCATTGATATACATGTGGTCAATATTCCTAAAACACATGGATTGCTTCTAAGTAGAGAATGGATGAAATACCTAAGAGGTAAGTCTTTCTACACAACATATTGATTACAATTTAGATGTACTAATAATGCTATAGAATATGAAGCATTGATCCAAGGACTTCTTTTCACTCTAGAGAAAGGAATCACAACTCTTACAATTGAGGGAGATTCTCATTTGGTCATATGGAAAGTGAAATTAGTACACTCTTGCAATGATAAGAGGTTGTTTTCTTATAGAAAAAGAGTATGGGATTTAATGGATGATTTTGAAGCTTTGACCATAAATTCCATTCCAAGAAGGAAAAACATGGTAGCAAATACTCTCGCTATTTTAGCTAGTGCATTACAACTAGTCAAGAGAACTAAATTGAAACAATTTTTCAGTAGAATTGATTGCTACTCCATCTATTCTAGACAATATTACAAACTTTCAAGTCTTTCAGGATGATCAACATATACTCAAATTTATTATGTGCAATGGCCACTTTAAAGGGTGAGAAATTGATGACACTCTGGATGAAAAACTTGAGGATGATGAACTTGAAGATGAAGATAGAATCCTAAATTTGAAAACAAACACTATTCCTAAGGGAATGGTTGAATTGGAATGCATTTTTTATTGTAATGAATCAACACTTAATAGAAGAATGGTTGAAGAAAAGGGGATCAAGGAATGTAACTTACATACCGATGAGGATCTTAGAATGCTAAGGATTGGAAAAGTGTGTAATACATAGGAAAGGGAAGACATGCTTAAATTACTTATATAGTATAAGGATGTTATTGCTTGAAGCTACAAAGAGCTAAAGACATATGATCCCAAGATTATAACACATGACATTCCATTGAAACTAGATGCCAAACCTTTTTGGAAAAGAAAAAGGCCTATTAATCCTATCATTGAACCACTGATAATGAAGGAATTCAAGAAGTTGCTTGATGCCAAGATCATTTTCCCAATTCACCATTCTATGTGGGTAGCTAATTTTGTTCCTATATGGAAAAAGATTAGAGAGATTCATCTTTGCATGGATTTTTGTAATTTGAACCTCACATCTCAAAAGGAAAATCACCCTTTGCCTTCACTAGATGAAGTTCTACAAATTGTTAATGGTTTGAAGATGATGTCCTTCTTGGATGGATATTCAGGATATAATCAAATCATGGTCAATAAAGAGGATAGGTTGAAGATAACATTCACGACTAAATGGGGAAGTTTTTCCTATAGAAGAATGCCTTTTGGACTGATTAATTTAGGGGCTACATTTCAAAGAGCCATGGATGAAGCTTTTAAGGGATTGATAAATAAGTATATAGTCATTTACATGGATGATTTAACTATGATTTCAAAGGATCAAAGCACTCACATTATTGATTTGAGATAGGTATTCAATAGATGTCGTAAATAAAACATATCACTCAATCCTAAGAAATGTTTGTTTGGGGTTATTAAAGGAAATCTCCTAGGTCTTATTATCTCTAAAGTAGGAACCTCCATTGATCTTGATAGAATTGAAGCTATTTTGAAGTTATCACCTCCTTGTAGTAGAAAAGAACTTAAGTCTTTCTTCAAGAACATAGATTTTGTGCAAAAATTCATAAGCGGGTTTGTAGAGATAGTGCATCCCCTTAATGTTTTACTCAAAAAGGGAGCTAAAACATAATGGGTTCCAAAGATTAAGAAATCATTTGAGGATATCAAAGTGACCATCTTCATGGCCCTAGTACTAGTAAGTCTAGACTATGGATTATCTTTCAAAATAAACTCTTTTGCATTAGAACATTCATGCACTAGGATTCTCACACAAAAGAAGGAAAAGGAAGATGAAAGGCCTATTGCCTTTATGAGTTGTCCTCTAAAAAATTCTGAGTTAAACTATTCCAACCTCAATAAACAATATTTTTCTTTAACCAAAGTGTTAAATAAGTTCTTCCATTATATACTAAGTAAGGTGTATGTGATTGTGCCTGATCCAATGGTTAATACATTGTTGATGCAAAATGAACTTGGTGAGAGATGAGGGAAATGGATGGTGATCCTTCAAGAATTTGATTTAGAGATTCAACCTATGAAGCTAGTGAGGGGTCAAGGATTATAAAAAATGATAGCTAATAACTAGATCAAAGATGAAAATAAATCCTGGTTTGATGGTGAAATAGATATTTTAGATCAAAAAAGGATTGTAGTATCTCAAGTTGATATTTTTTGGGGTATAATAACTAACGTCTAGTACCAAGATATTATTTATTATCGTTTAAAATACTAGTATCCCAATTGGATGAATAGTTTACAACATAGGGGACTCAAAATGAACTGTGAATCCTACATGTTGTATGATAGAAAGTTATATGAAAGGAACTATGAAGGGATTTACTTGAAATTCTTGGGGTGAGAGGAAGTAAAGGAACTTTTGGAACAATTTCATGATAAGTATGGTATAGGGTATGGTTTAATAGAAGTGATTGCTCATATGATTTTAAGATTGGGTTATTTTTGGCCCATGATATTCAAAGATACTTTTGAGTATGTGCGTACTTGTCATATTTTTTAGACTAGTGGTAATAGAGAAAGACATCTTGCAATGTCATTACAACTAGTGTCTGAGATATGTCCCTTCACAAAGTGGGGGCTAGATTTTATTGGCCTAGTGAATCTACCATCTTCAATAGGGCACACTACTATTCTCATAGCTGCTAATTACTACACACGTTGGATAGAAGCAAAAGGCATTCAAAAAATACACAACTAAGGTGGTTATGGACTTCTTGGAAGAACACATCATTACTAGATTTGGGATGCCATTTTCTCTAGTTTGTGATAACAAATCAGCTTTTGCATCAACATTCCTAACTCAATGGGCATTGAAAAATTAGGTTATTATCAAGTTCTCTTTAAATTATTATCCACAAGGCAATAGTGTAGTAGAATCTATGAACAAAAAATTGATCACAACAATAAGACATTTGTTGAAGGAAAATGCTAAAGATTGGCATACATAACTCAAATATGCCTTATGGATAGACCGAGTAAGGCTCAAAAATTCTTTAGTGATATCTCCTTATCTACTTGTCCATGGACAAGAACCAGTATTTCCACTTAACCTTATAATTCTTGTTTTGAAATTCATGAAGGGGCATGCCAAAGATGCTAACAAAATACAAATTAGATTCATGAATATTTTGGAGATGGATGAAAAAAGGATAACTACTCTAGAGAATATGGAAAAACATCAAGCAGTCATCAAGAGGTGGTTTGAAAAGAGGGCCATGATAAAGTCTTTTAGGAAATCCAATGTTGTCCTACTTTGGGACAAGGCAAAAGAAAAGCCAAGTAACCACACAAAGTTTCAATGCTTGTGGATTGATCCTTATCAAATCACGAAAATCCTAGGAGAAAACACTTTTAGGATGAGTTCCTTATAGGGGGAATTAGTTCTATTGCTAGTCAATGGGAAATTTCTAAAGCATTACTTTGAGTCCTAAGAGATCTAGAAAAAGAAAGAATTTTTTTTTGAAAAGATAGATTTCATTTTTGCAAGTGTGTTTATTTTTGCAAGTGTGCTTCTTTTTAGTTGCATGTTTGCTTTTAGTCATGTGTTTGTTTTCAAAGTTACGTCAGTCTAGGGAGTAGGTGTGCTCAAGATTTATCTTTACGTATGTAACTAACCATTCTTTTGGTCTCAATTGAAAATGTATTTCTTTGTCAATTTTTTCTATGATCTTGTTTCTTATACCAACTGAGGAATGAATATTACTTGGAGTAATAAGGGACTTTTAGTCTTGAATTCAAAATTATAGATCAACAAGTTCTCAACACTTTGCAAATTTAAAAGATCAGTTATCTCAAGAGTTTTCAAACCAAGGTTGAAGGTAGCAAGGGATATTCCACTAGCTCAAACATAAAGGTATTCTCAAAGGAATCACTAGGATCATTATTTGGTGTGAGAGTTTCTAAAAAGGTTCTTAAAAGAGGAATGCAAGGGATGTTCATAGAAGAATGCAAGGGATGTTCATAGAAGATTGAATTTGAGAAATGACACCAATATCTTGGCCATATAGTCTAAGAATGGTTAGGATACAAGAATAAAATTAAAAAAGAAAAAAAAAGAAAAGAATGGTGTTAAGAAAGAAGGATACTAAAAAGTCTAAGAAAGGTAACCTGATTATAGGATATGTACTCTAAATATGCTATCTAGTACCAAAATATTGTTTCTCCAAAGAATCAAATGTGGACATTGTGAGCTACATGAAGCAAACATTCAAAGGATTTCCAACAACTTCAAATGAAAAGTGACAACCTGCCAAGAGCCCTCAAAACTGATTCTCTCATCTAGTCAGAGAAATGATTGACAAACAACTTTCATGAAGATTTATGATGAATGGACCAGAAGGGGGTGGAAGATTGTTTTCAATTTTTTGATAGATTACATCCTGAGATGTCAAAGGAAATGAATACATGAGCACATATTGAACTTGGAGATTCGAGATTCTGAGGTTTTTGAAGGAAAAATTATTTGAAATGCACTTGAAATGTTCACAATTTAGTTGGTGTTTGACACATTTCAGATGAATGTTTGCTATGAATAAATGACTTTCTCATTTCTTCCCTTTTATCAGGGCTATTTATTGTGGTTTCACAATGCACACCCCATTTCATCTAGAAAAGGGAACCCCCTACTTTATTTTTTGGCTTTTTAGATTCCTGGTCCAACGTTTGAGTCATTCTTGGGTTTTTTTGGTCAAGTGTGAGTCCCAACTTAGAAACCTAGTTGTCAAAAATTAAGGTTTTGAAGAGTTTAATCATTTTGCAAAGAAAAATGGCACACTATTGCACCTACCTGTTAGAAATTCTTTAGAATAACTAAGTGGGGGGGGGCAGGGGGGTGGGGTGTACCAGTT
The DNA here is from genome assembly GCA_028749045.1 of Cupressus sempervirens. Taxonomy (NCBI): domain Eukaryota; kingdom Viridiplantae; phylum Streptophyta; class Pinopsida; order Cupressales; family Cupressaceae; genus Cupressus; species Cupressus sempervirens. The sequence continues at coordinate 176,672,762 of CM053788.1, read as the reverse complement.
ATTCAAGGTCCAAATGTCCTATTCAAACTTTTTAACTAATTATAGTGAGCCCATTCAGCCCATTCATTCAAGCTTTCACTTTTCTAACTAGCAAGTTACTATAAATCAACATGCAAGAATAAAACATAAGAAATCAACACATAACAAAATGATTTATGTGGAAACGCAATTTGGAAAAAAATGCCAGTAACATGCTACTCAATTCTCACTTTTCTAAAGTGATGCCTTATGAAAGGCCTACCTTGTTCAAGGCTTACACACTATCAAATGTGACCTTGTCAGAGGATTTAACCACCCTATTAGAAGTGGACTTGGTTAGAGGACTTTAGAACATTCACTTGGAATGCCACCCTATTAAAGGATTTACAAATGGCTATTAGGCCAACCTATGTCCATAGGATTTTTTAGATCTAATACAATTGCTAGAGAGTATTAGAAAATCTTTGACTTGACTACAACATACAACTTATCTTGCAAATCTCATATCACTTCTCAACTCATACCATTGCATGGCCTTCAATCACTGCAACTTTGACAGCTTTCCCTCTTTTCAAGCTTAGTCTCCTTGAGTCTCCATACTCAATGTACTGGTGCAATCATCTCTTCATGACCACTCATAGAAGTAGAGCCTCTATGCTCTTCCTTTTCCTAGATGTCTTCTCATTGACACCCTTCCAACTACTTTGTAGATTTGGCTCTTCAATAGCAACTGTATCAAAAACTCTTTGCTTCTTGGTCTATGACTTCTTAAATAGAAGTCTTAGAGTTCTTTTTCTTTCTTGATTCTTGTTGTCACTGAGGTTTACACCCTTGTTCAAAGCCTATGCATGAGGACAACCTAGTGAAACATGGAAACAACCTCCAAGCTATGGGAATTGAACTATGAGGTTGAGTCTCCAAAGAAGGCCGGCTTCCTCTTACTATCAGGATGCACCTAACTACTCTTGGAGAGGAAAAGGGAGGAGAGCATGAAAGAAAATCTACCTAATCTAATCTAAAGGGGCGATGCACCAAAATAGAGTGTTCAAACCAATCTCTACCCATATATGCACTATTGAACCATAATGAAACTAAATATATGCACATTTAAACTTGCTTTAATCTAATAATCACATGCAGATCAGAAGACCAAGATGAATGACACAAGGAAAGAGAGATTCACTTATATTATCATTCATAGGCCAAGGAGATATTGTCATGCAGATTGTAAATCTCTACAAAACACTAGTAAGAGGCAAAGAGTTCTTCCACTTTCATACCAATGGCTAAAAGAGATAAGGAAAAAAATCATGTAGTTTAGAGGCATAGGGGAATTTACACTAAGAATCTGCAGAGCAGTAACAGAGAAAACAGAGAAAGGTCGACCCCTTCAAAATTTTTAGAAGTTTCCTTTATAGTTCAGGCATAACTGAGATGTCCTCCATCTAAAGTTACTTCCCAACCACTACATTGAAGTCCTACAGAGAATAATCATTGGGATCCAGAAGAAAATGTGATCTGAATATAGCTTTTTGGTACCATGAAATCTGATTTTTAACTAAAATAGGGCCTCGAAAAGGTAGAAGCAGTGCCATAACTATGCTTTGACCAGGTAGATAGGTTGGATCATGGGGTAGAGTGTTCCTCTTTGTTTCATATTTACTCCAGGGTGGTTGGAATCGATCATAAGATTAGATTATGCAAAAAAATGTTGGTATCCCCTGTTCCCAATTCACAACCAGCATAGTTAGTAGGTCAACATAACCCTAGCACTGGAATGAGCCACATGGACCAATGATCTCTTTTCACTTTTCCACCCCACAAGGTCTTCTCGAGGTTGACCAATCTTTCTTTACTAACTGTGCCAATTCCTCAAAATCCAACTACGATGGTCACATTAACTACCAGTGCATCTAATTGTTGCTACCCCCACTAGACCCACTAGGGCACATGTCACTGAGGTTCTATGTCACTATGCATATCCTCCAAGAAATTTCCCATAGTGAGACCATGGATCTAGATCGATCTGACTATCATAAAGACTCATCGTATTACTCCATGCTCTCCTTAAAACTTTTGGGCCCACAAACCAACATCAACACACTTGGCATCTGACTTGACCCAATCTAGTACCATCCTTGTGGTTTCATAACACCCATCCCCACCTTGCCACACGTCTTCAAGGTGCTATGTCATTATGGGTAATATCATTGCTGCTTTCCATAGTGAGATAGTTCCCACCATTGATCTAGACTGATCCGAGGGTGAGGAAATCTTCATGTGTTCGAAAGGGGTGTGGGTCTAGGTAACTGCTGACATTAATGAACTACCCAGCTAGCAATGAATCAAAGCCTCATTCTAGGCATAGTCATCCTTCCATGTTGCCTGAGGTCCCATCGTGTGTGCCAAATTTCATCACAGATATCCGACGAGGCATGCTTGGGACCCACCTTACTTCTGATGTCATTGCAGTATCATTTTCCATCTAAGTGCTATGTCGCTAACGGCAAGGAACACATATTTTTTCATAGCACCATAGTGCTCATCATGGATCGGTCAAAACCTGGTGCTAGAGAAACAATAAGGAAAAGGAGGACCCACTAGCCATGCAACCAAAAGGCACTATGTTGCTATGGAAAAACAATGTGCAACTTCCAATAGCAAGATAGTGCCAACCGTGGATATTTTGAGATCCGATGATGGGGACTTACGGGCCTATAGAAATAAACTTAGGAAATAAGGAATATCATAAGGTTCGATCATTTAATTTTTTTGATATTCCTGGGATGCTTAAAAAATAACATTAAACTGGGAAGTGACTGTTAGGTGGGAAAATATTTAAAAAATCAAATATTTGGTAGGAGGCACAATATGTAACATTTTTGGTGACTCACAAGGGATGCTAGCCTACTATGCATAGACCAATGACCTCATGCATCCATTGGGTTACAAATTCAAAAGATGTAGATCCTATGTACATTGTGAAACCCTAACCCTACCTCTGAGAGGAAAACCCTGAAACCCCTATCTCTGCAACTGGAACCAGAGACCAAAAATCCTCCTCTACATCCTTCAAAATTGAGAAAATGTGTTGTCTCATGGAGACAATCCTGTGCTCGTTCACTTCTTGGAAAAGTGAGGAACAACTAGAAATGAAACTAACCTAAGTATGTACATGGAATCTCAAACCCTCAGAAACATGGTTTCAGATAGATTCCATTGACTGGGATAGGTAGAATCTCACCATTAGGCCTACTTAACTGGAAAGCATTGACCTGTTTACAACTTTCAATCAGATAGGGACCACTCCACAGTGTGTCAAATTTTGAGTGCCTCCCTGGTTTTTCCCTATTTGCATCCCATTTCAAAACTAAATCACCATCTCTGAAAGTCCTGACCCTAGCCTTCCTATCAAAACTCTTTTTTACCTGCTACTGTTGTGTCTCTAGGGTCTGCATGGCTTTACTTTTCTCTTCTAGCTCCATCAGCTCTACCATTCTTACTATCATGGCATCATCTTCAATCAACTCCAGCTGATGAGCTAGCTCTAGGGATGAGAACTGCAATAAAATTGGAAGCCTTGCTTCTCTGCCATAGACTAACACAAATGGTGAATTCTCTATTGACATTTTAGGCGTTATTCTATCAGCCCACAATGTAGTCTTTAGTTTTTTATGCCAACACCTCTGGTTATCTTCTATTGTCCTTTTCATGATCCTGATCAGGTTCTTGTTGGAGGACTCAGCCAAACCATTACCCTGAGGATAGTAATTTGAGGATTTACTCAAATGGATATTATGATCCACTGCCCATGCACAAATCTGAGCTCCAACAAAAGACTTTGCATTTTCTAAAATAATGGTTGAAGGGGCACCAAACCTGGTCACAATTCCATCAAGGAACTCAACAACTGAAGATTTAGTGGCATCCTTCAATGCAACTACCTCTGTCCATCTGGTGAAGTAATCTGTAGTAGCTAAAATCTATTTGTGACTTGAATTAGAAGGAGGATTGATAGGGCCTATGAAATCTAATCCCCATTAGGAAAAAGGCTTGACCACCTAAATGGGATGAAGAGGAAGAGCTGCAAGCTTCTATTTACTAGAGAAGAAAGCACATTTCTCACACTTCCTCACATACCTATGACAATCATGAAACAGGGATGGCCAATAATAACCAACCCTCATGATCTTCATTGTAGTTGTCCTTGCTGAGAAATGACCACCATCAGGACCATCATGAAGTTCTTTGATCATTCTTTTAGCCTGGTCTATATCAAAGCATCTTAATAGGGCTCCATTAAAATCTTTTCTAAAGAGGACACCATCAAGTATGAAATAAGGAATTGACTATAATCTATACTATATCCTTTTAGTTCTATCTAATCCTTGAGGGTATCCATTTCCTTATAAGAAATTCATCATATCATCCATCCAACTCCTTGGGTCGCTATTTCTTACCTCTTGTTGCTCTGTTAGTATCATAAAAACTTCCTCATTAGGTTCTTGAGATGATAACATCTGTTTACACAACCCCCTCCCTCTTACCAGCTTGGTAATCTAGATGTCAATATCATATTCCATCACTTTAGTAATCCAGCCAGCTCTTTTCTCACTGATATCTTTGCTCAAAAGGAAATCCTTGAGACTAGAATGAGCTACTAACAAATGAATCTTATTATGAGACAGGAGGCATCTAAATTTCTTTAAAGCTCTGATGACTGCATGGGCTTGCTTCTCTACATAGTTGTATTTATCTTCATATTCTTTAATCCCTTCACTAAAGAAAGCTATGGGCTGCCCATCACCTTTATCATTTCTTTGGGTCAGGACAACAGAAATGCTTGACTCACCACCTAGGGTATAAAGGATGGAATCTTTCTCAAAATTTGGATTCATGAGAGTAGGGGCTGAGGCTATGGCTGTCTTGATCTCTTTAAAACTTTCCTTCCCTTCCTTGGTCCATGCAAAAACCATACCTTTCTTGAGCATAGTTGTAAGAGCTTTCACCATGGTAGCAAGATTTGGAATAAATCTTCTCACAAAATTTATCCTACCTAGGAAACTTTGCAGCCCTTTCTTGCATTTAGGAAGAGGGAGGGCAAGTATTGCTTTTGTTCTCTCTGGATCAATAGTTAAGCCATCCTCAAATACAATATGTCCTAATAATTTTCCTTGGTTAGTAGCAAAGACACGCTTGGGTTAAGTGAAACCCCAAACTCACTGCATCTTAAGAATACATGTCTTAGATGATCAAAATGATCTTCTACATCCTTTGAATACACAGTGATATCATCAAGGTAAACTAAGAAAAACTTGTCAATCAATCCTTTGAAGGCCATCACCATTGCCTTCTAAAATGTAGCACCTACATTGGTTAGCCCAAATGGAATCTTACAATAAGAATAGGTACCCCATTTAGTGGTAAATGCAGTCTTGTATCTATCAGAGTCTTTAACCAACACTTGATTGTAGCTAGAAAATCCATCAAGAAATGAAAATATCTTTGAACCATTGACCTTGGAAAAAATCTTTTCCATAGAAGGCAGAGGATGGTGATCTTTAAGGGAAGCTTGGTTAATGTCCCTAAAATCCACACACAATCTAATTTCTCTATTCTTCTTCCTAACAGGGACAAGGTTTGCTACCCATGATGAGTTTTTGATGGGAAAAATTATATTGGCCTCAATCAACTTGGATAGCTCTTTTTTCATTAAGGGTTCAATTTTAGGATTCACTAGCCTTTGCTTTTGTCTTACTAGTTTTACATTATTAATTAAATCTATGGTATGCTAGAACAACCTTGGGTCAAAGCCCTTTACGTCATCATATGTCCAAGAAAATACATCATTAAATTCTTGACATACATGAATAAAATTTTCTTGTTCGATTTCAGAACATACCTTCTCCATGTTTAAGGACTTTCCATTGGCAATCACGACTGGAGTGTAGTCATCTTCATTAGTAGCTTGGTTCATGGCCTTGCCTCTTGCTTGATCATCAGGATTCAAAACACTCTCTAGAGTAATGAGACCCTTAGGCAATTTGTTAGAACTAAGATGAATGATTTGATACCATACTGATCCTGCAGTCTCAACTGGTTCCTGCCTAAAAATTTTGCTTCATTCTGCAAGAAGCTAACAATTTTCTCATCAGATTCAAACACTTGCCAATGGATGTTGTTATTAGGGATAGCAGGCCTTACTACCACTCTAATTTGTTTCTCCTTATTTTCTTCAAGATTCCTTGGTACATCATAAGATGCACCTATTACTGCAAGTCTATCAGCATGTTTGTTTTCTTTTCTAGGGATGCTTTGAATATTAAATGCATTAAAACCCTCAAGAAAATCCCATACCCTATGTTTATAAGACTTGAGCAAACCATTCTTGGTGGTATTCTAATTTCTCACTTGATTAACCACCAACTCACTGTCTCCATAAACTCTTAAATCTTGAATTCCTCTTTTTTTAGCAAGTAGGAGACCTTGAATCAAGGATTCATACTTGGCCACATTATTAGTGCAACTAAACTAGAGCCTGAAGGAGAAATAGTACCTTACTTGTGTAGGAGAAATTAGCATCACACCAGCCCCTGATCCATTTTTATTCCTTGATCCATCAAAGTACATATTCCATATCCCACTCATATCTTCTTTAGTCTCCACAAGATTTGGAACTAGAGCATCTTTCTCCAATATAAAATATGTACTAAGACCTGTCTCAAGGGTTTCTGGCATAAGATCAAATTGATATGCGTTAGCCCACTCATCCAAGAAAAAATCAGGTATCTCTGCTAGGGAATTGGTGGGCTCATTCACTGTCATTCTCATCCATCTCTAGGATAGGGCAATTCATGTTGATGGAATTAGGGGTGTAAGATTTAGTATGATGGAGGGCTTGAGACTCTACTTTGATTGAAGCATTGGATCCATATCTTGTCTTGAAAGACATATATGACCAATCAAAAGATATGAAACCACCTATTTGGGCAGTGAAGTCTCTTGACAGATAGATGGCAAAATATGGCTTGACCTCAACAACAGAGATATCTTGGGTTACAGTACAACCAGGGCATGCATGTAAGGTCATCTCCACATTCCTAAGGATCCCTACAATCTTGATAGTACTACCATCCAACTATAATATATCCCTAACAATGGGCTCATATTTCATTCCCAAAGCATCAACAATACACCTAGGCATCACTAAACTGCTAGCCCTTGAATCAATCATGCAATTATGGACTAGTTTCCCCCCTATAATTAGAGAAACATAGAATCAAGGAGGTCTAACCTTTTTACTTGTTGCTACTTCCCTTGATGGTTGTACTAGGCTTGTGGCACTTTCCATGCTGAGCATTTGATCCTTTGGTTCAATTTTTCCAATTCTTGTTGCAACAACTTCTTTTGCATGGGTATAGTAGCAACAACATCCCACATGGAGATATTCACATTTGTCTTCTTAATTTTCTCTACTACACTGAATGGCATAACAGGTGTTTTGGTAGAACCCTTGGGAGCTGCAATTGTATAAGGTTGAGATGGAATATCCTGAGGATCACCTCATCCTTTTTGCCATGATTTTGCCTTTGCTACTAAAAGGTACTTGATTAATTATTTGTTGCTTTCTCATGAGATATCACATTTGAAGTTGAGGCCTGATTGTGAGGAGGAGGGACAACATCTTCCATAGCTCTTCTTTTTCTTCTAGTGTTATGAGCAATGAAATCCTAGTTTACATTACAACGCTCCTCCATCTAATGATTCATAAAAGAGCAATGACCCTGTCTCTACATATCTGAGGCATCTTTAGATTGGTCCTCCTTGTATGATTATTTTTTTGCAAGTTCTTGGACTGTCAAAGCTAAAAAAGATTCAGCCTTCTGACCCATACAATAGGCATAGGAGTAGTTACAGGAGGGACAAAAATCTTGATCTTGAGCCATATTGTTTTGAGGGACTATGGCCCTACTTTGGTTTACATTTGAGGTTGAAGCATGACCACCCTACTTACTCTGATCAAAAGAATTGTTCCAATGATTAAGATGTGGAGACCTACCACTGCTTGGAGTTTAATATTTCAATTGATGAGGCTTACTACCTTGAGCTTGTTGTGTTTCTAAAGTCACCACCTTGTTGCTTACTTTCTGCATCATAGAGGAGTTATCCTCTAGCTTCTTCCGATAATCTTGCAATCTTTTCTCTAGGTTCTTTTCTCTTTTATCCATGTTCTGCATCAGAGATTGCATCATCTCTTTGATTTCATCTATCCCATTTGAAGATGTGGAATCTTGAGGGATTGAAACAAGGGATTGTGATGTAGAAGTTGTGAGAAGAGGAGCCATTGCTGGTTGATGATTTGGAACATCAGGGAAGAAAGGCATAGGAGGCCTTGGAGCTAGCTTACCACCTTGTATTAGGATGTTCTTTGATTTTATTGCTATGTCATAAGCATTAGGTAAGGTATCTCCTCCCATAGTTTATATTGTAGTGGCAATATCACTGTTAAAAGTTTTAAGATAACGTAAGAAAGCATTACTAGGGGTAGGCTTCACTGAAGTAGGTATTCTATCCCATGTCTTTTGAAATCTATAATTAAAATCAGTCATACATTCATGGGGGGCTATTTTTATAGTTGTCAACTGCTCTAAAAGTGACAAATAGTCACTTTCATCCTCAAAATGTTTGCACAATCCTGCTCCTAATCCATCCCAATCTATTATAGAACCATGAGCTAAACCTCTATACCATTGTAGTGCTTTTCCTTTCAAGGATGAGGCTAGGAGCCTAACTGCAACATCATCCTCTATAATGCCATGGATATTGTAGACATTTGCAACATCTTAAATGTGTTCTGAGGGAGAGATAGAAGTTTCACCAATAAACTCTGGTATAATTTTGAGTGCAGCTACTAGTATGTCATGTCTTTGGGCTAATAAGAGATGGCTTCCATCATTCAAGGTGGCAAAAGTATGAGCTCTAGGCAATGCCATATAGACAAGTGATCTATTGATATGTATTAATGGCAGTCTAGGCTGAGATCTAACAACAGGAGGAGTAGAGATAAATCTTGTAGGTGTATTTGTTACTATTGCACTCCTAACTAGTGATAAAGATATTCTAGTCTTCCTTCTTCTAGGGTTTGAAAATGAAAGCTCTTGATACTAAAACTTACCTCTAGAAGATGCCCTTGGTTCAGCTCTGGGCATGAATCACTGCAACTTTGGTCTAGAACTAGATATGTATTTGAAGCTTAGAGTCACCAAGTACTTTGAAGAATGAGCCTCTTGAAGGCCTAAAAACTGAAGCTAGTACTATCTCCTCAGTATTGATCTTGAAATCTTCCGTTTTGACACCAGTAGGCTTGAAATTTTCTGAAAAAGTTGTCCCATCCGGCATGCCAAAAACTATTGTCACTGAGGTTTGCACCCTTGTCCAAAGCCTATGCATGAGGACAACCTAGTTAAACATGGAAACAACCTCTAAGCTATGGGACTTAAATTGTGAGGTTGAGTCTCCAGAGAAGGCCAACTTCCTCTTACTATCAGGATGCACCTAACTACTCTTGGAGAGGAAAAGGGAGAAGGAGAGCATGAAAGAAAATCTACCTAATCTAATCTAAAGAGGTGATGCACCAAAAAGAGTGTTCAGACCAATCTTTGCCCATATATGCACTATTGAACTAGAATGAAACTTAGGATATACACATTAAGACTTGCTTTAATCTAATAATCACATGCAGATCAGAAGACCAAGATGAATGACACAAGGAAAGAGAGATTCACTTATATTATCATTCATAGGCCAAGGAGATATAGTCATGCAGATCGTAGATCTCTACAAAACACCAGTAAGAGGCAAAGAGTTCTTGCACTTTCATACCAATGGCTGAAAGAGATAAGGCAAAAAATCATGTAGTTCAGAGGCACAGGGGAATTTACACTAAGAATCTGCAGAGTAGTAATAGAGAAAACAGAGAAAGGTCGACCCCTTCAAAAATTTTAGAAGTTTCCTTTATAGCTCAAGCATAACTGAGATGTCCTCCAACTAAAGTTACTCCCCAACCACTACATTGAAGTCCTACAAAGAACAATCATGGGGATCCAGAAGAAAATATGATCTGAATATAGCTTTTGGTTACCATGAAATCTAATTTTTAACTAAAATAGGGCTTGGAAAAGATAGAAACGACACCATAACTATGCTTTGACCAAGTAGATAGGTTGGATCAGGGGGTAGAGTGTTCCTCCTTGTTTTGTATTTACTCCAGCGTGGTTAGAATTGATCATAAGATCAGATTATGCAAAAAACCTCGGTATCCATTGTTCGCAATTCATGACCAACGTGGTCAGCTGGTCAACATAACCATGGCACTAGAATGAGCCACATGGACTAATGATCTCTTTTCACTTTTCCACCCCACAAGGTCTTCCTAAGGTTGACCAATCTTTCTTTACTAACTGTGCCAATTCCTTAAATTCCAACTGCGGTAGTCACATTAACTGCCAGTGCATTTGGCTGTTACTGCTTCCACTAGACCCACTGGGACATGTGTCACCAAGGTACTATGTCTCTATGCATATCCTCCAAGAAATTTCCCATAGTGAGATAGTGCCCGCCATGGATCCAGACCAATCTGATGATCGTGAAGACTCACCGTATTACTGTGCATTTCCCTTAAAACTTCTGGGCCAATGAACCAACATCAGCACACTTGGCATCTGACTCGACCTAATCTAGTACCATCCCTGTGGTTTCATAACACTTAGCCCCACCTTGCCATGCATTGTTGAGGTGCTATGCTGCTATGGGTAATATCCTCGTAGCTTTCCATAGCAAGATAGCGCCCACCATTGATCCAGATTGACCGAGGGTGAGGAAATCTTCATGTGTTTGAAAGGGGTATGGGTCTAGGTAACTGCTAACATCAATGAACTGCCCAAGTGGCGATGAATCAAAGCCTCATTCCAAGCATAGTCATCCTTCCACATTGCCTGAGGTCCCACCATGTGTGCCAAATTTCATCACTAATATCCGATGGGGCATGCTTGGGAGCCACCTTCCTTCTGATGTTTCCATAGTATCATTTTCCATTCGAGTGCTATATTGCTAATGATGAGGAACATAGATTTTTTTATAGTACCATAGTGCCTACCATGGATCACTCAAAACCCAGCGTCAGAGAAACAACAAGGAAAAGGAGGACCAACTGGGCACATGAACAAAAGGTTCTATACCACTATGGAAAAATAATGTGCAACTTCCCATAGCGAGATAGCGCCAATCATGGATATTTTTAGATCCGACAATGGTTACTTGCGGGTCCATAGAAATAAACCTAGGAAATAAGGAATATCATAAGGTTCAATCATTTAATTTTTTTGATATTCCTAGGATGCTTAAAAAATAACGTTAAATTGGGAATTGATCGTTGGGAGGGAAAATATTTAAAAAATCAAATATTTGGCGAGGGAAACAATATGTAACAATTCTTCCATTCTTTAATTTCAATTCGTATGGATTAGGTAGGATTCATTACATCTAACCCATACTTTGTTTCCTCTAGAAACTGCTTGAATAATCCTTTAGAATTTACCCAAAAATAGTTTACATAGATTTTTGTGCCACCAGCTCATCATCCTTATTTTCTATATCTTTCACAAAATTTAAGGTAATCACTTTGTCAGCTCGGATTTGGAAAATCTTCATCATTTGAAATAATGCAATAGCTCAAGACTATTGAAATACTAGTGCTTGACACCTACTGTGTTACTCGACATCAACTATGTTTTTCCTGATGCTTGGCACCAACTAAGAATTTTCTGATGGTTGGAACCTAATCTTCACTCAGCACTTGAAGATTACTCAGCACACACTAGAATTTTCTGATGGTCAAAACCTAATCTTCACTCGGCACTTGAAGATTACTCGACACACACTATAATTTTTCTATTACTCAGCTCCAACTGAGAATTTTCTCAGCTTCAACTAACTTTCTCGGGACCCACTACTGATCTTAGTTTAAGCTTTTTAGTCAACCTTATTACAACTTCTTCCTCCAATATTTCTAAGTGTGACCAACCTCTGTATGTTTGAGTATACTATCAATACATCATTTAGCCATTGTCTTAACTGATCCTTGCACTTCATTACAACATCATAACTCAACATTTTCCTTAGGTTCTCTTGTTACATCTTGCTGATCAAATCCTCTTCATCAATCAACTAAGTGATAGTACTTAGATCTTATAAGAAAATATCATTCCTATAAATAGCAGGTTTGACATCAATGACAAAACAATCATTGAAAACAACAATCTTCTTTCTTTGCAACAATCTTCCTCTTTGATCTTAAACAATGAACTTTTCAATTAGAATTCCAACAATGTCCCTCTTTGGTATTGATGACAAACTGAAACTGATCAACCAACAAACTAAAATATTCAACCACAAGCTTACTAGGTTAGAATACTAAGTCAAATGCCAAAAAGTAAACTGTAACTTCACATCTCCTTCTACTATTCTAATTGCTTCATTTTTGCTTCTCCCTCTTTGTTGTTGTCTCATTGTACTTTTTTTGTCTCCCTCTATATTGCTCATCATCTATTGTTCTAATCAACCTTTGATTATGTCTGTCAACTTCTCCCTCTATCTTTTTTATCTTCAATGCTTGTTGATAAATTTTTAGCTAGTTATTCCTCTTTGACAACAATGCCAAAGACATATTAGCATCTTGGTATGTAAGTGTATCATTTTTAGGTTTTTTCTATTTCTCCCTCTATCACCTTGCTTGTGACTAAATTGAAACTTTAGCACTTCTACTACTTTAGGTATGAATCCTTAAGTAAACATCCTCTACATCAATGTGTAAGATCTTCAACAATCAGATCATTTGATGCAGGGCATTCTTTCTTTTGCTTCAAGTAGCCTTAGCTAGGAGTATCACCCCTAACTTACCTCTAAGATAATCAAAAGAATCTTTAGGTAATGCCTTCGTGAAGATGTTAGCAATCTATTCCTTTGGGCTGACATATTCCATCTTCACTTGTTTGTCTTCCACCAACTCTCTTACATAGTGATACTTGATTGCAATATGCTTGGTTTTAGCATGCATTACATGATTCTTTGATATGTTGATAGCATTTGTATTATCACAATAAAGTATCACAGGCTCAGTTACCTCTTCCTTCATACCTTGCAAAAAATGTTTGATCCATAAAACATTGGTATAATTTATAGTAGCTACAACATATTCAACTTTAGTAGTGGACTATGAGGTGCAGCTTTGCTTTTTACTAGTCCATGTAATCAACCTTTTCTCTAAGAAAAGTACTCCTCCACTGGTCCTTTTTCTATCATCAATGTTACCTCCCCAATCTGCATTAGTGTAGGCTCTTAGTTCAAAATTTTCACTCCTCTTTTAGTACAAACCAAAGTCATTAGTACTAGTATTCTCTTCACTACCATTAAGTGATTTTCTCTTGGATTTGTAGAAAATTTTGCCACTGTTCCAATAGCTAATGCAATGTCTGGTCTACTATGTACAACATATTTCAACTTTCCAATCATTGATCTATACAATGTCAAATTTACTTTAGTAGACTCATCATTCTTAGATAACTTATGTCCTATTGTCATTGGTGTGCTAACTGGTTTTGAATCTTCTAACCCAAATGTCTTCAGTATCTCCTTGATATATTTGGATTGGGTCGCAAATATGCCATGTTTCAATTGATGTACTTATAATCCAACAAAGAATTTAATTTCTCCAAACATTGACATCCCAAATTTATGTTTCATTTAATCACCAAAATCTTTGCATAGAACATCTTTTCCTCCAAATATTATGTCATCAACAAAGATTTTTGATATCAAATTGTCTTTACCTTTTTCAGCTTTGATGTACAAGTTGTTGGTATCATCTATTCTTTCAAATCCTATCTTCACAAGATTTTTGTGCAACCTCTCATACCATGCTCTAGGTGGTTGCTTCAATCCATAAAGTGCTTTGTGCAGTTTGCAGACCATGTCCTTGTTCTTCTCATCAAAAAATCCCTCTAGTTGTTCTATGTAGACTTCCTCTTCTATGATACCATTCAGAAAAGAAGACTTCACATCCATTTGGTAGACTTTGAAACCTTTATATGTAGCATATGCAAGTAATGTTCTTACTCCTTCCATTCTTGCAACAGGGGCAAATGTTTCCCCATAATCTAGTCCTTCTTTTTGTGCATAGCCTTTGCAAACTAGTCTGGCTTTATTTCTTGTTATCTCACCATTCTCATCAAGTTTTTTTCTAAACACCTATTTGGTACCAATTACATTCTTATCAGCTAGTCTAGGAACTAGGGTCCATGTTTTGTTCTTTTCACTTTGATCGATCTCCTCTTCCATGGCTTTATACTAGCCATCATCTTGTAGTGCTTCTTTCACTATTTTAGGCTCAACCTTGCTCAATAGACATAATTCATTCTTGAGTCTATTCCTTGTCATTGGTTTGGCACCCTTGTCACCAATTATTTGATCTATAGGGTGATGTCTTCTCACATACTTGGCTAAGTTTGGTTTTATCCTTCTTTCCATGTTTGATCCTTTAGCTTCATAATCATTTTGTTGTTGTTCTTCTTCTAGCACTTTGTCATTCCTCTCATGTATATTGTTTTTAGAACTAGAATGTGCATTTTCTATATTCTGATGCTTGGCTTATGAATATAGCTCAGCATTCACAGGCTGAGACTCAGTAGATACTAAAATTTCTTGCTGATTTCCAACTTGATTTCTAGCACTATCTTCAATAGCCATTCCTTCATAGAAGTATACAAATGATCTATAATCATCTATTTTCTTAGACTCATCAACCTGAACTTCTACATGCTCATCAAAACTTACGTTTGCACTCTCCACAATCTTGTTAGTGTTAGTGTTCAAACACTTATATGCCTTACTTCTAGTGGAATATCTAAGGAATATGCCTTCATCACTTTTTACATCAAACTTGTCATTTTTAATGTCTTTTAGAATATAGCATTTACAACTAAATACTTTGAAATGTTTAACATTAGGTGAGTGACCATACCACAATTCAAAAGGTTTTGTATTTTTACCTTTTTTGACTTATACTCTATTCAGTGTGTAGACTGCAATACTTACTACTTCTCTCCATTACTTTAGTGCAACATTTTTCTCCATCATCAAGGTTCTAGCATATTAAATCATTGACCTATTCCTCCTTTTAGTAATACCATTCTGTTGTGGAGTTCTTGGTGCTAATGTTTTCCTTTTGATACCTTTGTCATTGCAAAATATTTTAAATTCTTTTGATGTTAACTCACTACCTCTATCTGACCTTAGGTATTTTAGATTATTTCCTATTTCCTTTTCAACTCTATCCAAATACCACTTAAACATTTGAATTGCATCAAATTTTTTCTTTCAGAACATATTAGTCATCATCCTAAAATAATCATCTACAAATAGCATTATGTATCTATCTCTTAGGTAGCTTTGCACTTCTATTAGACCACATAAGTCTGTATGGACTAACTCTAGTACTTCATTGGAAGTGTATGTTTTTCTTTTGAAACTAGACTTAGTCATCTTCCCTAGTTGACATTTTTTGCACATTGTGTTTTTACATTTCTTTAATTTGGGCAGTCCTCTGACTTTGTTCTTTTTGCTAATGTTGATCAAATTATCAAAGTTAACATGGCACAACCTTTTATGCCACAACCACACATCATCAAGTCTAAAAATCAGACATGTTACATCTTCCATATCTAGGTAAAATAGATTTCTCCTGGTTTGTTCACCTTTTCCTATTAGATTTCTATTAGTGTCATAGATCTTGGCAATTTTGTTTCCAAATTCAACTTTGCAACCAACATTGCCTAATTGTGATACACTCAACAAGTTGTAGTTCAATCCTTCAACATAGTATGCATTATCACATAAAATTTTCTCTATGAGTTTAATAGAACCTTTTTCTTTGATTTGACATGGTGCATCATTACCAAATCTAACACTATTTCTGTCATATTGAGTAAAGGTAATGAACTTACTTTTATCTCTTGTCATGTGATGTGAGCATCCACTATCTATGAGCCACTTGTCATTTTTGTGCACACAAGTAACCAATGTTGTTTCTTCATCTTCCTCTTTATCTAATTCATCCTCATTGCCACATAGAATACTTCATCATCATTCTCATCAGAATCTTCTTCAATAATGTAGCATCTCTTTCCTTTCTCCTTGTAGTGTTTTCTATCATCTTCTCTTTTGTTCCTATACTTGTTTCCTTCTTTGTAGTTCTTCTTCTTTGGACATCTTGCAGCAATATGACCTACTTCATTGCAATTGAAACATATGATAAGGAGCTTACATTTGAATTTACCCTTGCCTCTATGAAATCTCCTAGCTAGTAGTGCTTCTAACTATTCCACATCTTCCTCATCTGTATTGCTATCATTGGATGCATGTTTTCCTTTTCTTCTCTTCTTCATTGATGTCTCCTCCTTAGTGTCTTTTATTGTCATCTTGGCCTTGAAAGAAAATTCAAGGTTCTCAAGTCTATAGTTGTCAAAATTGGATAGCTCAAATGTAGTAAGTCTTCCCACTATTCCTTCAAAGGTTAGTGTGTTTCCTTGTACACACCTCATCTCTTAGATTGCTAAAACTTTAATAGCATAGATAGGGGGCAAAGTTTTTAATTATTTTCTGATGACAATTTCTTCTTCCAATTGACCACCTAGACTTCTTATTGCACTTACCACTTCTTTCAATCTTGCAGCATACTGAGCAACATTTTCACCTTCCTCTTAGGCTTTGTCTTTTTTCTCTTTGGACATTCTGATCTCCTCCATAGCTATCTGATAAGGCTCTCCACATACTTAATGTAGTGTCACAATCTTTGATGTCATCATATTCCACATAATTAAGTGCAGAGGCAATCTCCAACATTGCTTGATTGTGCTCCTTTTTATTCAAATCATCTGTAGTAAGAGGTCCTATTGGATTCACATGTTCTATCCCAATTGAGGTTTGTGCATAGTCACCTATTGATCCAAGGTACAATTTATCAAACTCTGTCATGCAAAAAAGTTATCTTTTTTGAGATTAGGAACTTCTCTCTTAGACATCTTGACCTTCCTACTTCTAGTACCTTGAAACTAAATCAGCAAAGGGCTTTCATACCAATTGTTAGAAATACTTTAGAATAACTAAGAGGAGGGGGGTGGGGGTGAATTAGTTATTCAAGGTCCAAATGTCCTATTCAAACTTTTTCACTAATTATAGTAAGCCCATTCATTCATTCAAGATTTAACTTTTCTAACCAACAAGTTACTATAAATCAACATGCAAGCATAACACATAAGAAATCAAGACAACACAGTGATTTATGTGGAAACCCAATTTGGAGAAAACCACCAGTAACATGATACTCAATTCTCACTTTTCTGAAGTGATACCCTATGAAAGGCTTGCCTTGTTAGAGGCTTACAAAAAACTATCAAATGTGACCTTGTTAGAGGATTTAACCACCCTGTTAGAAGTGGCATTGGTTAGAGAACTTTATAACATTCACCTATTAAAGGATTTACAAATGGATGTTAGGACAACCTAAGTCAATAAGATTTTCCAGATCTAATACAATTGATAGAGAGTATTAGAAAATCTCTAACTTGACTACAAGATACAATTTATCTTGCAGATCTTAGATCACTTCTCAGCTCATACCATTGCTTGGCCTTCAATCACTGCAACTCTAACAACTTGCCCTCTTTTCAAGCTTAGTCTCCTTGAGTCTCCATACTCAATGTACTAGTGCTATCATCTCTGCATGACCACTCATAGAAGCAGAGCCTCTATTCTCTTCCTTCTCCTAGATGTCTTCTCCTTGACACCCTTCCAACTACTTCATAGATTTGGCTCTTTACTAGAAACTGTATTAGTAGCTCTTTGCTTCTTGGTCTATGACATCTTAAATAGAAGTCTCAGAGTTCCTTTTCCTACTTGATTCTTCCATTCTTAAATTTCAATTTGTATAGATTAGGTAGGATTGAGTGCATCTATCCCATATTTTGTTTCCTCTTGAAACTTCTTGAATAATCTTTTAGAATTCACCCAAAAATGGTTTACATAGATTTCTGTGCCACAAGTTAAATTCAAGGTAATCACTTTGTCGGCTCAGATTTGGAAAATCTTGTCATTTTAAATAATGCATCAACTTGACACTATTGAACTACTCGTGCTCGACACCTACTATTTTACTTAGCATAATTGTATTTTTCTTGATGCTCAACACCTAAAGATCACTTAGTACCAAATAAGAATTTTCTAATGCTTGACACCTGATCTTCACTTGGCACTTGAAGATTACTCGACACACACTAGAATTTTCTGATGCTCAGCACCTAATCTTCACTCAACACTTGAAGATTACTCGGCACACACTAGAATTTTTCTATTACTCAGCTCCAACGAAGAATTTTTTTGGCTTCAACTAGTTTTCTCAAGAGCCATTAATGATCTTAGTTTAAGCTTTGTGTTCAACCTTATTACAACTTCTTCCTCCAATATTTCTAAGTGTGACCAACCTTTGTATCTTTGAGTATGTTATCAATACATCATTTAGCCATTGTCTTAACTAATCCTTGCACTTCATTACAACATCATAACTCAACCTTTCCCTTAGGTTCTCTTATTACATCTTGTTGATCAAATCCTCTTCATCAATCAACTAAGTGATAGTACTTGGATCTTATAAGTAGATATCATTCCTAAAAATAGTAGGTTTGACATCAATGCCAAAATAATGGTTGAAAACAACAATATTCTTTCTTTACAATGATATTCCTCTTTGATCTTCAACAATGAAATTTTTAATCAAAATTCCAACACTACCAAAGTGTGCTAGTATGCCAAAATGTTTGAAAAAAGGGTCTTTCACCTTTGACACATAGATGAATAGTAGTGCAGCTATGAACCTATGTAGCACCAAAGGTGGGTGAGTCTATATAACCCCCACCCCCTTCTCCTTCCTACTTCCATCATTTTCTTCTAAGAGTTCTCCAAGTTTGTAGCTCTTTTGCACCACACCCTTGCACCTTAGCAAGTATGCATCCCTGCATCTCCCTAGCTTTAAGCACAAAAGAAAAACATATTAATAACACCAAAAAATATTTTACATTTAAAAGTAGTGAAAAAAAGCAAGAAAACATAAAAAACTTGAAATCAAAACCTAAAAATTGAATTAGGTGCGCTACTCCACATCCTTTCAACACAAAATTTCCCAAGTCAAAAAATGAGGTATGCTTGAGCACACCCCATAATTTGGAATTTTCTTTGAAAAGGAGTGCACCAAGTGAACTCATTAGGTGTGCCAAGTGTGCCATTATTTTTCCATTTCAAGGCTATAAACTAGGTTTTAGATGCTTTTCGTGCAAATTAGTGTTTTAGGTTTTGTGTGAGTTAGTTTTAATTTGTCATTAATCTTTTTTTTCTTCAATTTTGAACTAATGAATGTGCTTTTGTGCAGATAAAATGGCATCTTCATCATCTTCCCTTGCTAAGAAAATGGCACCAAAACTATTACTATTCAAGTTTCGGGATGTTCTTGTAAAATCACAATTTTAGGATGAGTACTCAGAGATTCAAGACATAGATTTAGGTCACACATATTTGGGTGAGTTCCTAAAATAATGCAAAAAACCAACTGAGAGGTCTCAGATGCTATCTACATTTATCCAATTAGGGCTTGTTAATGTAGCATCACACCCGGTGTTAGTATAGTCCTCAAAATTAATCATGACACTCGGAGAGCAATTTGTTCCTAAAGAAAGGGTAGTCAAGAGCATTGTGGGAGAGATCATTCTCGATCTTTGATCCAAGAACATTGAAAAAGTGTTCCATCTCCCAAGGGTGGATCAATTTATTAGACTAACCTATGAGCAAGTGGAGAGGTGGTATATGGAACATACTTATAAAGCTTCTGAGATCATCCAGTCTTCATACCTCATAGAGAAAACTGATCTAGGAAAGAAAGTGGGAAAATTAGACATGACAAGAGGATACATGAAGAAGGATATTAGATATTCAATCATACTCTTAAGTAGAGTTATGGGCTTTCCAGTAGCTAGACACCTTAATATTTTTATGGTGCATTTTACTAAGATAATAAAGAAAGAAAACATGTCACTTGGTTGGTCTTCATTCTTAGTGAGAACTTGGGAGAGTAGCTAATTGTAGTAAAGAATAACAAGAAATTTTACATGACATCATACTTGGTGTAATTATTAGCTGCAAGGGCAAAAGATTATCTAGGGCTCTATAAGAAGGGTAGCATGTAGGATGCAAATGCATGGCCTTATATTGTATATCCTTAGCTAGTAAAGAAGAGGCTTTTAGAGCAAAGAAAAGAACATAGGATTGTAAATGATGCTTTCATATTCACAATAATTTGGTTCATAGAAGGGGATTATGCAAAGAGAATATTAGAGGAGATAGTTGCACAGATATCACTAGTTAGATCTTATTATATATAGTTCCAAACATTTACATATTTGAGGGTAGTAGGTACAACTATCAACCCTAAGAAGTGCCCTAGGTATTCTAGTGACAAACTTATTTCTCTTGGAGACCTCTCAAAAAAAATTGTATGCATATGACAGAGTTAGAAAGCAACGAAAAATATGTTGGACATGGCCTATGACTCTAGGACCTTTCTAGGTGGATATTCCTTCTTTTGAGTGTGAATGGGATCAGTATCCCTTGGATGAGTATAATTCTCCTCAACCATATTTTAATAACATTGGGAGAGTACAACACTTAGTTGGTAAAACATTTCAAAATTAAGATGCCCTTGAAGATCACTGGATGAATGTAAAAAATGACAAAAATGTCCACATAAGGGATTATTGTAGGATGACTTTGTACCTAGCAGTGAATGTTTTGAAGATAAATATTCCATTGAAGATTGTGCAACAAGACATGGAGGAGTTACTTGATCCATTTTTCGATAGGGATAAGATTGGTGACTAGCCTTCCATGAATGCTGAGATTGATAAAGAAGAGAACTTAGACATTAACCATAGGGAAAGGTACATCATCAAGTTGACCTTTCAAAATTGATCCAATTCTTGAGATAGTGATCTTCCATGGTCAAGCCCCTCTAGCTAAAGGTAAAAGAGAAAAGGTCATAGTGCCTACATTTATAGCCCAATCACCAGTAAGACCAGAAATGGTGCACCAACTTGATAGACCAGTTGGGTATTATCGAGATCAAAAGAGTAAAGGTAAGTGGAAAAGGAAGATGAATTCTTCTCACAAAGCTAAACTAGAAGAGGGAGAAATTTAGGCACCTACATAGACTAGAGAAGAAAATGTACAAGGGTCAAAAAATGTAGAAGACACTCAAGCTCAAGGTGATTCCGAAGTGCCACTAGCTGAACAAGACCAAGGGGAAGTAGAAATTTAAGTACAAGAGGTTTCCCCACCTCAACAAGTAGAGAAAGCCTCCCCCTCCATGCCTAAAAGAAGAAAGCTCAAGAATTTGGTAAAGAGAAGGAAAAATCTGATCAAGAAAGTGATTCCTTTCCCATTAGTTCTTGAACCGATCCTTGAGGAGGTAGAAGAAGAGAATGATGATAATGAAGAGGATAATTTACCTTTAAACTAAAGGACTTGACTTGCAAGAGATATAGATTCAAATAGGACAAGAAGCTACACTATCACATCACCATCTATCCTTGAGCAACCCATTCAGAATACAACATCAGAAGATGAGATGCAATAGTGGATAAATGAGCAGGATGTGGAGGGCACTGGTGTCATTTAAATGTTAGATTTTGACTTTATGCCCATGGGTATTGAGTTGGTCAGATACAAAATTATGGATACTCCAACTAATGAACCTCAATAGGAGGAGTGGAGTTAGATGCCACCCAAATCACAAGGGCCGAAGGTAATTCCATCATCCCAAGTGTAAGTCACATTTTGTGTTGATAAATGTTTAGCTACTCTCCTACCTCCTAACAATGAAGAAGAACAAGTTCAAGTAGAAAAAGAGGAAGAGCCAAAACAAGTATCTACCGAGGAAGTGTCAAAAGAAGGGCAGATAAGTGAATAGCCTTGGCAAACTTCACAAGACACTAAGGTGAGGAATTTAGACTCCACAGATATAGAGACTCTCGGTGCAGATCTCTTGCAAAAGGAGAGGACTCCAGAAAGGCAAGAGAAGGGAACGAGCATTGTAGAACAGACTCCTTCATCCTCAAAAAGTAAATCTCCATTAGAACGTAACCTAAGATGGTTAAGAAAAGAAGTAATAGGAAATAAGAAAAAATAATTCACCACAAAGGAGGAAGATAGGATAGAATTGATTGAAGTCCTAAGGAAGCCTGATTCACCTCCAAAAGATGCATAGGCATTAGCCTTCATCATGAGTGATTAGAACTAGGAATTTTTTGCTTATGTGGCTATCCCTCCTCCACATTTGAATGTTGAATAATTGACTCCATGAGATTATCAAATAAGGAAGGTCATGCTTGGAAATCCTACCTTGGATACCACAAAACTAATGGTTACAATAGGAATAAAGGAGGTATTTAGGAGTTTGGAGCAGGATGGGGTAGAACTAATAACACTTCGGGGGAAAAATGAAATCCTAAAGGGATAGCTAAGAAAATTTTTTGGTCCCTTGGATCGTAAGCATCTAGAGGAGACTTTGATTCATATAATAGTTGAGAGAACTGATAGGGGTACAACCCAATTAGATCCATTTTTGAGTGCTCGTCAATAATGGAGAGAAAGTTTTGAGGAGAAAGGTGTACTAAATATACAAGTAAATTTGAAGCTTTTACACATCATAAAAGATAATTTGGATAGGCTATTAGCCATTTTGAATCAAGATTTTGGTCTAATGGATGATGTACATACTTGGGGCAAGGATTTACAAGCATTACAGGCAATTAAATGCCAAAGGTATCAGATGTTGATGGATGTATATAAAGTTGAGGAATTAGGAAAAATTGATGATTAGATAGGGAAGATTGTAGATGGAAATAAAGTAATGGAGACATTACATGCAAATATTCATAAGCTCAAGCACCAAGCCCAAGAGCAAATTTTGGAAGCTGAGAAACATTATAGTGATGCATGTTTGGAAATTTTTGAGGATGATACACATGAGAAGTTAGTACAAGTAGAGGTAGTAGTTGCAAAATTTTGAAATAATTTTGATGAAGCTTCTAATGATGAAGATATCATGCAAGCATTTAGAACAGAAGAAGCTTTATTAGAGCTTGATGTAAAACTCTGAGATTTTGCAAAAACTTGTATAGAAGTGGGAAACTATAGGTAGAAAGTGAAAGATAAATATAAAACCTTAGATTTACTAGATGTGTCTCAAGTCACTATCATAAGTGAGAAATTTAAGGGCAAATATCTAGGCATAGCTTTGTTATAAAGGGGAAAAAAACCCAGATGCCAAAATTTCAATTTTGACACTTAGTGAAATTTTGCATTTTTTAGAACTTTCTTCCAAGGTGCACTGCTATGTAGATGCATTGTCATGGAAGATTTTGAGGAATTCAGAGGTGCACTAATAGATAATTTCGAGTTCTAAATTTAAAGCTTTCCATGCATCGATAATACATTCCAATGATAGTTTAACTCCTACGGATGCCTAGTAAAGATGAAGCTTCTATTTTTGCCACTTCAAGTCACTTCTACATCATCTAAAGGCTTTCTCTTTCTTAGTCTCTCATGCATTATATGTTTTATGACATGTAAAGGCTCATGCATCCAATTAATGATATAAAATGGATGAAGTCCTACTTAGCACTAGGTAGATAGTAAATTGTACATAAATAGATTTATTTTATTAGTTTAGAAGCATATGATTGCATAAAGATATTTCTCACTCTCAACACAAATTGAGGAGAAGATTTCTTATAAATATGAGAATGTAATATGTAATTAAGGCCATTGTTATTTTGCAATAATATATGTTTTTGGTGCT
Source organism: Cupressus sempervirens (assembly GCA_028749045.1). NCBI lineage: Eukaryota > Viridiplantae > Streptophyta > Pinopsida > Cupressales > Cupressaceae > Cupressus > Cupressus sempervirens. The sequence goes on along the minus strand of CM053788.1, from coordinate 176,648,767 downwards.
CGCATTTGGAGTGTAGTGATTCTTGCCTAAGTGTGTTATATTTTGTGGATGTATGTTAATGGAATGTAATTGAGCCAAAGGTTTATTGCATTATTTATGGTTTTCCATTCTTTTAATTCTAGTGTTTGCTATTGGTTTACAAATTCTATTGATGTACTTAGTTTGACAAGAGATCATCATATTGTTCCTGCATGGCTTTTTTTCTCGCATGAGCGCACTTTTTGTGGCCTTTTAATTTGATAAAAAGTGAAAAATCTTATGGTTACTGAATTCCCATCGACTATTTCATCAATGGAATTAAGGAACTGCTACTCCTATTTTCATTGGTTACCCACTGATCTTTTCAAAAGCTTAACTTGCAGACGTGTTGTTTTTGTGGCTTATGTCCATTAGGATTTTACTTTTCATATTATCTCCTTAAACTTCTAGTTACCCTATCTTTTTTAGTTTCTTTGCGAACTCCTTGGTTAAATTAAGAGTTCATATAGTTGGATTTGTTAGATTGCATTCATCATAAAATAGAAAATACAAAAAACCATATTCTTACTTATTTTATTGAATCTTTCTTCAAATTCTCAAGGTTTTTCTATTATATAGATTCTAAAAATGCTATGTCTACCAAAGATTCCAATACTTTTAAACAATGAATTCTTTCATAGACTCCCCAGTAGAGTCACCATTTTGTTCGTGTTTTGAAATGTTATAGGTTTCGAATTACTCGAATGAGAACAAGACACATCTAGGGGCAGCTAACTCCCATCCTTAACACATCTTTTTAGACACCAGGCCAACTATAAGGCTTGACCCTTCTTCTACTTTAGGCTCTGTAAAACCTAGGCGAGTGAACCTCAAATTCAATTAATATGGTACCAGTGCAAAAACATATTCCTCCTAATAACTTATGCAATGACATAAATCTATGGTAGCTAAATGAAAATCTATGGAATTCACAAGCTAAGTGAGGGAATCCTTTTTAGCTCTTCAACATGAAAGAGAAAAATGTTTGATTAATGATGTTGAATTCAACAAAACCCCAAATATGCAGTAGTAAGAACAAATTGATCATGTACCTAATTAGTACCTTATCTATTGGGAAATTTCATGAATCAAGCATATACATATGGATACCTGAGACATATTCCTATATTCAATTATCTAATCTATCTATTCACCTTATGAATAGACATCTATGTTCATAAAGATCTCACTACTTATTGAATATCCTCCTAATGAAACCTACAACCCTATTAGGATAAATAAGCATTTACTTGGCTCTTTGTTCCAATAGAAAACTTATCTAGACATACAACCTTAAGGGATTGCAAATGATTCTAAGCTCTTTGTTCTTAAACATAAAATATTGCAAATAACAGAGGAAGGAGATGAGAATCAGAATGAAACTAAAGAGTTTTTTGCTCAACTATATTTATTTCTTTGAAATTATACATTCATATGCATGAAATCAAAACATAGAAAAACTTAATAGATCTGAACTTTCTGTATTTATCTTCACTACTACTATTCATACAAGAGAAATGCTAAAGGAAACTAGTGTCATAGTCAAAAAAACATATAAAAAACTAGAACCATTGATCTCATAGATCTAAGAAAAATCAAGATTGCAACCCCCATAGTATCACAATAGTGAGTCCTTTTTTCTTCAAAACTGGAATGAATACAATGAGAAAGAAAGAGAATGATCTAGGAGGAAGTGAATTCTTGGATCTATTGTGAAGATGACATGTGTCCACTTGAAAAAAATCTCATAATAGTGAGAATAATCTCTCTAATCTCTCTCTATAACTAGATATCAAATCCTTGATCAGTTTTGCCTTTCAAAAGCATAATGTGATTCAAAAATTTGATGGAAAATAAACTACTTTTGATGCATGATCTCAAATCAAGGCAAAGGTAAAAATCAAGTAAATGGCCTCTAGAATGAAATATAATCTTTTTTTTAAAAAAATTCCACATTCAGGCTTCAAAAAGCTTTCATTACCTACCTCCCTACCTCTTATCCAATTTTGATGCTTCATGATGAAAAGTACCCATTCTACTAAGAATGCCTTGGAAATCACAAATTCACTTATAACTCAAACCAGTGAGCACCTCTACAAAAATTGATCTCAGAAATGGATAGGTCATCTCTTCATAGTTCTAATGGTATGTTGGAGTGTATATTTTGGATGAAAAATACCCCAGTTATGGCCATTTGAAATTTAGGCTCTCATTTCATGGCTTTGCACAACATTTTACAAAAAAAATGACCTTTTATAAAGTTTGGCCTATATGATTATCTGAGAAGACATAATAAAAAAATAATTTTATGACTTTGAAATTTTCTCTAATTTTCTATCTAGGTAAAACTTGGTTTGACCATGTTTGCCACTTGTCAAGTCCTAATTGGCTAATTGCTGCATAGTCATCTGACCCTTCCAGCTGGGTGCCACATGGCACCATCTCATTGGTTCCTTGATTGCCATCAAATTTCCATGTCACCAGTCTACCTCAGCATGACACATTAGTGCCACCTTGCTACCAACTCATTGCCACATGTTAGCTTTTTATTTGGTCACCATGTTGCCATGTTAATAGTCGTGCATCTTCACCTTGGTGACATGGTTACCATTGTTAGATGTGCCACATGTTTCCATTCTATGAGTTTTGATTTCTATCCACCAAATCACAACCTTACTTGAAATCCATGCCATGTGGCACCTTGTGGTTGGTCTAGAACTTCACATCATCATTGAATCATTCTATACACATTGCCTAGTTGCCACTTGTCAAATTTTGGTTCGTTGTCTGCATCTAGGCAGGACCTACATCTTCATTCATTGGGTTTCAAGTTTTTTAGTGGGTCACTTGCCAGAATATCCACTTTTTGGGAGGTAGCCATGTTGCTACTGTCAAGACTCTCCCATTTTCTGGTGGTGACATGGCAACCACCAGAAACTTAAACTTTTCCAACATCGTTTCTAACTTTTCTAGCACCCCAACAATACAAATGTCATCAATTTTTGTGTTGCATGTTAGTTCAAAATTTTACTATTCTTCTCCAACGATCTATCCATAGGACCCCACAATATAGTCTACAACTTATAGAAGCCAACCTCTTCAAGACAATATAGAGATAGTGTGCAAAAGTACTTAAATCATGGAATAGAACTCCACCCACTCATTGTGGGACTAAACTCTATTATGATTTTTGGTCCCTATTCATCCCTACAATTTCTTTTCAACATGCCACCTCTTCTCTTCATGGGCTTCCTTGCCCCTGTCCAGTGCCTTATCTACTACCCTGGAGACCCCTATTTGACAACTTCCATTTCTATAGATATTATCATGAACTCCCAATATTAGGAACTTTTGAGGTAGGAATGAATTAATTTTATGTTGTGGTGGAGTAGTTGTTGTCTACATCATTAATGGTGGCAAGACACATCAGCTAAGATGCCTGTCCTTCCTCTCCTAACATGGCTTTGTGGTCATAGCTATCAACTCAATGAAGCAATACCAAAAATCAGCTAAGAAATGTTATAATTCCTTACACTCATATAAAAACCTTCTTGCTTTCTTCTTGCGATGGAGTTCTGTAGTGGTATACATCTATTTCTCATGTTTTCGGCTCCCTTTTCAAAATGCAGAAGCTCCTCTACTTTTTTTTTAAACCATGCTCTCATTTTTTAGCACCTAGTCTCCCTTTCAAGATGCCATGGCTCCCCTATTGGTTGCAGCTTGCATTTCTTCTACCTCATGGGTTAGCTTCTCCAATCAGCTATAAGGCCTCTCTTTCCAATCAAAACATAAACCATTACAACAAGCATTTAATGAATTAATGTCTCTTTAAAACTCTGATGTCTCCCCTGCATAGTGATGGACACCTTGTGATGTCTCTAGCTAATACTTCCTTTGCAATTCCTATGGTTTTTTTGGACTTGTTTGAGAAAGATGATGAAATAAGAGAGCTCTATTATGTGTACACCCCTTTTCATTTTTCTCTTGACTATTGGTCTATTTCCCATGCGTGGCATGCTAATTTCATTCAAACATTGTGGTGGTCCTTTTTATCTACTATTTTATCATTTCTTAACATGGTGGATGGTTTTCTTTAATCCCCTACTTTACATGGAAGCTTCCTTAAGATCCCATGCCATGTATGCATTGAATACCCTTCTTGGATAAAGATGTAGTTGATCAGCTCGTCTTTTGCAATTTGTAGGTCTCTTTTACTTGAGAATTTTCTTCAACACTTTCTTACCATTAGTAACTTCTTCAACCACTTTTCATGATATGAGCTCGAGATCAATAATCAATGTTACATTTGGTGGGATAGCATGATCATCTCTAATTGTGTCACGTCCTTTGTTCCCAAAGCCATACTAGAGTTTAATGGTTAAAATAACCATTTCACCCCTATTTATTGTTTTAATAGCTCTTATAATAGTAGGGCAAAAGTAACCATCACCCTCCTATAATTTGGAGACAATGGTTCCATCCTCAAAGTTGATGTATTCAGGGATGTGATTCTCATGTCTTTAGGAATTTTGCCTCCCACTCCAAGTTTAACTAGATCACCAAGAACAAGTTCTCAAGCTGGAAAATGTGAAAAATAGAGCCATCTCTCAAGACCATTTCTTGGTTAGGCTGCATTTCTTTAAAAGCTTCCCAAGCCTTCTCAGCATTAATCTGCTACCATACTCCTATAGAAGCATTGAGCATGAGACTTAAGAGTATTACCAAAGGCTCCACGAAGGCTTTTATTTTGCATCAACATCTATATGCCTTAGTGGCATCACTTACTCTTTAAATTTAGTATGTAACACTTTCCCTTTTTCTTGTCTTTGTAGAGCTTTTGCTTGACATAAATAACTTGGATTTTTATGGACAAAGCTCACAAAATATAGCATTATCCCTAAATAGGCAATATCTTCTTATCATAATGCTCTTTCTTGTTATTTGTAAACCCAAGATGCTCCAGGGAATGATCTTTGTTAAAATACTATTAACCCCCACCTTTCTAATTAGTCATATGCAATTAGTCAGGCCCCCAAAAGTGGGTTCAACTAAAAAACAAATCATTTCCAAACACATGAAGTGCCAAAGTGATCCATTTATCCTCTCGTACTGATTAGAATCAAGTTCGATCACTAAACCATCAATTTAAGATCATTTTACCATTAATTTGAAAACTATCAATTTAATGCCAGAGGGTTCTTTGACCAACCTTAAAAATTGATAAAAGCACCTAACCAAGCTTTGAAATCTAACACACTAATTCTCTATTCCACATACTCCTACCCTATCAATCTCATCTCATAAAAAAATCTCAATCAAAAGATATTGACTGTCAAAGTTTCCCTATTAGAATTACCTACAAATAAACATGTCAGGAAACTACAAAACATGTTCAAATTTGGCTTCAAAAACTAGGTAAATTGACACTTGGGGGCACAAAAACTAGGATGTTGGTTCACTTTCATAAGGACAACATGGATTTGGGATTTGGGCTCATGATGAATAACAAGATGCATTTGGCGATCAGTCAAAGTGGGCTACTCAAAATTTGTAGACTAGAAACACTTATAGAAAAGCATTTTTTGCAAATGGAATTTACTTGGGAAAGTGTGCAGAAAAATTTGTCAAGAATTGAAAATTGGCACACTTAAAGTATTTTTAGATAGTGGTACAATCCATTTGATCTCACCTATAATATATTTTGATATATAACATCATGAACAAGGGTACTAATCAATCTGCACTTCTTGACACCAGTAAAAAATTAGAAATTGCATTTGGAATCACATTTGAAAATTGATCAAATAGATTCATTGTAAGCTCAAAATTGAAACATACAAAGCCTCTGACCTCTAAAATGCAACCCAAAATGAATTTTATCATTTCAATCAATTGGGTCAAAACTATAACAAGTTAAACAAGGTTTCCCAGAATTCAAAACAAATTGCATCAGCATGACATCAATAAACAACCAAGGGATTCAAAACCTAGTCAAATGGACTTAAAATGATTCAAAATCTAAAACATAGGTGCTTTGGTATGGAAACTAGAAACTCCCAAAGTAGTGATTCATGAAACATTACTTGGTGTGAGATATTCAATTGTGAACACAACCTCTTGTCATTGTTTGACACAGGTGAAAATGCAGAATTGGCAATAGCTCAAAATGAGACTTCATAGAATGGCACTTTATCATTATCACATAGATGTACTAAATACAAGGTGTTAGAAAGATTAAAAACCTCTTGGGGATCAAAAGTATAGCTAGGTACATATGCATCAAAAAAATTTTGCAAGGCTTAATTTCTCAATGGTACTCAACATCAGGGCTTCAATTTTGAGTCCTAACACAATATATAGAAAGAGTTCTTTAGAATCTATTTATGATGATTGGATTATATCTCCTACTAAATATGGAATTGTGATATGAAAATTTATATAGTGATAGAGGACATTCTGATGATGGCATCATCAAGTGCACAAAATTTGGAGTCACATGTGTGAAAATTTGTAAAGAATGCAAGTTGATAGTGTTGTATAATGACAAAATAATTAATTATCTTAATGTGGTCGTATTATAATTCATTGGGAAATCTCAAGGCCAACTAAAGGAATTATTTTGAGAACATGGTATAAAGGAAAGTATTTTCCTTGATTGTAAGGATGGATTTGTGATTGAGAAGTGTGAATAAGAGTAGAGTATTTTTTAAATTGTGAGTAAGTGATCCAAGGTGTTATTGGAAGTGAAGTTGGTGATTAGTATGGTGATCAAAAGATGAAGAGTAGTCTAGTTGATAGGATAGAGGAAGAGGAAGTACAAGTATAGTTCATTTCTATTATTCTGCAAGGAATAATACATAGATTACTTAGATACTGGGTTCGTTGGTCCTGGTGCTAAATCTTTTTGGAGAGTGGTTCCATCTACCTTCTACAACTCCTAATAGGGTTGGCACAACTTCAAATAGGGTTGGAACCTTTGGATTCAAAGTGTCATAACAAGGACTTATATGTACTAAATATTTAAATTGACTCTTAATAGGGTCTATCCTCTAACAAGGAATATTTATATTATTAAACAATTTTTTGGGTACTATCCCCATTGGGGATTCAGCTCTGATTAAGGGTTTCCATAGTTAACATATCTAGTCTTATTATGTATGAGTATCTTGTTATGGTTGATAATTCTTATAATAGTTGGATAATTGATTCACCACCCCACCCCCTCTCAGTTATATTGGTTGACTTTAAATTATTAAAATCTATCTTTAAATTATCTTATGAATCCTTTTTAGACTTTTCTCCAACTCAGTTTCTTTCTAAGTCCAAGGAAGATCCACATAAATGTTGCAGCATGATTGCAAACATTGGACAACAAATAATTATAAGGGTGGTTCATGTTTAATTGTGAGCCTAAAAAAATATATTATAAAGCCCCACATGCATGACCTGGTAGTTCTATTACATAGGGTTAGAGGTTCACAAGATGCTTACCTTTTGGAGGATTAGATGTTTTATTATATAGTGATCATAATTAAAGGTAAGAAATTCCTAAAATGGGAAAAGATAATTTCTAGTTCAATGAGGTTTCACCTAAAATTAACTCTAATATAAAGAGGGAAAGAATAACTAGGGCCAAAGGCACACCCAGAAATTCAAACCAACCTTGGATAGTTAACACAATAGAAGCAAACACAAAAAAAACACCATAGAGAGAGAGAGAGAGAGAGAGAGAGAGAGAGAGAGAGAGAGAGAGAGAGAACAATATGATTTTATTGATTCATGAAATAATTAGCATACATGCCTAATTGTAAGGCCTTCTAGGTTATAGAAAAATAAAAAATACATTCTAGATCCAAGATCCAGCTTCAAATCTACACTTCTTGACACATATGCAACAAAATTTTTAGACCTTCCAGTTTCGCCTAACACTAAGTCTAAACACCCTATTTATACTTGCCAAGATGGCTTACAAAACATTCTAAAACATTACAAAATAGAAAGGCTGACCCAAAGATGGTCTACACACATCCCAAGACAAGATCTTATCAAAAATTTCATGATCAGAATTAATCCCACAAGTTAGCTTACACCAAAAATGTAGAAAACTCATCCAAAATGTTGACACTTGGCATCAATAGGAACACTCAGCACATGAAGGATCACTAAATAAAAACTAGATAACTCAACATATGAAGGATAGCTCAGCACACACTATGGAACTTGACACACATTATAAAGTGAGATGGGGTAACACATTAATCTAAATCTTAACATGATGTGGGATAACTTCAACTCGATAGATATTACAAAATTACTGGCACTTGGCAATGATTGCAACTTAGCAACAACCGATAGAATGAACACAAATAAATAGGATAACACGTCAACCTAGGATGAGAAAACCAAGGTAGACAAAAATGATTCTCTAAATCATTGAGATTTCACAACTTGAGCTAAGTCCAACTTAGATTGAGAAATCCATGTAGCATCTTCAACTGGTCTATTTTTCCATTTTACCAAATATTCATAGTAGTCTTTTCCTCTTATACTTTTACCAACTCTATGTTCCAATATCTATTCAACCTCTTCATTCTGCTTCTTAGGATAATCATTGGGTAAAACAATTTCATCATCTAACTCATGATATATAGATCAACAACATTGGATATAGGAGATATATCCATGTCATCAGGTAACTCAACTTCATAAGAATTTCCACTATCAAACTTCTTCAATATCTTACAAGGTTCAAACTTCTTCATCTTCAACTTATTGTATGTTCCAATAGAAAATATTTCCTTCTTCAAATGAGCCATCACCTCATCACCAACTTCAAAAATATGATGTCTTCTAGACTTATCACCATTCTCCTTGTACTTCTCATTACTTTGTTCCAACTTCAGCTTTACTTCCTTATGCAAAGACTCCATAAAATCAAAAAATTCTTCTCTTGCAATACTTCTCTTCTCTTCACTAGCAACATATATTAAATTTGATACTCCTCTAGGCTTCATTCCAGTAATAATCTCAAAAGGTGTCTTGCCTATACTTCTATTCATATAATTATTATATGCAAACTTAGCTTGTGCCAATACCATCTCCCAATTATGTGGCTCATCTCCAACTTAGCATCTCAGCAAATTACCCAATCTTGTATTTACAACCTTAGTCCATCCATTAGTCTATGGATGGAATATAGAACTAAACTTCAACTCAATACCCATCTTCTTCCACGGAGCTCTCTAAAAATAACCAACAAACTTAGTATCTCTGTTACAAATAATACTTCTTGGTAATCCATGCAATCTCACAATCTCTTTGAAGAAAAGTTTAGCATCATTCTTAGCATCTAATGTCTTCTTACATGGTATAAAATGAGCCATTTTATAAATTCTATCCACAACAACGAATATAGAATCACACCCCTTTGTTGTTTTAGGAAATCCAAGAACAAAATTCATACTAATATCACGCCAAGATTTCTCAGGAATAAAAATAGGTATATACAATCCAGTATTTTGACTTACTCCTTTTGAAACCTAAAAAACTCTACAACTCCTTACAAATTTCTAAACATCCTTATACATCTGTGGCCAATAATACTTTTCCTTCAGCAAACTCAATGTCTTATCAATTCCTAAATGTCCAACCAATTCACTTTTTTTTTTCCTTAATCAAATTCAACCTCATAGAACTTCTAGGGATACACAACTGAATACCTTTAAACATCATATCTTCTTGAATGAAATATTCATCATACTTACTGATGTGATATGTTAGATTTGGTTCTCTACACTCTCTCCACATGTCTGAAAAATTAAGATTAGTATCATACAACTCATTTAATTCATCAAAAACAAGAACTTCAACCTTCATTTCAGTCAACAAAGAATGTCTTCTTCTTAATGCATTAGCAATTCTATTACTTACTCCACTATTATTCTTCAAATTTAAAACTCTACAAATACTCAACCCACTTCATATGTCTTTGGTTCAATTTATTTTGACTTCTCAAGTACTATAAAGCTTTCTGATCAATATACAACACAAACTCCTTGGGAATCAAATAACGTCTCCACTTCTTCAAAGCTTGAACAATAGCATAAAACTCTTGATCATACACAAAATACTTCCTTTTAGCATCTTTCAACTTCTTACTAAAGAAAGAAACAAAATAACCTTCTTGACTTAATACACTCCTATTGCACTAACACTTTGCATCACATTTGACTTCAAATACCTGATTGAAATTAGGAAAAGCTAATACAAGTAACTCAACAACCTTTTGTTTTAAAGTTCCAAATTTATTGTCAGCTCCATGTGTCCACTTGAATTCCTTTTTATCTCCTCTCATTGTCTTAGTCATAGCATTACAATCAACAATAAAATTCTTTAAAAATTTTCTATGAATACTAGCCAAACCATGAAATGATCTTACCTCACCCACATTCTCAGGTGTAGGCCATTCCAAAATTGCATTAAAATTCTTAGGATCCATTCTCAAATCATCAATTGAAATCACAAATCCCAAATACATGATCTTGTTTTGCATAAAAGAATACTTTTTTAGATTAATCATCAACTTCTCCTCTTTCAACATCTGTAATGCTTGTCTAACATGCTCGAGATGTTCTTCCGTAGTCTTACTGAATATCAAAATATCATCCAAATAAAAAATCACAAACTTACCCAAAAATCTTTGTAGAACTTCATTCATCAACCCCATGAAAGTACTAGTGCATTAGTCAAACCAAAAGTAACTAGTCATTCATTCAAACCATCTTTTGTCTTGAAAGAAGTCTTTTATTCATGAACTTCTCTAATTTTTATTTGATGATAGCCACTCTTCATATCAATTTTGATAAAATACTTTTCTCCACTCAAACAATCCATTATATCATCCATCCTTGGCATAGGAAACCTATATTTCACTATGATCTTGTTAATAGCTTTGGAATCAATACACATCCTCCATTCTCCACTCTTCTTAGGTGCCAATATAGTAGGTACAACACATGGACTCAAACTTTCTCTGATCAAAACTTTTTGCAGCAACTCACACACTTGTCTATTAAGTTCTTAATTCTTTGTAGGTGTTAATCCATATTATGCTTTGTTTGAAAAACTAGCTCTATGAATCATATCCATACAATGACTTATACTTCTTACTAGAGGTAAACCATCAAGAATATCCTTAGCAACAATCTCTTTATACTTGTTCAACAATTGTACAATTTCTTTTAGTACTTGGCTACCACTATCTGCTATCACTCGATCATTACCAACTTCTACTACTCAGTCATTACTACCAACACTTGATCCCCTAGGAATTATAGCAAAACAAACTTGATTCTTCTTCACCTCTTTTTCAAATTTCTTTCCATTAACAATGTAAACTTGAACCATTTACAATTAACCTCATCTGGCCTTTCAGTCAAAGGCAGCAATATTTTCTTCTTCCCATTCACCCAAAGAGTATATTGATTCAATCTTCCATCATGTATAGCATGTCTATCATATTGCCAAGGTCTACCCAACAAAATATGACAACAATCCATAAGCATAATATCACACAACACTTTATCAAAGTAATGTCCAATCTTGAACTTCACAATACATTGCTCACTTACGAATATCTTATGCTCATCTTTGATCCATGAAACATGATAGGGTTTGGGATGCTTTAGCCTCTACAATTGAAACTTTGTAACTAGCTCTTCTAATGCTAGATTTATAAGACTTCCACTATCAATGATCACCTTGCAACATTTTCTAGCCATCTTACATCTGGTCTTGAAATGACTTCTTCTAATGATAGGTTCCTCATCACTTCCCTTATTACATAAGGTTATTCTCACCATCACATTTTCTCTAGCCTTAGGCCCACTTAGTGAACTCTTAATGTCTCCTTGAATCACATCATTTCTATTATTTTAGAAGATCTACATTCAAAGGATCTATGCCATTCTTTACCACATTTGAAACAATTACAATGGCAACCACCTCTACAATATGAATTACCTCTCACTTGATAAGAACTAGTAGCTCCTCAGTATGAACTACCACCTTTCCACTTGGTCTTGTCTTTGTCATCATTCTTCCATTTAGATTTGTCTTTATCTTGCACAAAACTATTAGATCTATCACCTTTACCATCAAATCTTCCTTTGCCTCTCTAGAATCTACCACCTCTACCTCTTTGTCTTTGTTCATGCTTCTTTGTCAAGATCTCCTCAACTTTCAACACATATTGATATGCTTCTTCCACACTTTCCAATTTCAAAAAACTTATTTCATCTTGAATTCTAGATCTCAATCTATTTAGATATCTTGTAATTTTCTCATCATCATCACCCACATGTCCAAATCTAATGTCCAATCTATAGAATTCCTCAGTATACTCTTTCATAGTCATGTCTCTTTGTCTTAAATTTTGCATCTTTCTCAACAACCTAACTTGGTAATCAACAGGAAGTAATTTTTTCTTTACTATGTTCACCATCTTCACTTTAGTTTGTAAATTCTCCCACCACAATGAAGCATGACCTTTCATCTTAGTAATTGCAAGTTTCACCTTCCTATTATCAGGAGTGTTTTCATACTCAAAGAACTTCTACATATCAGATATATAATCCAACACAACATTGGTGTCTAACTTTCCATCATAAGGAACAACTTCTATAGTAGGCTTTGAATGTTCCCTAGACAATACTCTTAGCAATATTTCTTGATCTTAATCTTCTTCAAGTTTTGGATTAGGGTTTGATGCTATTGCTTCATCATCACTCACATCCTCAAGATGCACTCCTCTCCTCTCAGTTGTCTACACAATATCCACTATGGCTATCATTTGTCTTAATGTATCCAATATTACATTATCAACATTTCCTCTACCTCAAACCATCTTTACAAGTTAGGTTCCAGCAAGATCATAACACTTTGAAAGTTATAGGTCAAATCCATAAATCTGCAATCATACAACCAAATCAACTTAGGGCTCTACATGATCCAATATCCACAAGGATGAACCTCAAGCTCTGATATGACTTGATGTAAGGAGGAAGGAAATAACTAGGGCCAAAGGCACACCCAACAATATAAACCAACCATGCAAAGTTAACACAATAGATGTAAACACAAAAAGAAAAATATTGCAGAGAGAGAGAGAGAGAGAAAACAAGATACTTTTCTTTATTCATGAAATAATCAGCATACATGCCTAGTTGTAAGGTCTTTTGGGTTATGACCAAATAAAAAATACATTCTAGATCTAAGATCCAACTTCAAATCCACAGTTCCAAACACATATGCAACAAAGTTTCCAAACCTTCCTATTTTACCTAATTCTAAGCCTAAACACCCTATTTATACTTGCCAAAATGGCTTACAGAACATTCTAGAGCATTACAAAATAGAAAGGTTGACCCAAATATTTTCTACATACATCCCAATACAAGATCTTATCATAAATTTCATGATCAAAATTAATCTTGCAAGTCGGCTAGCACCAAAAATATAGAAAAATCATCCAAAATAATCACACTCAACATCAATAGGAATACTTGGCATATGAAGGATCACTTGGCACACATTAGATAACTCAGCACATGAAGGATAGCTCGGCACACATTTTGGAACCTAGCACACACCATAGAGTGATATGGGATAACATGATAATCTGAGTGTTAACATGATATGAGATAACTTCAACTCGATAGATACTACAAAATTACTGGCTTTTGGAAATTGCTACAATTTGAGAATGACTACAACTCAGAAGCAAATGGTAGAATGAACACAAATGAGAAAGATAACATGTCAACCCAGGATGCTCCTGTATCAAACTCATACTACTCAAAAGGATTTATCTATGTCCTTGCATCTCATGTATTTTCTAGCATGTATACACTATCTCTTACCCCTACCTCATTAACATTTTGACAATATCACCATCTATAAGGATTGTCCCTTGTTACAAAAGAATCATTCTTTATTAGATTATAGGAAGGTTTGTAATTTTTTAATGGGAAGATTATGTTTTGAAATGGCAAGGATGTCTAAGAAAAGAATGTCAATTGAAGCTCAATAGTTAGTCTAGACCTATGGTAGCTTATTTATCCAATTTCCTAGGTTCACTTATATCGGGATAGGGGGTTTTGATAAAGAACCTATAAAGCTACCTAGGTTCACTCTAGATTATTTCATATTGGTTGAATTATGTATATGGTTGGCTATTGTGATTAATACATTTCTCCCTGAAGATGAGTGTGATAATGTCTTTCCTATTAAACTTGGAAAACTCTCTTAAGAAACTATGGAAAATTTTGTTAATATTAGTTATGATCTCTATAATTTTGACTTTAGCTTTTTAAGGGAGAGAAAGGGTTTTCAAGAATAACATTGGAGTTAAATTACTATATTGTTTCATTACCCCATATCAAATAATATTGGGAAAATTGTGCAACTGAAAGAGATACTCTTAGAAGAGATCATCCTAGACTATTGGTATCATAGGTTAGTGTTTTTGCCCTAAATTTAAATAGAAAAGGAGTTCAAGATGATGGTTCACAAGTGTTTAACCTAAATTCTTGGCTTACACAAAGATTCTTCTACCTACCCTTGATTGGTCTCAAGCTAAGGAAGATGACATAGTTCAAAGCACTAATGCAATTATCAAACACATAAAATCATGGTTGAAACAAAACATAAAATATGAGATGGTTCAAGTTCATTCAGAAGAATAGAACCAAGATGTACGGTTTCCATCGATTATTAATATATTTTTCCTATTGATTTTAGTTTTAAAAAGGGGTTGAACCAACTAATCCCTAAATGAGGGAAAAGCCAACCCATAGTATAAAGAACTAGGTCAAAAACCAAATCCAAGAAACATGGAAGGATGGCTACCCAAGAGGTTGTTAAAGTGAATTTGGACAAAGAATAGAGTATAGAGTCTATGGATAGTGATTAGAAGGTTCAAGTTGCTATGGATAGTATTACTTAGGTAGTGAGTGAATTAATGACCCCAATAGAAAATTAAGGTAAATTTGAGTCATCATCACCAGTTCCTAATTGACTTATTATTTTAGTCAACAAGAAACAAAGTTTGGTTCCTATAGTGGTGCCTATTCAAGACATGATTAGTAAGCACACTTGCAAGACTCCCAAACTAAAGAAGATCAAGAATATAACACATATAGCAATAGATTATAATATAGGAGGAGTTCTAGAAGAAGTTTCAATTTATAAACCAAAATAAGGTATCAGTGATCTAAATGTTGGTGACTTTGAAGTTAGCAAAGTTGATCTTGGGGTATTAAACCATTGAACTAAAGAGAATATTTTCTACAATATTCTACCCAAGAAATATTGGTTCAATCACAAAAGGATGGAAAAGAGAAGAGGATACTAAAATAAATAATTAATTCAATAGAATAATACATTGATTCTCTCAAAGGGCTCAGAGAACTTCCACTAGTTCAAGCACCACAAGACTTTGACCCAAACTCCCTTGAGAGGAATAAACTATTGAACCATTGATAGAGAGGTAAGTGATAGCCTTGGAAATTGATAATTGGATCAAAAAAATAATTTAGAATTGGAAAATTTACAATCTAGAACTCAATATGATTTTCAATGATGTTGAGGACCTAGTCAAAGAGGTGAAATCTCAACTATTAGCAAGGGAGACTAAACAAGCCAAGTGGTCTTTCATGGTCACACAGATCAATGATGTACAACAATATGGTTTCAATATGTTTATGACCAAAAAAATATTGAAAATTATGGATCCTAGTATGATATATTTCCTCAAGGAGAATATGACTTGGAGATGCTCTGTAACTAAGTCAATTGTCATAAAAGCATAAGACATTGAGTGATAAATTAAGGATATGTATGGTATCCTCACTAAGGACAAGAAAATCATAAATCTTGCTGATGCTTTGTAGTATAAATAAAGGAGTTTAGTCTTGGAGACTCTAATCAAAAAATTCAAAGAGGGTATGAAGATGGTGAAAGAAGAAATAAATCCCACAATAGCATATTTCACTAAGGTTTCCAAGATAGAAGCTATGTTATCCTTGTGCATGGATTGCCTCTAAGGATATGTTGAAAATTTCACAAAGATAAATGTTGGGGATTAACCTCATGGTCTTCAAGAATCCTACTGCTAATTTTTTACAAGAATTTTTGGATGTCTTTCACATATGGAAATCAGCATGTGGTCATGCCAGCAAGGATGAGTAAGCTAAAGATCATAGGAGTAGTTTATTTTCTTAGCTATAGCTTCATTTAATTTCCTCTTATGATATTTAGAACATTTGGGACACGTGTCTTCTATTTAATTTCTTGGTTGTAATAATTTCTACCATTAACTACCTAAGGGCCATGTTTTTAGGGAGACCCTTAGGCAATTCAAAACTATATGTATGCCACTTTAAGATAGAATAGACGATAAAAAAGAGGAAGTAGAAGAAAAAATTTGTGATATGTTTTTGAACTCTTTTTGATATCATATGAATTGATCAATTTTTGGTGAGTGCTATTAAGATAGTTTTTGTATTGATCTTTGAATTGAGCTAATAGAAGTTGGTTTATGGAAATGATTTGAATCTATGTTATTTTGATTGCAAAAAGGAAGTTTTTTTGTGAATGCTCACTTTCTTTTCGTATGCTATCTTTCTATCTTGAAGTATATTATTATGATGAAATTATTTTCTATTGTGTAAATCTTTCATAATATTTATTCATGGGAATGTGAGAAGCTTAGATATTTTCTTCTTTTAGTAAAATCTATTGAATTTAATTTATTCTAACCCATTATATAAGAATAAGGCATTCAATCTTCTTCCTTTCAGTTTAAAATCAATTATGTATATATCTAGATTGGTTTATTCTTTTAAAATCAAAAGAGGAAGTTGTACCTCACAAAAAATTAGAAGGAGTTGAATCATTGAACCTACACAACAATAGTGTACTTCTTGTGTCTTTAGGTATACGGTAGTAGAGGCTTGTTAATGAGGGTATTTTTTTAAGAAGACAAATATTTTCATTAACACTTTGATATGTTTTAAATGCATTGAAGTTGGTCATGTTTCTCCTAGATATCCTTACAAGAAAATAGTGACAAGAAAAAGAAGAAGATTAAAAATACAAAAAGAACAAGGATTTCAAGGAATATAAGGACAAAGGAAAGAGTTCATGCTATATTGTTGATGAGGAGTAGACTGAGTTAGATACTAATGATGATAATGAAGGTTAAGAAGTGGTATATCTTGTTGTTAAAGAGGACCCAAAAGAGGAAAGGTATGAGGAATAAAAAGCTCTTAATTTTCATGTTAGTAAAGTGATACATGGATTATGTATAGTGTATGTTCACATCACATGACCAATGATATTAGTAAGTTTGATAAGTTAGAAGAATATAAAGGTGGAACTTTTTAACTTGGAAATGATGTTCAATGTCTCATAAATGGTAGACGATAATTGATGATAAATGAAAAAATAATATGTAATGATTCTTATTGGGTCTAAGGAATAAAATATTGTTTTTTATGTGTAGCACAACTAAATAATACATGTCACAAATGGGAATTTTAGAAAAGGAAGGTAAAGATCTATGATGATGGTGGAAACCTTATTGGTACTGGAGAGAAAACCAAGGGTAACCTATTTTACCTAGATCCTACTATTACTACATGCATATTTGATAAAATTGAAAATGTACGGTTGTGGCATAAGAAAATGTATCATGTAAGTTTTGAGAATATGGTCACAGTGAGAAGAAAGAAGAAAGTGGGAGGCTTACCAAACCTACATAAACCTAAAAATGCTATGTGCAAGAAATGTCAACTCAATAAGATTACTAAGTCTAGTTTTTCAAGTAAGACACATTCATATAATTGGTACATACTAATTTTTGTACTCCTATGAAAGTTGAGAGCTACTATGGAGATATATATTTTGTATGTTCATTGATGGTTATTCTAGAATGATGACAAATATTTTTTTGAAGTTAAAATCTAATGCTTCCCAAATATTCATGTGGTAAAAGGAAAGCATTGAAAAATAAAATGACAAATAATTTAAATGCTTGAGATTTAATAAAGGAGGCAAGTTAATGCTTGATGAATTTAGTCTGTTTGGTCTTAAGCATGGAATTATGAAATAACTATCTACATTGAGGACACCATGATAAAATGGGATTGTAGAGAGAAGAAATGGATCCATTCTTTCTTATGCTAGAATACTATTTATTGAAAAAATAAGTCACAAAATGTTTTGGATAGAGGTTGTAAGCATTGTTTTTTACACCCTCAACCAAGTTTAGTTGAAGAAATGAATAAACAAGATACCATATGAACTCTGGTATGTTCATACACTGAATGTAAGCTATTCAAAAAAATTGGAAGTAGGTATTATATTCATAAAGATTCAAGGAATGGAAAGTTTGATTCAAAAGGTGATGAAGGTATATTCCTATGTTACACTACATGGAGAAAAGGTTACAAATTTTTGAACAAAGTGACTAACACTATGATTCAAAGTGAAAATGTTAGAATTGATGAGTTTGTAGATAAGAATGATGAAGAGATCAATACAGAACTTGAGAATTATAGCATGTTTGTGTATGTCTATGATGATTCATCTCCTACTATACCCAAGCACCAAGCTAAATCATTATAATAGTACACCAAGAAACACAAAAATCTACTAACAACCTACACTACTCGAGCCATAGATAGAATAACTGAAGAAGAAAGTTGAGCCCCATTTGAGTAAAGATAATACTGGAGATAATAGAGCTAAAAATGTCTTAGAAAAGTATTTGAGAATTAATCACTCACAAGATCAAAAAATTGGAGACAGGAGTGTTTGAATCATAAAAAGAAGTAAGGTGAAGGATAATATATGTTTAATGTTGAATTTGAACCAAGAACTATGAAAGTTGTACTTGATAATGATGATTGGATCAATGCTATAAATGAGGAAATAGATCAAATTGAGAAAAATAATACATGGACACTTGTAATGAAATCAAAAGACAAGAATGTAACTGGAGCCAAGTTGGTATTTAGGAAAAAATTGAATGAAAAGGGAGAATTTATGAGGAACAAAGCCATATTAGTTTGTAAAGGTTATGTTCGAGAAGAAGGAATTGATTATGGTGAGACCTTTGTACCTATATCTAGATTAGAAGGAGACACTATTACAATATTTAGAATAACTAAGAGGTGTTTGAATCAATTATACTTTAGTCCAGATGTACTAATTCAACTTTTACTAACTTCAAACAACTTAAACAAATTCATTAAACAACTCAGTGTATATAGCATCTGTTAGAGAAAAAGGTTGATTTCATTTCATTTATTAAATTACCTTTTCTCTCTTCTTAAGATTTCTCCTTTATGCTTTTTTGCATTCACATTTAATAATTAATTAGTAATTATTAAATGAATTTTACCTCTTAGGGCTTCCCTTTTAGGGTTTTGATCTCTTTCATAAGGATTGAATGGTTGTAATTTCATTTATTCTATTTTGCACAATTAAATTCAATCTTCTTGTTTATTGAGAAAACCTTTCTCTCTCTATGCCTTTCTTTCTTTCTTGTAATAGGTTATTTTCATGTAGGATATCCAAGGATCTATGAATTTATTCATCATCAAATTCTGCATGGTATCAGTCCCTTGATCATGACTCCATATTCTATTGGAACAATTGATTAATTGTGTATTATCTTTGATGTTACACAAATGTCATATCATTGCCAATCAGTGTATGTTGAGCTCACTTGGGCATTGAAGACAATTTTTTGTGTCTACCAAGCATTCCAGAGCTTGCCTAGTTTAGAAGATAGTATCTATTGAGTTCACTTGGGCCTCAAAGAAAAGTTTGTGGAAGTCGAGTGTTAATTGAGCTCACTCAGTTAATGAAGGAAATGTTGGATAGAACCAGTATTAACTGAGTTCACTCAGTTACCAAAGGAGCTTTGTGAATGTGTAGTGTTAATCAAGTTCACTTGGTGAACATAGAAAAATTACTTTGAGTTAGTGTCTACCAAGCAAGGTCAACTAACAAAGGATTTTCTTGTTTTTGCATATTTAATTCAATTCAATTCAATTTTCTATTGGTTCTAGCCAACTGAGGAGATGAATATTAATTATTCTAAGTTATATTCTAGCCAACTTGACAATATGAAAGATATAAATATAAGGTCAAGTTGAGAATTAGAAAGAAGCATGAATGGAATAAAATTGAAGATTTAATGATGCTAAGAGGAAGATAATTAGAAGGATAAGTAGAATATCCTTGTGGAGCTGAAAAGATACATTTGATTAGGAAGGGTCAAGTATACAAGCCAAAATTGAGATCTATAATCAGTAATTCAGTGTTAGGATTAAACCACAGACATAAATAATGATTAAATGCAAATATAAACAATATCAAAAAATAATAGATCACACAGAAGAGAACACAAGACACCAAGATTTAACATGGTTCACCCAACCCCTAGGTTACATCCACCAAATACCAAGCCCTATAATATTATGATCCAGTGATTACAACTTGATTATAATCTATAATCCCTTACAACTCAATACCACTATAAGAAGCATTTTTTGCATCACACCTTATGAGAAAATCCCTAACCCTAATCCCTTTTATACAACTTTTTTTTTCTTTAGGGTTGAAATTAGTTACAACATGTTGGCCATAAATTGGTGAATAAATAATAGCCAATTAAAGAATATTAGCCATTAGCAAATATTAGCCCAAAATTATTTTTTGGGGCAATGCCCTGAACCTCAAAGATTTTATGAAGTATGTGTTGGAACAATTGATTAATTTTGTATTGTCTTTGATGTTACACAAAATTTCATATCATTATCAGTCAGTGTATGTCAAGCACACTCAGACATTGAAGATAATTTTCAGTGGCTATTGAGCGATCTAGAGTTTTCCTAGTTTAGAAGGCTATTTCTATTGAGTTCACTCAGTTAACATAGGAAAATCATTTTTGAGTTAGTGTCTACCGAGAAGGGTCAACTACTGAAGGATTTTCTTGTTTTGGCATATTGAGTTCAATTGATTTATCTATTGGTTCAAGCTGAATATGAAGATGAATATTAATTATTCTAAGTTGTTTTTGAGCTAATTTGACAATATGAAAGATATAAATAAAAGGTCAATTTGAGAGATAGAAAGTGTGAGAAGCATGTGAATGCATGGAAGATTATTGAAGATCTATTGATGCAAAGAGGAACCAAATTAGAAGGATAAGTAGAATATCCTTGAGAAGTTGAAAATTTATATTCGATCAAAAAGGATCAAGTATATAAGCCAGAATTGAGATCTATAACTAGCAATTTAGTTGCATTGAAATCAGGTCATCTTATTGTTACTTTGTAACCATTTTAGCAATGATCTAAATCTCTTAACAGAGTTGGCTTAACAGCTATTTATAGATCCTCTAAAAAGGTGGTAGTTCTACTAAATTGTCTAAAGACCTCTAACAAGGGGACTTCTAACAAGGTGATTAAATTCTCTAATAGGGTCACACCTAATAGTGTGTTTTGTAACCTTTAACAAGGTTGGCTCTTAACAGGGCTCACTTCAAAAGAGCAAAAAATAGTAACTAGTTACAATTGATGTTTTTTCTCAAATAGGGTTTCCACATTAAATCTTGGTGTCAAATGTGTTCATGATATTTCTTTTATGTATTTGCAACTAAGTTAAAGTATGATGGGGACACAACCCAAGCACAGAATGGACACAACAGGAAAAGGGAAATTGTATTAACTATGAAAATAAGCTAGTACATTTAGTACAGAGAAAATAGACTTCATAACATGCCCTATGGGCTTACAATAACATAAATTTGGAGATAATTTCTCCTTTTAGTACCTCCTCTCAAACTCCACTCCGAACTGCCTTTTACAATGCCAAAAATGTCCTTAAGTAGACCCCAGAGGGTTAAGGACTAGGAATACATTCTAGAAAGTGTTAGTAGGCATCCACTGACCAAGTAGAAGGCTCCAGAAGCTACGTTAGAAGTTGACGCAAATCTAGAAGAATCCAGAAATGGTAATCGAACTTTCAGGAGGCATAACTTTTGAACCGTAGCTCTGATTGATGAACTGTTTATATTTTCAAAAAGCTCTCAAAGTGCTCTATAGCCCTATTGACTAGCTTTTCTCGTCCCCCATTTTTTGACCCTTTTCAAGGTCATTTAATGCCCCTAACTTGACTTTGAAGAATTCTTAGGAGGTCTCCAAAACCTGAAAAACTGCGATAACTTTCAAACCATGGGGTCTTTTGACCTGATTCTTTTTCTGGAATGCTCTAAATTACAATTAAATTCATCTGGCCAATTTAAACCTCCTCATTCACCAAAATGATGGCTCAATTACATACTCCTATTTTTCATCATTTACAGGTACCCCAGGTGTCCAAATACTCTATCCTAGAACACTGATAGTGGAACTATGAGAGTTGGAACCTTTATTTGACCCAAATGGGTATCCAAAAATGAAAACACATGAAACAAAAACTAAGTCTAAGTACATTTTTTTGGGTGACACAAGATTGCCCTTATACCTTTGGACGCTCCTGCATCAGAGTAATAAGTAATCATAGATAACATCTTAAGATTTTCATGATAATTTTTGTCGAGCATATTCAATATTTACCAAGTTATAGCATTTTCAGTGTGTTTGTCGAGCATCAACAGAGTTCAATTTTAGAAATTATTTTATGTTGACATCTAAGGGATCTAGGATTTTATTTTATAGTAACCAATTCATCCCTCTCCTCTTAGTTACTCCTCTTATATTTCCAACAATTGGTATCAGAGATTTTGGTGCTTATAGAGAAGGTTTTAAGGATCTAAGCTAAAGATTAAGATGTCTTACTGAAGAGAGATTACTAAGTTAAACTAAGATAACTTTGCAACATGGCAAGGACTTATGAGGTTACATCTGGAAACCATCAGTGATTTAGGTTGTAAGTATCTTGATGTTGAATAGAAGACTCCTACTAGAACGATATCAAATGAAGACATTACTGAAAAGAAAAATCATAACATCATGATGATTGATATTCCATCCGCTCTTAGTTATGCTAAATTTGATGAAGTAAAAGACTACAAAAAAATTCATGCAATGTGGACCAAACTGAAAGACATTTGTGGAGGAGTTGATAATGTAAGAAGAGCCAAAGTAGAAAGTCTCAAAGGACAATTTTATCAAATTTAAATGAGAGTAGATGAAAATGTTGCAAATATGTGGAAAGAATCAAAGTAAGTGTGAGCGCAATCAAAGTATCTAGGAGAGACATTGATGACAAAATAGTTGAAAGAAAGGTACTCAAAACCCTTCTTCCTATTTATGCAATTAGAGTGTCTACTATTCAAGAAATAAGATGTGATCCAAATAAAAATAATAATTTGGATGCTCTAGTTGGAAGATTAACAACTTTTGAGTTGGATAACTATGATAACTATGTTCCTAGTTCCAAAAATATTGAGTCTGCATTTGAAGCCAAACTCTCACTCAAAGAAAAGAGCAAGAAATCAAAGACTAATCAATTAGAAAGTGAAGAAGAAACTAAATAAATTTTTGAAAATGATCTTGAAATTGTTGAAGCCCTACTTGCAAAGAAATAATCCAAAGGTAGAGGAAAGTACAAAGGCAAGATTCCTCTAATCTATTTTTCTTGTGAAGAAGTTCATCATATTACTGCTAGGTGTCCAAACAAAGAAAACAAGGATGAAAAGAAAAGTACAAAGTACAAAGGCAAGAAGGAATTCAAGAACTACAAGGACAAAGGTAAGAAATCTTATTTTATGGCTAAAGATTCTGATAATAGTGAAGATGAAATGGTATATATTACTATAAAATATGAATATGATGATGAAGGAAATAAGATGGCACTTATCTCTCATGTTAGCAAAAATCATACATGGATTATTGATAGTGGCTACTCACATCATATGACTAGAGACAAAAAAAGTTTGATTATATGGAATTCTATGATGGTGGTAGTGTGAGATTTGGAAAAAATGAACCTTGTTGCATAAAAGGAAAAGTTCCTATCTAATTAACCAATGAACTTGTATGTGATAATGCTTATTGGATTTAAGGACTAAATCATAATCTACTGAGTGTGGCATAATTGAATAACATTGGATTCAAGGTAGAATTTATGAATGGGGAGGCCAAACTATTGGATGAAAAAGGAAATTTGGCTAGATTAGGAAAACAAACAAAAGGTAATCTATTTTATTTTGATCTCTGTGAAAGTTCATGTTTTATTGCTCAAGTGGAAGAAAGCTAGTTATGGCACAAAAGATTATGTCATGTAAACTTTGATAATCTGGTTAAGATAAGAAAACATAAAAGAGTAAGAGGTATTCCTAATTTAAGGAAACTTGATATGGGTCTATGCAAGAATTGCCAAATTGTTAAAATGGGAAAGACTAGTTTCAAAAGCAAAAACTATCATTCTAAAGAAGTCTTAGAGCTTGTGCATACAGACTTATGTGGACCTATTGGAATAGAGAGTTATAATGGAGAAATTTTTTTCATTCTCTTCATTGATGATTACTCTAGAATGATGAGTATAATATATCTAAAGGAAAAATCAAAAGCCTTTCAAAAATTCAAGTGGTATCTGACAAAAATAGGAAAGAAAATTAGAAAGAAGTTAAATTTTTTGAGATTAGATAGAGGTGGTGAATTCATCTCCAATAAATTCAATAAATTTTGCATTGAAAAAGGAATTAAAAGATAAGTATCAACTTCTGGTACACTTCAGCAAAATGGTATACGTGAAAGAAAAAATAGATCCATCATGGATTGTGCAAGGACATTGATGATAGAAAGGAATGTTGCAATCAAATACTAGAAGGAAGCTATCATCATTGTAGTTCATACCTTAAATAGAGTACAACTGAAGAAAGAATCAAATCAAACTCCTTATGAACTATGG
The DNA here is from genome assembly GCA_028749045.1 of Cupressus sempervirens. Classification (NCBI taxonomy): domain Eukaryota; kingdom Viridiplantae; phylum Streptophyta; class Pinopsida; order Cupressales; family Cupressaceae; genus Cupressus; species Cupressus sempervirens. Next base: position 176,623,759 of record CM053788.1, on the reverse strand, counting down.
TGTGCCTACAAACCTAATTAAAAGTATTTGGTAGTGAATGTTATATTTTCAAAGAATCTAGAAAAGGAAAATTTCATGTCAAAGGTGATGAAAGCATATTCCTAGGATACTCCTACAGAAGTAAAACATACAAATGTGATGTAAATAGAAGCAATGTAGTAAACCACATGTTGGGATACATGAGTATCCTTTAAAAATCCATGAAATAAATTCCATTTTTAGACATCTCATGAGGGAAAACAAAACTCTTTCCAACATTGGTTTACAATACTTTGTCATTCACATGGTCTGACTGCTATACCCGAGTACATTAATCATAACTTTCAATCCTTAAATTTTCTTAGAAAACCCTTTGGATTATTTTTTTCTAAATTAGAAATTCTAAAACATATCAAAATATGAGACAAAATAACTCAATCCATTAGACGTTATAGTCTCTGCATGTAGACCCATTTTCTCTGTCATAAATCAAAAGTAAAACCAGTAACGCCTCCTTGCAGGTCTAATTAATTTCTCAAAAAGACTCCAAATAAAACAAAACTAAATTTACATAAACTTTATATGAGTCTAATTTTTTAATATATAAGCCATTAAATTTTCCAATTCATAAATTGTTCTACAAGCACCAATCATTGCCTGTAACTTCAAAACAAATATTTAAAAACTAGTCTTCATTAAAATGACCATAACTAACAAATATCTAAATGAAAATGACTTAAAAATTTTTTAAATAAAATCTTATTCATATATCTTTCCAATGAATATAACTAGAACTTTTTTTTCATCCAAATATTCTCGTACCAAACATATAAATCTGACTGTAGCTGGGCATCCTCAAATCTGCAAATGACCACTTTTACCAAAACTAGCATAACTTCTTCAAAACTTAATAAAATTGTTCCAATAAAAAAAGAGAGAGAATATTATTCATCCTAATAGTCAAATATATTGAAAATACAAGGTTTCCAGGCTTTACATGGCCGTACAAGACCTGGAACCAGCACTAAAACAGTTAAAACCAATCAAAATAGAAAATTCTTCAAAAACCAATTGCTTCAAAATGACTTTTTTTTGTTCTCATTCACCCCTCTCTATTTGTAATGACCAATACAATGATTTTAAAGTGGCTTTGGTGGTTTACAACTTCCCAACCACCTTTTTAACCAACGCAACACAATCTCTTAACCCTTGTACATTTTTCAATGCTTTTTGAAGCACTCCCATTACAATGAAAATGTATTTTTTTTTCTACTTTTTAATACATCACAATGCAAATTTACACATTTTAACCATTTCTTCAACATATTTATATGAAATTTAAATGACTTAAATATTACAAAATTATGCAATTCATCATAATGTATGAAGGGTCAAGATGCTCCCGCATCAAAATGTTTGAACTTGTCTACTCATAAAATTATAGAAAGTGCACATGTGAGAATTGATGAGTTTGTAGAAAAGAGCTTGAAGATTACAAAATATTTTTTTACTATGAACTTGATACCCTACCAAATCTATCTAAAAGAAAAGAGGCTTCACCTTGTGAGTTCCCAAAATTTCCAACTACTACCAAGTTAAAGGTAGTGCAACCTGAGTCACAGTCTGAAGGACCTGAGTCTTAATTAGAAGCTACCAAGCTAGAGAAAACTGAGTCTAATGGACCCAAGTCATAGATAATGGGAACCATGCTCGATATTGAAGTTTATGATGAAATTAGTAAATCCAAAGAACTTGTATTAGCAATATATGTTAGAAGGCATCATGCACCTAATCAGATCACTAGAGACAATTTAGATGGAATAATGACAAAGAGAAAATTAAAAGGTACATGTTTACTTGCTAAATTTGAAACTAGAAATGTTAAAGATGTTTTGGATAATAAAACTTGGATTGAATAAATGAATGAAGAAATAGAATAGATAGAGAAGAATAAAACTTTAAGTCTTGTTCCTAGACCAAAAGATAAAAATATAATTGACACAAAGTGGGTATTCAGAAACAAGCTAAATGAAGATGGAAAAGTTTCTAGAAATAAAGAAAGGTTGGTATGTAAAGGCTATTCTCAAGAAGAAATTATTGATTATGGTGAAACTTTTGCTCCTGTTGCAAGACTAGAAGGTGCTAGAACTTTACTAGCATATGCAACTCACAGAGGATTTAAAGTTTATCAAATGGATGTAAAATCAACATTCTTGGATGGAATTTTTAATGAGCAAGTCTACATTGAACAACCATAAGGTTTTGTAGATCCTAGCAAAAAGGACATGGTCCAGAAATTACATAAGGCATTATATACTCTCAAGAAACGTCCTAAAGATTGGTATAAAAGACTTCATAACTACTTGATATAGATTGGTTTTCAAAGAATAAATAATAACAATAGCCTATACATAAAAAAAAAGGACCAAATAAGAAGATTGTGTTGGAAGAACTATTTGTTGATGATACTTTATTCACAAGAAATGATGACTTGTGCAAGGCATTTGAGATGTCTATGTTTGGGGAGATAAAATTCTTTGTTGGATTGAAAATTCAACAAATGAAAGATGGTATCTACATTACTCAATCTAAGATATCAAGGAGATACTAAAGAAATTTGGAATGGAGGATTCAAGACTAGTTGGAACCCCTATGTCTACTAGACATAAGATTTCCAAAAATGATGATTCCAAAGAGGTAGATTATATCACATACAGATCAATGATTGAAAAATTGTAGTATGTAGTGCATACAAGGCCTAATATTGCAATAGTACTCGGTATGGTGGAAAGATTCTCAACAAATCCCAAAGAAAATCACATGATGGTAGTTAAAAGAATCATGAGATATCCAAAAGGTACTAAAGAATATGGTTTAAGTACAAAATAGGAGGCAATTTGGACTTAAAATTATTTACAGATGTTGATTGGGTAGGAATTATTGATGATAGAAAAAAACTAGTAGTGGAGCATTCTTTCTTGGTAAAAGACTAGTGTCTTGTACAAGCAAGAAACAAATTTATATCTCTTAGTCCAGAAAAGGGGTAGAATATGTGGTAACAATAGTTACTTGTTCTAATATTGTTTGGTTCAAACAACTATTGATAGGTATCGAGATATAAATTAAGGATCTAGTAGTCATATACTATGATAACACTAGTGCAAACATTATATCAAAGAATCCAATGATGCATACCAAAAGAAATCACATTGCCATAAAATATTATTTCTTGATAGAATTGCTCACTAAATGAATTTTAGTGATGCATCAACTAGAGTATGTTGAAGATCAATCAGTTGATGTAGAATTGGAAATGGGCATATTGCAAATGAATCAATACTTGAGGTACATTGATATTCACTGAATATTGTCTTTGGCATGAGATGTCAAAGAGGGAGAAGTTTGTTGTCATATCTCATAGAAATTTTTGTGGATAAGTTTGCTATCTCATAGAAAGAATTGTCAAAGAGGGAGAATAAAATTGACAAACATTTTTTGACAGAGGGAGAAATTGAAAGCAAAATGAGTTCACACTGATAGAGTGAGTTCTCATGGATGAGAATTAGAATGAAACTAAGGATATGTTCCTTACTTGATTCTTTCTCTAAAATTTCATTGTGTTATGACATATTTTGTTGCCATCAATGCCAAAGAGGGAGATTGCTAGAACAATTGATTAATTGTGTATTTTCTTTGATGTTACACAAAATATCATATCATTATCAATTAGTGTATGGAGCTCACTCAAACATTGAGGATAGTTTTCTATTGCTATTGAGGGATCCAGAGTTTTCCTAGTTCTCATGCAAAAGCATCCTAGGGTAGTTGGCTATCCTACATAATTAATGGATTTAGTAGGATTGAGTGGACCTATTTGGGCCTTGGGTAATTAATTTTGATGTATTTAATAATTATTACAAGCTTTTAAAGGCATTTGGCATTTAATTTCTGTTAGAGGCCGACTTGTGGCTCTTCAAGTATTTAATGTTAGGATTATTTAGTTTTAGCATTATAGGATGACTTGTGGCTTAGATTGGTATAAGTAGGGGTTTTGGTGAAGTCTTTAGTCATTATTCATCCATCTTGGAGAAGATAATGTGGTAGAGGAGAAAATTTTGAAGAGAGCTAGTAGTTGAGGCTTGGGAAACAAGGAGATTACTTGGTGGGCTTATGAGTACCAATTAGATCTTCCTTGGAGGTTTCTACCAAAGTGAAGATCTAGACTAGCTAGAATTTGGATTGGATCTTGAGGGATCTTGTAGAATTATTACTTTCTTTACATTTGGTTCTAACTAAGAATGCCTTACAACCTAATGTGTTGCATGTAATTAGTTAGATCTATGAATAAATTATTGTGACTTGGCTTCAAATATTTCATTGTTGTTTATCATACATTGTGTGGTTATTTGCTAAAGGCTAGGACATATCCTTTGGGGATTCTACTACCTTGCACTACACCAAGTGGTATTAGAGAAAAGGTTGTTCCTAAGTGTGTAGACTGAGCACCAAAGTTAAGGCAGTTTGCACCAAGGTTTTGTGAAGTCAATTTATTAGGGTTATTGAAAATCTTGGAAGATGCCTCTAAGAAGATTGGACCCTAGGTTGATTTATGATCTTGGTGATGGTGTAGAAGAAAGGATCTTAGAGAAGGTTAAGGTAGGTTTGAGATCTTAAATAGAGGAGGTTAAAGCTAGTTTTAGATTTGACATAGCCTTGATGAATAGTGATATGATCATTGAGATCATAAGTGTTATAGGTGGTGTACCTCGATATATGGGTACTAAAGATGGTAATGGGAAAGCTACTGGAGACTTTGAATTTTCTAGATTGAGTGATGAGGCTAGAAGTAATTGTGTGGAGATACCTATGGGAAATAGGGTTGGTTAGTTTGCCAGATCTGGATCTTAGTTGAAGTTCAAGCATAAGATAGAAGTTTTTAATTTCTTAGGTACATTAAATCTTTAAGACCTGATTGATTAGATTGGTGAATTGGAGGACTAATTTAAGCTTGAGGATATTGAGAATCCACTCAAAGTAAGGTTGGAAAAAACTAAGCTAAAGGGACATGCTACTCTTTGGTGGAAAGAACTATAAATAAATAGAGAAGAAGGTGAAATGAAGATCACTAGATGGAGATTGATGGTGACTAAAGTAAAGGCTAAGTTCATTCTAGTTGATTATGAACTTGATTTGTTTTAGAGGTTATAGAATCTGAAGTAGAAGAATATGACTATGAAATATTACACTAAGGAGTTCTACAAGTTGACTATTCTGTCTGGGCATAGAGAATTGTCAAAGGATAAGGTAGCACAACACATTAATGGTTTGAGATTCAATATTCAGGATGAGGTTGGTATGCTGAATATTTTTTCAATCAAGGATTCTTATCATATGGCTTGAGAGTAGAGGAGAAGCTAAAGAGGAAGAATAGAGGTTGTTCTCAAGGGAAGGAGAATTAGGACTACTCAGCAAAGGCTAAACCAAGTACAAAAGATGAACCAAAACCTATTGATCAAAAGAGAAGGATAGATAGAAGTGAGTTTAAGAGTACTTGTTCCAAATGTCATGAAGAAGGACATAGATCTTATGAATGTCCACAAAAGGCTACTAACAAAAGAGTTGTTGTTGTGAATGAGGCTAAAGACCATGAACCTAAGCAAAGGGAGAGTTTATTGGCTCAGCAAGTATTGGTTGGTCAGAGGACACTAGATTCTTGTCAGAGGACTAGTTTGTTCAAGACTTGTAATTCTAGTGATAAAGTTTGCAATGTGATTGTGTATTAGCCTTGTTGCTAAGGAAATGATTCTAAAACTTGGCTTGAAGAGAGTGAGACATCCTTATCCTTATAGGATTGGCTATTTGTGAGGTGAGCATGCTTTGTAAGTGAAGGAGTAGGCCTTGTTGATTTTCAAATTGGACAGTATAAGGATCAAGTGTTGTGTGACATTGTGGACCTGAACAGTTATCATGTGTTGCTTGATAGACCTTGGTAGCATGATTGCAAGGTTGTACATGATTGTGTCAAGAATATATTTACAATTGAGAAAGGAGGTAGGAAGCATTCATTGATTCCTTTGTAGAATGAAGTGTTCCATAAAAGGAACCTGAGTATTGGTAGCCAAGTTGAGTTGATAGATTCTAAAAGGGTTAGCAATCATTATGGGTAGAAAACCTCTGGAACACCAAGAATGAAGGTGAATAAGACAAAGAAGAACAAGGGAAAGTGTTAAAAATTTGAATTTCTTTTAGGACATGTACATGAAGAACTAGTTTGGGATTTATGTGTTGAATCCTAGAAGATTTTCTTCTAGCTACTGAGAACATCTTTTTGCACCTTGGGAGTTTGATGCAAGAACATTCCAGGGTAGTTGTCTATCCTAGATGATTAAGGGATTTAGTAGGATTGTGTGTACCTATTTTTTTCTTGGGTAATTAATTTTGATGTATTTAATAAGTATTGTAATCCTTCAAAGGCATTTGGCATTTAATTTCTATTGGAGGCTAATTTGTGGCTCTTCAAGTATTTAATGTTAGGTTTATTTAGTTTTAGTACTATGGACTAACTTGTGGCTTAGATTGGTATAAGTAGGGGTTGTGGTGAAGTCTTTAGTCATTATTCATCCATCTTGGAGAAGAGGAGGTGGTAGAGAAAAAAAAATTGAAGAGAGCTAGTAGCTAAGGCTTGGGAAACAAGAAGCTTTCTTGGTGGGCTTGCAAGTACCAATTGGATCTTCCTTAGAGGTTTCTACCAGAGTGTAGATCTAGACTAGCTAGGGTTTGGATTAGATTTTGAGGGATCTTGCAGAACTATTACTTGCTTTATATTTAGTTGTAATTAGAAAGGCCTTACAACCTGGCATGTTGCATTTAATCAGTTATATCTATGAATAAATTATTGTGACTTGACTTTAAATCTTGCATTATTGTTTATCTTACATTGTGTGGTTATTTGCTAGAGGCTAGGACATCTCCTTTGTGGATTCTCCTTCCTTGCACAACATCAACCTTAGAAGGTAGTGTCTATCAAGTTCACTTGGTTACCAAAGGAACTCTGCAAATATGTAGTGTTAATTGAGTTCACTTGGTTAAAACATAAAAATCATTTATAAGTTAGTGTCTACCAAGCATGGTCGGCTAACAAAGGATTTTCTTGTTTTGGCATATTTAGTTCAATTGATTTATCTGTTGGTTCTAGATAACTAAGAAGATGAATATTAATTATTCTAAGTTGTATTTGATCTAAATTGATAATATAAAAGGTATAAATAAAAGGTCAAGTTGAGGGTTAGAAAGTGTGAAAAGTATGTGAGTGCATGAAATATTTTTGAAAATCTAATGATGCAAAGAGGAAGAAAATTAGAAGAATAAGTAGAATATCCTTGAAAAGCTAAAGAGATCTATTAAATCTAGAAGGATCAAGTATACAATCTAGAATTGAGAACTATAATTAAAAAATTAGTTATATCCAAATTAGGTCAAGTCATTGTTACTCTGTAACCATTGTAGCGGTGATCTAAATCTCTTGACAAAGTTGGCTTAATAGATATTTTTAAATCCTCTAACAAGGTAGCAGTTCTATTGAATTGTCTAAAGACCTCTAACGAGGCCACTTCTAATAGGATGATTAAATCCTCTAACAAGGTCACACATAATAGTGTGTTTTTTAACCTTTAAAATGGTTGGCTCTTAACAAGGCTAACTTTAGAAGAGTGAAAAATAGTAACTAGTTGCAATTGGTGGTTTTTCCCAAATTGGGTTTCCACATTAAATCTTGGGGGTTTCTTTTATTTTATTTTAACTAAGTTAAAGCAATAAGTAATCACAAATAACATATTAAGATTTTCATGATAAATGTTTGTTGAGCATCGATAGAGTTCATTTTTTTGAGATTATTTTGTATTGACATCTAAGTGATCTGGGATTCATTTTTGTAGTAACTGATTCACCCCTCTCCTCTTAGTCACTACTCTTATATTTCCAATAGTATGTATAGTACCTCCCTAATTAGTCACTATAAACCAAAAATCTCTCATTGGGGACTAATCAGACTCCACACTTGACAAAAATCTCTCACTTAGAGACTGCTGCTATAGGAATACCACTACCACATGGGGCTCCCACTAGAACAAACCACCCCATACTCTATAGTTTTTTTAATCCTATTCATTCTAGAAGACCAATAAAAGCTAAAGGATAATTTAGATTCTCCCTTGTTACTACCTTTGTAAACATATATGATGGATTGTCATCTATATGTGTATTGTCTAGCTTTAACTATCCATCATCCAAAGTTGACTGAATGAAATGGTACCACAACTGAATGTGATTTGTCTTTGAATGTAGAGCTAAATTCTTTACATGATGAATGGTACTCTAACTATCTATAAAAAAATAATCATCCCTCTAAGAGTGTCCCAATTCTTCCAAGAAGAACTAAAGCCATATCATCTCCTTGGCTGCCTCTATAGCAGCAACATACTTACCTCTATAGTGGATAACCCATTAACCTTCTACAATCTAGAAACCTAGCTCATGGGTGCCCCACCAATAGTAAATACATAACCTATATTACTCCACCTAATATCAATATCTCCTACCAAATCTAAGTCAACATAGCCCTAGAAATTAGCAGTGAAGCATCCAATGTGTAAACACTTACTAGATGTTCCTCTCAAATATTTAAGAATCCATTTAATGACATTCCAATGCTCAATTCTTGGATGACTCATATACCTACTAATGACTCCAACCATGGGTGCAATATCTGGCCTTGTACATACCATAGCATACATCAAGCTTCCTACAACTAAATCATAAGGTACCTTGGACATCTTATCCTCCTATTCTTGTGTCTTTGGGATATAGCTCCTTAGTCAACATCAAATGACCAAGTAAAGGTGTGTTGATAGATTTAGCATTGTCCATAGAGAAACATTGCAACACTTTTGCAATATAATTAACATAAGATAATGTCAATTTCCTATTCTTCCTATCTCTTTAAATATTCATACCAAGGATTTGTTTTGCTGCCCCCAAATCCTTCACAAAAAATGCATGTGATAACTTGCATTGTAGCACCTTAATGCAATCCATGTTAGACCCAACTACAAGCATATCATCACTATATAAACATAAAATAATGTAGCTTTCATTATCCAACCTCTAAAAATAAACACCATGATTTGAATGACACGTACTATATCCATGCTCATCCATAAAACTGTCAAATTTTAGATACCATTACTGAGGTGCTTTCTTTAATCCATATAAACTTTTCTTTAATATACACACTAAGTTCTCCTTACCTTTGACCTCAAATCCCTATAGCTGAGCAATATATATCTCTTCATCTAACTCACCATTAAGGAAGGTTGTTTTAATATCAAGCTACTCCAAATACAAGTCTTTAGTAATCACAATACTTTAAATAGTATGGATAGAAGTCATTTTAATAATAGGAGAGAATATCTCATAAAAATTAATGCCTTTTTTCTATGCAAATCCTTTTACAACTTACCAAGCTTTAAATCTTTTCTTACCTCCATCCTCTTCTTTAAACCTGTTGGTCTGACTTTTTCTGCAGTAAAAAATTCTTCAGTTAAACCATAGAAAAGTCAGAAGTTCTATGTCTAAGTGAAGTATAAGGTTTTGGATAAACCATCTATAAGAAATATTCACCTTGTAAGCCTTACATTCATCTCTATTTATAAATGGTCGGGCGCAAAAATTTTCAAAATTCAAAAGAAGCGAATATGCTTCCGTATTCCTTTTCCTCTCTCCCGGGTTACCTTTCTTACTGTTTGTCCCAACCGTCAAATCCGATTAGATCTACCACTGACGTTATCTCGCTATTGAAAGTTGCATGCTCAAAAAGTATAGCGAGATAGCGAGTGTCGAGTTTTTAAGCGGTGGGACCATGAAGTGAAGGTGCGGCGATCGGAGATTTGCTTATTAATTACTTTATTGTGCAGGTACACTTTGCAATTCGCCATAAAAAGGGGAAGAAGGACCCACTAGAATATCTGACATCAGAGCCGGAATGTTGATTTTTCCGGAAGTTTCGCCACTTCGCTATCGGAAAATTCAGGCACTTCACCATTAGCGAAGTATCGAGGCCACGTGAAAATCTTAAAATGATGACATTGCATCTTGCTTGTATCATAATTACACCAGGTGGCATGACCTGTCATGAATATTGTTGTCAGAATCAGTTTTAATTAACGGAAGTAATTACTGGGTACCCCCTTGCTTTTTCCGGCACGGAATCCTTTTAAGTGCCGAAGCTCGCTACCTCGCTATCGGAAAGTTGAGGTGCTTCACCGTTAGCGAGTTAGCGAGGCCCCGTAAAATGGTAAAAGATTGGCAAGATCTATGATGACGTGTAATGACAGGTGACTGATAAAATTTGACATGTGCTAGCTATGTAGAGATCCGATTCTCATTAATGCTTACCTGACTAAATGTACAAGAAATTTGGAACATCAGCTTAAAGTGAATCAACGGAGCTCGCTATCTCGTTATGATGAGTTGCAAGGAAGATAATTACAGCGACATAGCGAGATGGGCCCACCGCCTTCTTTCTTAAGAAGCCCTGTAGCGTATCTTTCGATCATTTCTTGATCCGATCAACGGTTGTCGCCGCCTCGTTATGGCAAGGTGCTTGTTCTTTATGCATAACGAAGTAGCGACATGCTGACACGTGTTCTCCATCGTCAGTGGGTTTAAAGGTAAGCGCCATCAAAAGAAAGAATTATGTACGTGGCAAGCTCTCATTGGGTAATATGACTGACATGGCAAGTGTAACTCCTAGTTGTTCTCTTTGTACCGCATGATCGTAGGATCTTTGAAGATCAACAGCGCAGTTTTAAATTAAAAATGTAGTGCCACTCTCTGTATTAATTAGACAAGAAAGCTTTGTCCGTGAGAAAAAACAGAGTATAATACAGAGAGATTACATCAGTTTCATTTCACGCGAGAAAAGATTTGAAGCCATTCCTGTGCAGAAGCTATTACTGAAAGAAAAGCGTGCCAAGGTTGATAAGAAATTGTCAAGTTATCTGTTCGCTGAAATTTTGCAGGAATTCAAAGGAAAATTGAGACAGAATTCAAGTAAGTAAAACTGCCATCATCTTTGTGAGCTTTTAAGTTTTAAAGAGGATAGCCCAAGATGCCTCCTAAGAAGGGATTTACAGGAGCAGTAAACTACCTAGATAGAAATGTGCATGATGATTTGCTTGAGTTACTTCCTGAGTCCACTGTAGAAACGGTGCAAGTTAAGAGGTTAACCTCACTCAATCCTAGGCTTAGGGTAGCTGATGGATTGTATGATAAGGGTAATTGGGTCCGGGATGCTCAAACAGCTTAGACTGGTTTGAGTTTATTCAAGAAATGGTTTGCAGAGAGAAAGTTATATGCCCCTCATGCCAACATTTGGAATTTTGATCTTGGGAAGCTTGTTGTTCCCAGTGTGTTTATGGATTTTGACCTGCTTGAAGCCATAGCAAAAAACTATGACCAAGCCACTAAGGTAGTGAGGAGAATAGATGGTGAAGCTTTAGTTACCATCAGTCCTGAGGAGATTAGGAAGGTATTCAGTCTGGGACCCCTCACCATGTATCATGTGCCCATTAATCTGACAGATTTAGAAAAAGAATATATATCCAAGAGGGATGTAGTTAGACAGGGTGCACTGAAAGCCCACATAGGCCGAATTGGAGGCCTCCCAACCATAACATCATCTTCTAAAGAGCCCTTCAAGAAATCATGTTTTAATGCCAGGGCAGTGGAGATATATAGGACCCTGTGCAGAGTTTTCGGAGAGGGCGAAGAAGATTTTATTCCGGTGAGCTTCATGTATATGATCACCCAAATCTCTTCTTTTGGTGTGGAAATAATTTTTGATTTTGCATCTTACTTGGCAAATGAGATCCATCATGGATTGGTGGGGATTGCACAGGGCAAGGTGGAAAAGGTTTGGGGTCAGTATTCCTTACTGATGCATATGTTTCTTTTTAAAGGGGCCACTTATTTTGGTAAAGAAATGGTTTTAAATAGAGAACAAGAAGGGGAAGCACTACCAGTCCAATTATGGAGTGCAGACATGACCTGGGAAGCAGAAAATGCTAGCTTCGTTAGATTTGATAGGCACTTTGCCTCCAAACTAAGGTGCCTCTTATTGAGTGACAATCCCAGAATCCCTAAAGCATTAATGCACCTTATCAGGCCTATGGACAAAACCCACAATCTAAAAGTTTCACATAATTGGGGAGATATTATCCCATATTCAGTCTCAACGGTCATCAGGGTCTATGGTTTCAAAGGAACACCCCATGTGTTACCCTATCAGGTACCCTTGAAGGTAGGGATAGCTGAATTTTTGTGGCAATTGGGAGGAGTGGAGGAGGCCTTTTTGCACAAAAGGGGGACAGGATCAATTTTTCCTACTTGTACTATAGCCCACCAGTTTTTGATAACTAAAGAAGGGTGGGTCTTCCTCCATAAATTTTTGGATCAATATAAAATCGCAGTGTCTCATTCTCGTTTTTGTGATGCAGAAGGTTTCTTTAACTCTGCCCTTAGATTGAGAATCAAGCTACGTCCAGTCCAGCATGAATTCTATTTTCCAGAAGATATAATAAGAAATGAATACTCTCTCCACGAGCAAGAAATAAAGAAAGAAAAATGGAGAGTCTATTCAAAAGTTTTGGAATTCATTAATTATTTTGATAAAAATTTCAGTCCTCTTAGTAATGCTGCGAACAATGCAGATAAAGTATATAAGCTCATGAGTAATTTCTCTGAGATAATGGAGGTAATGAATGAGAAGAAACAATATTTTATTAATTCTTTTCCAGATAAAGCCAGAGAAATTATGAGAAAATTGGGTTTCACTCCCAACATTGGAGTAGGTCCACTGGTGGTACGGAAGAAAATAGGGTATACTATTGTCCGACAGCAGGTGCCCGTTGTGCATAAAGAAAAACAGATTGTTGGATCCACCAGCACTGTCCTAGAAGAAAGACCCCCTGAACCTTCTCCCAAAAGAAGAAGAATAATAAGGGAGGAAGAATCCCCTGATGAAAGTGGCTCACCTTCTCAAACCCCAATAAGAGTTGAGGAAGAACAACTCACCAGTGAGCAATTCGAACAAATGGGGTCACAAGGAGAAATTTTTGTTACACAAGCAGAGATTGATGAAGGGAACCCTCAGGAACCCCCTGTACCAAGTTTTGAATTAACTACAGCAGATTTCAGAGGAAGGGAATTGGACCCTGTTTTGGAACAAGCCAGTCAGCATTTTTTGTCTGATAACAATTTTGTAAGATCTAGGGCTTTCCATCAGTTTGCGTGGAGAGTAAACATGCACATTTTTGAGCAAAGGTGCAATAATATGAGAACAGAACATCCAGAAATGGATGAGGCCTCCATTCAAAATCTAATAAAAGAACAAATGGTTCAAGAGTTCCAAAATATAACCCCTGATGAGGGAAGACAGATGGTAAAAAATGCTAATGTTTTATTATTGCCCAATTGGGACATTGCTGACGCATTAGTTTTTAATTCTGTTTCAAATAATTTAGGGCTCCAGGATCCAAATAAAGAGGAATTCTTGGGTACAGCATTCAGCAATGATCAAGCTGCCCTTGTTATGTGGTCCCTGAGAAGAGGATCCAGGGTTACTTCATCACAGCCTGATGATTCAGGATTGACAGGGAGTATCATTGTAAGAAGAGTTGCTGACACTTCAAATGTACAGGCAGCCCACATGAATGTGGATTATTCTAAATTTTCCCTGGCTACTGTGGAAAGAGAAGAGAGGGAAATGATGGATATGCATAATAAATATGAAGTAGTGGTAGAAGCCTATAATCAAGAGGTAAAAAGGAGAATTGAGTTAGAAAACAGGGTATCTCAATTAGAAAAGGTACTTGGAAAGAGAAAAATAGGAGAATCTAGTACATTAAGAATTGCATATCCCCCACAGTCATCTGTGGGATTAACCCCTATTATTGAGATACCTGACACCCCTGAAAGACTCCAATTCTATACTGCAGAGGAATTTGAAGCAGAAAAAACCAAATTACATGAGTGGTAGATAGAATTTAGAAATCAGCAGGAAGAGAAATGGAGGCAGGGTGTGACATACTTAAGGGATAAAATACAATGGTCAAATTTTTATGACCAGTTGACAAGGATTGTAACCCTCATAGATGAGTTAAATAAAGAAAAGAATGGACTAGATTCTCTTACACAGAAGTGGAGACAGAGGAATAATGATGTTACAATTATTTGTATATCTACAGTTCAAATGCCTTACCATCAGGTTGAGAGGATTTTTGATTTATTAAATCAATTAGATAATTTTGAAAATAAAAGAGATTCTTTACAGAGGAAATTGACACTCTGTTTTTCAAGATATCTTGCTAAGAAATTCACCCTATTTCCTTGTGCCTTAGAATCTGTTGATACAGTAAAGGAAAAGGACAAATGGAAAAAGGAAATGGATGAATTATTTGATAACAGAATAACAAACATCATCAGTGAGACTGGCTATTGGTTTTGGGCAAAGACAAATGAAGAGCTGGTAAAAATACAACTGTATTATGCTGATATAAGAAAAGAATTCGATGAATTAGAAGAAAATGCCAATTCTTTAATAAAGATACAAAGAGAAACCCTAAGTTTTGATTGGCCAGATGATGATACTTTCAACAGATGGAAAGATCAGTTTAGTGAACAGATGTCAGGAGAAGATGACGAGGAAGATGTAAGAGTAATTGTTACTCTTGTAGTCAGCAATGATGACATAGAAAATCCCCAGGTTAAAGTGATTTTGCATGTAACAGAAGATGATACATCACTTGCAGACCTTATGGGTATGTACTCTGAAGATGAAGAATGATTGCGAGAGTAGATCATAACAACCAAGAAGCGTAACAGAAAGGGACCCGCCAAGAAATGCTATTGTAATCAACCTTTCTGTTATTCTTGTTTTTTGTTTTTCAAAAAGAAGGACACCTGTCACCTTCTGTAGCCTGAAGCTTGTTGCATCTCACATTATTTAAGTGAGATCCCAAGGCTAAAGAATGGTCCGAATTTGGTTTTCACTAAGTATTGTGCTTAGTTCTTTTTTGGTCCAAACATTTTTGGAAAGAAATTTATAGTATGCTTTTCCTGTCAAAATTTTCTGAGATATGGATGAATGTAGAAAGAACTGTGCTTCTTCTCTGAAGGTTTTTCTGGGTCTTTTGTAAAGGATATATCATTTTCAAAGGAAATGAATACAAGTTATGAACTGTCCCCATATCTGTTCTTCTCTGAATTTTGTCTCCTTTTTAGTACTGAGCTACCTTGATGTTGTGTGAGTAAAAGCTTATGCAATTGATTGCAATTTAGTAAGACTGTACATCCATTTGTTATTGCTGTTAATTCAATGGATTAAGTAAAGGCTTTGATGAATGTGATGAGGTTGCTCGGGTGTTAATAAGGATTTTTGAATGATAAATTCTGGTAAGAATTGCTGATGAAAATTCGTTGCAAGGCAACAAATTAGATCTAAGAATTTACTTGACTCTGAATTCCCAATGGATTAGGCACTGATCGAAAGTATTTCAGCCAAAAGAGAAGTATATTATAACTAGCTTTTTTCAAAATACATCATAAAATCAATTTTCATTTATCTTTCCTGTAAGATTTTCAAAGTTGGCCAGCACTTGCCTGCCTAGATTGTTTTAGCTTCGTTTAGCCATTGTTGTTGGAAACATCTGCAGAGCTATAGAAGATTTCTTGGCCATATCTGTTCAAGGGATGTGTTTATCAGTTATTTACTTATATGTTTAAGGATTTAGAGATGAGAATCAAAATGAAACTAAGGATAATTCTCATACAATTATTCCATCTTTGAACCATCCCCGGGTGCACCCGCCCTGGTTTTACAGAGCCAAAAGAGTAGAAAACTGTCTAAGGTTTTATTGAAGTTGGGTCCTAATACTTTGCATATGCAAGTGATAATGAGAATTGGCTATTCTTTAGGTTGTGTATGTACTGATATCTAGGTACTAAGCCTTTTGTCGCCTAGTAGTTTTAGTACTGTTAACATCAAAATAAAACACCAACAAAACCTATAAACCCACATATTTTGTAAAGTCCTTTTACCTACAGACACTTGCATAAATTCCAAGTCTTATTTTTCATCAAAGAGTCCATTTAATATTTCATTGTAGACTCCCACAAAATCTTAGTATCCACCTACACAACTTCATCATAACCTTCAGGTTCACTAGCATCAATAAGTAAAATAGATTACAAAGAAGGAGAAAGTATTTCTTGAGGTCTAGTTATCCTTATTGACCATCTAAGATTCATTGGTGTGTGGTGTATTTGTTGTTGTGATTGTTGCACATCATGAGGAATTGTTTGAACATCATCTTTTTGAGTATCATCCACCACTACATAATCATCTAAGTTGTATGAAAGTTTCTCATTGAATATGACATCCCTACTTCTTATAATTTTATGGTTTTCAAAATCCCAAGTCCTATAACTAAATTCATCAATGCCATATCCAAAAAATACACATTTCTTTGACTTAGCTTATAGCTTGGTTTTATTTTTAGAATCTATATGAGCAAATGCTTCACAATCGAAGGTTTTGAGAAAAGAATAACTCACCTTCTTACCATTCCCTACTTCCTCTAGAATACCACAGCCCAAAGGAGTAGAGGGATTGTTGGTGTTTTGAAATGCTACAAGTTTCAAATCACTTCGATGAGAACAAGACACATCTAGGGGCAGCTAACTCCCATCTTCAACATGCCATTTCAGACACTAGGCCAACTATAAGGCTTAACCCCCCTTCTACTTCAGGCTCTACAAAACCTAGGCAAGTGGACCTCAGATTCAATTAATATGGTACCAGTGCAAAAACATATTCTTGAATCTATTAAGCATATTTAACCCTTATATCTCCTAACAACTCATACAATGACATAGATCTGCAATAGCTAAATGCAAGATAGCACAATGCATAAGCTAAGTGGAAGAATTCTATTTTGGTTCTTTAATATAAAATATAAAGATAATTTGAATTTGATTTAATTTTATGTGGGTGGAGAAAGTGGATGAAAACCAAGTATAGACAACAAGCTAATGATCCTGTAGCTGATCAATGCCTTATCCATTGGAAAAATTCATAAAAATCTCTTATGCATTTTGGATATCCTAGACACATATCCTATGCCAAGACTCCTGACCTATCCATTTACCTTGTAATTTGGATATCAATGTTCAATCTAAATCTCATTCTTACCTAATATCCTCCTCAATAAACCTACGACCCTATTAATTTTTCTGAAGCATTTACATAATTTCTTGAGTTACAAGAAACAATGAAACAACATATAGCCTTAAGGGACTGCAACTATGATCTAGGCTCTTTGTTCAAAGATCATAATGTTAACATCGTAATGTTTTTGACACTTGAGTGCCAACACACTTAATCATATTCCACATTGGATGCCGATTACATCATGCATGCCGAGTAAGTTCAAGTGCCGAGCAAGTTCAAGTGCTGAGCAAGTTCAAGTGTCGAGCTGGTATAGGTGTCGAGTAACACAGAGGTGCCAAGCACCAGTAACTCAATAATGCCGAGTTGTTGCATTATTTAGGAAATCAAAGATTCACTAGATCTAAGCTGACAAGGTTGTTATCTAGAAATCTATGAATTAAAAGGAAGATAAGAATGATGAGTTGGTGGCAAAGAACACCATCTAGAACATTTTTAAGATACAACTGACGAAGTTTCAAGAAGAAAACAAGATATGGGGTAGATACATTGTATCCTACCTAATCAATTTTAAAACCCTAAAATTGAAGAGGGAGAATTGAGTGGTAAAGGCATGCAACCAATTAGCAAAAGATAAGTATTGAGCGGAAAATGAAGATTGAATATGGATCGTAGATCCATACCTAACCCAAAATCTTCAAATGTCTTTATAAGGAAGACAAAACCTCATTGTAAAAAAAAAAAAAGAGATAAGAGGTATGAGAAGATATATAAGGGTTCACAAGGAACTTTATTTTCAGAAGTGAGGATTATCATATCACAAAATGATCCAGATCAGAGAAAGTAGAACAAGTGCCTACAATCAGCAATCAAGGATTGTAATTGAAGTCAGGTTTATTGTACCTAATACTTTCTAGTAATTGTATTAGAATAAAAATCCTATGGTGATAGGTTAGCTTAACAGCTATTTCAATAAATCCTTTAACTAGGTGATAAAATCCTTTAATAGTGTAACACTTCATGTTAAGTTTTAAAAGCCTCTAACCAGGTCACTATTGACACAGTGTAAAGCCTTTAATAGGGTAGGCCTTTAACAGGGCAAACCATCAGAAGTGGTTGAACAATATTGTTGCAGTGATTTTTGTGGGTATCATCCCCACCCCAGTTTTACCTTCTTATTCTTAGAGGGTTTCTGGATTACCAAATTCTAGTGTTAAGTGTTATTGATGCATGTGTCTAGTTTCATGATTATTTGATATACTTACATGCATGTAATTTACTTTCAATTAAAAGTTTTATTGGCTAAAGTATGATACTTATGATTCACACCCCCCCCCTCTCATAAGTACTCTTTCCATATTTGAATATTCCAACAATTAGTATCAGAGCTTAATTAAGGTTCTCTTAAGGAAAAGCCTAACAGCTTGGAGAAAAAGATCTAAAGATGGAAGCCTTCAAACTTGGAAAGATCATTGAAAATCAGGTGATAGATGTGCAACTTGCTTTGCATAGCTTGGAGGAATTCAAAAACAAGTTGAGAAACTCATTAAAAAAGAGGAAGGATCTAGCCATAGCTGAAAATGATATACACTACAAGGAGATTGATACCACCAACATATTTTCCAGTGGAGACACTAAAGAGTTTGATGCAGCAATAGCAAAACTGATGGAGAAAAATAAAATTCAAGCAGAAGAGATAAGAACTCTCAAGATGGAACATGAATCACAGGCTATAATGATATGTGAAATTACTGAACAAAAGAAAAGAGTAGTTGATGATATTATCATGATGAAAATTGACAAAAAGAATCTTACAAATAGACTTGAAGAAAAATGTACTGAACTAACAAGGATCTCAAACATGCAGATGGATACACTTGCCCAAATGATGAACCTTCATCATGAACTGAATGTAAAGGATATTGAGATCTCTACCTTGAAGATGCAAAATGAACAAATGTAGAATGAATTGAACAGAGAAAAAGAGGTAGCAGAGAATCTCAACAAATCAAGTGAAGCAATCAAGTATTTTGAACAGTTGTTGAAATAACCAAAATTTGCCCATGATACATTAGGACTAGGACACAATAGCACTAAATTTGGAGAATCATCAAAGAGTGCTGAACAAAGAAGTGATAAAGGTAAGAATTCAAAACCTACTTGTCATCTTTGTAATAAGAAGGGACATACAGCTAATGTGTGCAGGAGTAGAAGATTTAATCAATCAAACATACCTAAAAGTTTCTATCACAAGTGCAACATACAAGGACATATGACACAAAATTGCAGATCCAATGTCACAAGGACTCAAAGATTTGATGGACATTGTTATAATTGCAAAAAGTATGGACATAGGGCATTTGAATGCAGATCAAAACCTATGTGGACATTAAATCAACCAGAAAAAATAGAAGGAAATGAAAGTCATTATCATTGGGATTACAACACTAGGTACAGTTGTCACTATTGTCAAGAATATGGACATATACCACAAAACTGTATAAGAAAACATTTCAAAGGAAACTACAAAAGATGGTTGAATCAAACTACATGTTTCAACTATTTGAAAATTGGTCATATTAGCAGAAACTGTCCTACAAGATCAAAGGCATCCAAGACTGAAGATTGCAAAGGGAAACAAATAATTGATGTTGAAAAGATAAGAGGGAAAATGAATAAGACTTGGAAAAAGAAGGAACGGTGCAACACATCAAGTGGAGGGATCACCTCACCCAATGGGTTAAGTGATCATACTTCATCAAACTAAGCACAAGAAGTACATAGGACTGATATACAAAGCTATATCATACATCAGTCCCAAGAAAAGGAAGTTGAGCAAAGTATAAATTCACATGAAACAAGATGTTAAGATAAAACTAAATGTTGACGCCGAACTGCCTTTGGATGCTGAGCTCCCAATAGTGACCAAGCTGAAAATTGATGCCGAGTTGGATAACTCCAATAGAAGCTAAGTAAAATGGAAATAATGGAAGCCGAGTTAGATCAAAATTACTTTAGAAGCCGAGTTGGCAATTGAGCATTCAATGCGATAAAATTAGGGTATATTATCGCGATTTCAATCAATTTTTTGCATCGCGATCAAGAAGCAAAGGAGAAGAAAGAGAGCCGAGCGACTTCATAGCAAGAATCCAGTATTTCAAGTAGATCGCAAACTCATTCAACACATTTTTCATCGATCTAAAGGTATTTTTGTTTGTGCCGAGCTACGCAGTTTTATACCCATTTGTTGTATAAAGCCTAGTTTGCAATAATGGCATCGAGTTCAAAGAAAACCCAAGAAAAAGAGTCATTTGAAGTCCAGTTAGTTTCAAATGAAGTGAAGCAACCTGATTTCCACCCTATTCCCGAAGTTGCCTACAAAAATGACCCAGCCGGAGCTCTCTCCCACATTCCCCCAAAAGTTGTAATGGTTCAAGATGTGAGGAAATGTTACAATTACAAAATTGGTGCCATAGGAGACTTAGAAATTCATAATGCATATGACAAACTGTGTGAAAACAAAGTACTGAAAAATGATTTTTCAATAGTAGAAAAAAAAGGATTGACCAAAACCCTAGCATTTTTGACTATTTTTAAAATAGAATGGGTACGGATAATTTTGAGCTGAATACATGATGGAGCTTTTTGGTTAGAGTCAGGGCCAATAAAATTTACCAAGAAAACTATTCATAGGGTTACTGGTATTCCAACCCTAGATTGGCCAAAGACCCTGCAAAGTGGCAAAAGGGAAATAATAGAGAAAAATATAGGTGCCAAATGGAACAATAGAGGAATGACTATCGACACAGTCATAGATCCCCTACTAGATTTTGCTGTGAGAATTATTTCACACAAATTCTATCAATCAAGCAGGTTGAACAGTGTACCTTGTATAGCAGTTGATGTTGCATACAAGATAATCAAAAGAGATCACACTTATGATCTAGCAGAGCTCATGTTTCAACAGATTAATGAAAATCTGGGAGCCATAAGGAAAAGCAAGGGAGCTCAATGCAAATTTTTATCAGTTTTGATGTGTATGTTCTTCTATCTGATGAAAGAATTTTCTTCTATAGGGAAAGTAAAATGGAATCCAGATAAAACAATTGTTGAACAAATTAATGGATACATTGAACAAATGGGTGAAAATTTTGATGCCCAAATGATAGGTTATTTTGAGGATTTCAAGAAATCCATGAAGCAAAGGTCAAGGATACCAGCTTCATTAGTAGAAAAGCATACAAATGACATATGTTTCTTAGTTGACATAGATTTTACTTACATCCAAGCAATAATTCCAAGGGTAAGATGGCTAAGGCCATTTGGATATGAAATCAATATTGATGAGGCATCAACAACAATAATTGCATTATTGGCAGAGGAAGTAGATAAAAATGCACCACATTTTGGCACTTATGATGTGGTAAGATAAAAAATAAACATGGAATTAAAAATTGCTTCTACATTGAAGAAGAAAGATAAATTAGTCAAGAAGATCAAGAAGAAGTTTGGCAAAGAAATTGAGGTTGAGGCAGAAGAAGAAGAAGATGACAGTGAGGATGAAGATGAGTAGGAAAAAGGGCCAATAGAACTAACCCAAGGTCTTGGAGAAGACAAGGAGGAAGGTGCAGAGGAAGAAGAAGCCAAGGAAGCACCAACTGAAGCCGAGCCAAAGAAGAGAAAAGCAACAGAACAGACTTCGGCCAAGCCCAGAATGAAGAAAGCTACCACTCCATGACCTCAAAAGCCAACAACATGAGCATCAACAAGAGCCTCTACTCAAAAGGCTAAAGAGGAAGTTGCAAAGAAGAAATAAGTCAAGGAATCTTAGGAAGAGCCAAGGAAAAGAAGAAATTATGTGGCTCAACCTGACACTGATGTCGAAGAAAAACTAGAAGAGGTAAGCAATTCATTAGTTGATACCCTATGTAAAAGGATTGCAAGTGGTGACTTGAATAATTTAAATAAAGTTGATTTTAGTAAATTTAATAAAGAAGAACAAAATAAGATAGAAGAAATAGTGTATGGAATGATGGCACAGTTCAAGTACACCCCACTTGAACTAGATGGTCAATTGCCAAAGGAACTGTCAAAAATTATAGAAGACAGATGGCATTGTTGCTTAAAAATGGAGAAGGAGATGAGGGAATCAACCCTAGCCAGTGTATTTCTAGATTTGACTAGAGAACAAATTAGCAAAGTAGTCAAAAGGCATAATAACAGGTTCACACCCAAATACAGGGCATTCTTTATACTTCAAAATAGAATGGAAGAGATTGTTCAAAGAACAATAAAATTGTGGAAAAATTTGTATAAAAAGATTGAAGATTTTCTTGAGGAAGAATGCAAGGAAGAAGCAGCCATACCAATAGAAGAGAGGAAAAAGAGGAAAGAAGAAGAAGAAAAGAGAAGAGAAGAAGAGAAGAGAGAAGAAGAAAAGATAGATGGAAAGGAGGAAAAGACACAAAAACAGGATATAATGGCAGCAGCTGAACAAGAGGAGCAACTAGATTAGAGTGTGCAAGACACACAATTGCCACCCCCTAGCCATCCACAAGAATCCATTCCACATGTAGATACTATAACAATTACTGATGTTCCTTATACTTCTGGTTATAATGTCAATCCATTAACTGTAGAAGATCTGAAAAGAATTCTTGACCAGTCAACACAATAAGCAATATTATGTACAGAACCAGTATTGGTTAGTATAGATGAGTTATAGAAACTAGTAGAAAGTATAGTTAAAGATAAGGTGAATACACAAGAACCACCTTCTATCACAACTACTAGTAGTCAATTTGAAATACCAACTAGTACAATTGATGCTGCAAGAAAAAAGCAAAGTGCAGTTGTAGAACAAGGAAAGGAACAAACAGGACAGACCATTACATCTGATCCTATAGCACAAATACAAGGTGCACTTCCACACATAACAATAATTGATCATGGTAAATAGAAGGAGGAGGAAATAGTAAAAACCCCTAAAGAACAGGAGGCAATACAAACTCTAATAAATTTACCTACCTCGGGGACTCCTTCACACAAGCCATTACAAATTTTATTACCATCATCTAGCACTACCAGAATTGCAAGGGTACTTCATTATGGAGACCCTGAATTAGATGAAGAGATAGTCATACCAAGTTATGACTCAAAATCAATAACCATTGATCAAATCAATGAGGTGCAGGATGCACTAAATAGAAGGAAAAGGTAGGAAATACTCAGGAAAGAGTATAAAAATAAGCAAACACTTTATGAGATCAAGGACATCTTTATGGATGCCTTCAGTTTGCAATCACCAGATGAGTCAAAGCATATCACAGAGCAATTAACAGATATTGTTGACCAGGTGACAAATGAAGACCTAGAAACCAGTGCAAAACTTATGGAATGGTCAAAAAACAAATTTCAAGGGAAAGTGAACGAGAAAATATCAACACAAATTGCACTTTCACAAGTAGAATTGGAAAAGCTCATTGATAAGGTGAAGAAGGTACTTGAGAATATATTCTCACTATACAAAAAGTTGTGTGATTTTTCATACTTCACACAAGAAACTAGCCAAAAGATACTAAGCTTGGAAAGAAATTTAAACATTTCAAGCATGCAACTACCAAGTGATCCAGGTCAAAGTGTGAAGCATTTTGCTCAATCGCTTCACACAAACAAAGAAATAGTTTTATTAATAGTAGATGAGGCCAATATCAAGGCCAAAGTAATACAACTCCAGTCCTCCATTACCCCACATTTAGAAATACTCCATAAAGAGCAAGTATATGCTGAAAATGTACTCAAGAAAGATCCAAATCTTTCTACATTGGATGGACTTGTTCATCTTATTGCCAAGACTGCCATCCAGCATAAGTCACTAGAAATTGCTTTGAATAATTGGGATGCAGCTCTCAGAATGATTATGGAAGTAAATAGCACATTCTTGGCCAAATATGGTCTTAACCCTTAAACACTCTTTAACATAAGTGTCAAAAAGGGGGAGATATAGATTGTAAAGGAGGAGTTATACAGATTAATAAGGGGAGAATATATATATAAAGGAGGAGCATTGATATACAAATAATATACAGATAAGGCACAATCAACTTAGGGGGAGTTACAAATTTTTTGAGGTATATATTGTAAGATAGTAAGACATAGATTTTGATCAAAGTTTTCAATATGTACATACCAATCAGATTAGTAAATGTACTTATAAGGTTAGTTAAGTGTTTTTTTCACTCATGTCAAAGGGGGAGATTGTTAACATCATAATGTTTTTGACGCTTGAGTGCCAACACACTTAATCATATTCCACATTGGATGCCGAGTACATCATGCATGCCAAGTAAGTTCAAGTGCCGAGTAAGTTCAAGTGCCAAGTAAGTTCAAGTGCTGAGCTGGTATAGGTGCCGAGTAACACAGAGGTGTCAAGCACCAGTAACTCAATAATGTTGAGTTGCTGCATTATTTAGGAAATCGAAGATTCACCAGATCTAAGCCAACAAGGTTGTTATCTAGAAATCTGTGAATTAAAAGGAAGATAAGAATGATGAGTTGGTGGCATAGAACACCATGTAGAACATTTTTAAGATACAACTGGTGAAGTTTCAAGAAGAAAAAAAGATATGGGGTAGATACATTGTATCCTACCTAATCAATTTTAAAACCCTAAAATTGAAGAGGGAGAATTGAGCGGTAAAGGCATGCAACCAATCAGCAAAAGATAAGTATTGAGCGGAAAATGAAGATTGAATATCGATCGTAGATCCATACCTAACCCAAAATCTTCAAATGACTTTATAAGGAAGACAAAACCTCATTGTAAAACAAAAAAAGAGATAAGAGGTATGAGAATATATACAAGGGTTCACAAGGAAGTTTATTTTCAGAAGTGAGGATTATCATATCACAAAAGGATCCAGATCAGAGAAAGTAGAACAAGTGCCTACAATCAGCAATCAAGGATTGTAATCAGTCAGGTTTATTGTACCTAATACTTTCTAGCAATTGTATTAGAATAAAAATCCTATGGTGATAGGTTAGCTTAACAGTTATTTCGATAAATCCTTTAACTAGGTGATAAAATCCTTTAATAGGGTAACACTTCATGTTAAGTGTTTAAAAGCCTCTAACCAGATCACTATTGACATGGTGTAAAGCCTTTAATAGGGTAGGCCTTTAACAGGGCAAACCATCAGAAGTGGTTGAACAATATTGCTGCAGTAATTTTTGTGGGTATCATCCCACCCCAGTTTTACCTTCTTATTCCTGGAGGGTTTCTGGGTTACCAAATTCCAGTGTTAAGTGTTATTGATGCATGTGTCTGGTTTCATGATTATTTGATATACTTACATGCATGCAATTTACTTTCAGTTAAAAGTTTTATTGGCTAAAGTATGATACTTATGATTCACCCCCACACCCCCCCCCACCCCCCCCCCCCCCCCCCCTCTCATAAGTACTCTTTCCATATTTGAATATTCCAACACATAAAGCATTACACATCACTAAGAAAGGAGACAAGATTTAACATGAAACTCAAAACTTGTTGTTCTTTGTATTGATTTCCTTGAAATAATACATGAAAATGCATAAATTTGATTCACAAGATACTTAATAAACTAGACAGTACAATAACATATGATGTCCTACAAGACATAAAATCATTGAAATGAGAAATTGATGGGATGGGAAGAGGGTATCATAGCCAAAGCAAAGCTTCATGGTCCATTCAGACTTCATCAATTCTAGAGCCAATTCTGCTATGTTTTCATTCTAGAATTTCCAATATTTTTCAACCCCTTACAATGGATGAGAAAGAAGGAGATATAGACAAGGAATGAATTCCTAGATCTAATATGAAGATGACATGTGTCCACTTGAAATTCCATCTCCTAGTAGTGAAGAGAATCTCTCAAATCTCTCTTTGCAATTGCATATCAAATCCTCAATCATTTTAGCCTACAAAAGCAAGAAATATCTGAGATATTTGATGGAAATCATAACTGATTGCAAAAGACAAATAATTCTATGAAATTCCATCAAAATCAAGAAAATTGTGAAATACTTGCAGCAAAACACATCATTATGCATCAAATTTTGAACAAATTGAGCCAACAAAGCATATACAATGCATCCCAACTAAATCCTGTAACTACATTGATGAAATCATTGCCTGGAACTAAGCATCCCAATGAAAAATCAAAACCCCCTATAGCACACATCGGTGACCATGTATGTTAAAACTAGCTTCAAAAATGGATAGTTTATCTTCTCTTGGTTTCAACAGTATGTTGCACTATACATTTTGCATTGAAATCATGTTCTTGAGACCATTTTGAAATTATGGCTCCCTAACCATGAAAGAGCATAAGATTGAATTTTTTAAAAAATCTATATAGTTGAACTATATAAAACTTTAAAACTCATTTAATTTTTTCAACTTTGAAAATTTTGGTGCGTTTAGATTAGAAATATTTAATTTAAAACTTTATTTTTGTCCCTTTCCACTTGCCCCCAATCATCTAGTGCCAAGTGTCCACCTCTGCTTCGTTGAACCCACATCCACCATGCATTTGAAATATCTTATTCTTCCCCTGTCGTATGATCTTAAGACTTGACCCTTACCTACATGATCATACGATAAGGCAAATTTCATAATATCTCATGGCTAACACTCTTGTTTTATGACCTAATGACATGGGCCCTATCGTATCATCTCCCACACTAAAAATCATTGTAACGATCTTATGAAATTTTGTAAGATCATGGAGCATCAAATTTTGCTTCATGACCTTACAATAAGCTCAAATTTCATAATATCTTACCATTGAAATTTTGGTCCTCCAACCATACAATAAACTTCACATTTCAGAGCATCGTAGACATTTTAAAATTAACTTACAATCGTACGATGTCAAGGTAATCCATTGTAACATTAGGGCTTTTCAATTTGAAGTTCATGACCTCATGACAACGGCTTCATTGTAACATTGTGTGGAATCATAACATCAAAGCATTTGAGAATCCTTCTATGATCCCAAAAGAATTGAATGATCATAAGCCTCTAAATTTGAGATCCTTATCCCTCAACCTTAGCGTAACATCAAAAACCATAATCTTTCCTCATCTAATCTAACAATAGAGCTCTTTCTCTCTAATCTTAGGATTCCTTCATAGCATTGTAACACACATTAATTCATACTACAATTTTACAAAATTTTGTAAGATTGTAACACTTACATAGTCATTTATCAACCTTCCAACAAGACTCCAAAATTTTCCACATGGCACTACTCAACCTTCAATCTCTGATCATATGAAAAAGGTTGTCGTAGCATCGTATCACCATGCACCTTTGGTTACTATCTCATGGAAAAGTCTACTTCTCTGATCTCCCAACTAGTCATAACATTGGACATCCCCTCTCTTCACATCTCAATCCTTTGATGATCTCATAACATCGTGGATGCTTGATTCCACCATCCCAATCTCATGACATCCTGGGCTTATCATGATATCGCACACCTCATTTTTGACCTTCCTAAACTTATGCTAGTCATCACATAATAGAGCTTCAACTTTTAACTTACGATCTCATGCCATGTTGTAGGATCAAAGCCCTTCCAAATCTAGCTTCTAACCAGACAATGGCTTGCCACATGTCAACATTTGATTTGCTCTTGGGTCCACTTCTTCTACACCTCATTTCTTGATCATTGCCATGTCATTGCATGATCACTGCCATGTCACCCATCATCTAGGTTGGTCGCTATGTCACCATGCATAACAATTGAGCAACTTTCCTTAGTGATGTAGCAACCAATGTAGGATCATCCACATGTCACAATCTCCTTCCTCAGATTCCATGTCATCACACATCATCGCTTGGTCAAAAATTTTCTCATAGTGTCCTCCAGCTGGCTAACCACAGTGGGCCCCTCCTTCATGCATGTGCCTCATATCTTAAAGACACTTACAATCTGCATGCTTTTGTATTTAAAAGACAACATTACCCACCTTGGAATGAATGTGGGATTAAATTTTTTCAAAGATATGCCTCTGCTCTATCCTTGGCCCCTTTTACCCATGTTCTTCTCTATCTATGGCTTCATCTTTCCTTGATGCCATCCTTCACTATGCTCCAAATTATGGTTTTGATGTCATCTTCTTGATCTATGCCATTAGTGCTCTCTCTCATTGGTGTAGATGCCTAGATACCTGTGAATGTCTCCTAGGTATGTTTTCTTGCATGGGGTGTTTGATTTTATCAATAATACTCAAAATCAAGTCTTTGATTTTGAGTCCCAATAGTGGCTCTATCTAGAGATGCATGTATCTTATGGGCATGGTAAGAATTTAGATCTCTAGAAGAAGCAAACCATTCCCAAAAACTTCTCTTGCACAACTTTATTGAAAATAGGGAAACAACTACTCCTACTATGTACAAACGATGGCCTTGGGCCACCGAACTTCAACAAAACTTTTTACCTCTATCAAATTGTCATGTCCCCTTTTCAAATAATTAAAAAATAATAATCTTTGCTAAGGCAGGCAGGCCCAAGAAAGTGAAGTTTCGAAAAAAGGGGGTTAATCTTTGGAAACCGTTGGACTAATAAATGAAAATTATTATTAAAATATGTTTCATTAACCTCTCTTGGAAGTGAGTTATGGTTATGCCCTCTTTTAATGGGTTTGGAGGCATTTTGGGTGGATTCTAGAACTTGATTTTTGCTCATTCTTTGTTATTCTTCAGAGGCTGCCAAACCTATGGAGAAGGAGACCCAAGAACGGGAGTTTGCAGGTTTCTAGGGAGACCCAAGAACAGGAGTTTGCAGGTTTCTAGGAAGGCTAAGGATGGGAGTTTGAAGCCATTCCATGTGCATGCTCATACAGAGTTTGCCTTTGTGCTGAACAATGCAGATTTGTGGGTTTTCGGGTGTGTTTTTTGTATGAGTTTGGTGTTTTCAGTTGAGTATTTCATATCAGTTTGGGTTTCTTCTATATTTCAGACTTTAAGGTGTTAAAATAGAGCTGAATATATGTATTGGGATGTGATTAAACTTCTGAGATAGATTATTAGTGTTTTTGTGGTGTTTTCAGGCATTTTTGTGTTAATTTCGGGAGCTCGATGAGCATAGTTTTTGTCTTACATTTGAGAACTATTGTATAAAGGCTATATGGATCTGGAAATTTAATTTTGTAGGCTGTTGTACTGCTGAAATTTTTGTAAAAATGTCCACTTTCAGATTTATTAATAATAGGTGAAGCTGTGAAGCTTTTGGCACAATTTCTGGCATACCCGATTTGGGGTTTCTTGAGAAATTTGGTTGATCTTTGTGATATTAGTTGTTTGATCTTGAAAATATGATTAGAGATTGGAAATATCATGTAAAATCAGAAAAGGGACATTTTAGTCGTATCAGAGCCATGATCTTGCCAGCCTGAGGGTTTGTAGAAGTTGCATGCCAGTTTTGACAACTACCCAGATCTTGCATGTCAGTTTTGACAACTACCCAGATCTTGCATGTCATAATTGATGATTTCATGTTGCTTCTAATCAGCTGCATGAAAAAATTTATGGTTGCATGCTACTTCTAATCATTTGCATGTTAGTTCTTGGTGAATTTGGTGGTTGCATGTTGCTTCTAATCAGTTGCATGTCAAAATCTATGGTTGCATGCTACTTCTAATCATTTGCATGTTAGTTCTTGGTGTTTGAAGAAGTTATATCCTATTGGGGTTATACTCTACTTTATCCAGAATGGAGAGGTATAGTACAGAGTCTCAGAGGACATGATCTTGGACAATTGATATCCAGAGTCAAAACAGTAGAAAGGATGGTTATTTAGACATTTGAGATAAACTTATGAAAATAAGCCATGACATGTCTAAATAGTTGATTGAGCACCAATGTATAATGAATGACATGTTGTCCAACCTAGCTAAGGTGGATAAGTTGACTGGATTTCTGTTTGGCAGATTTTCTCATAGGGCAGATGACACAATTACCAAGAACTTGCATGAAGAGTTTGAGAAACTAGCTGATAGCCAGGTAGAGGTCTCAAATTCTACTCTGCCACAGGAGGTGGTGGGAAAGGATATTACATATATTGATAAAAATGGTCAACTTGATACTCAAATTGAGACAATTGTTTACAGGTCGTCAAAGGGTGATGCCACAGGTATCCAGGATGGTATAGTTACAACAGGCAGTGACTACAGTGTAGTGGGTTCAGATGATGATTATGAGGATGTTGTTGTGTAGGATGGTGAGATACCTGGTAGAGATGAGCAGACATTGAGCATTCATGATTTTTCTGAGAAAGAGTACCAGGCACAGTTAGATGCTTCACCACATGAGGTTGAGGTTGGTAGTACTTCACATGATTTGTCCAACCAGCTAAAGGTGAACAAAGATAGTATTGTGACTTCATTATCTCATCATGATAGGTATGTGAACTTAGTTGGTATTAGTCATATTACTCAGGTGAGGAGTTTTCTTGAGTTACTAGTTGATTCTAGTTTACGAATATGGACTCGAGATTGTTATATTGGCATTTGGGATTCAGTCGATTGGAGATCTTTAACACTTTTTGATAGTAGTGTTTGTTTGGGTGCTATCATGGATTTGATTAGCAGATTACATGGTGTTGTCTTTTCTTGTGCCAGTATCTTGTCTGATGTTGATATTAGTTTTTATACACCGATGTTGGGCTTTGTTCATATATCCAGTCGACCATACTTGCTAGAATGTGTTGATGATCTTTCATATTTGGCAATGTGTACAGATGAGTCCCAGGATCATATTGGCATTGATGACATCCAGGAGGATGTAGTGGGCAGTTTTGAAAACTTAGTTTCCTTGGGTATAGATGAGTTGGACAGTAGTGCTAATGTTTTTGATACTCCGTATGTTGATATGAACTTTAGATTTGATTCACAGGATATGGATTGTAATACTCTAGAGACTAGTGACTTTGATTATACTCCTTTAGACAGTGCATCAGAGGAGGTTTGTAGGAGATAGTCAAGCCAGTGCCATCATGTGTCTAATGAGTTGAGAGTTAGTGACTGAGACATTGCTATCACTTGCCAACATTTTGATGTTGCTCGTCAGTTGTTAGCAGTTTATGGATGGGGTTCTCCTACTAGTGATGAGCAGGAAGGAAGTTATCTTTCCTTGACAGAGATCCACTCTTTATGGGAGGCTATTCTGATTTTGAGACAGAATTATATGTAGTTGGTAGCCGACAGAGATTATCTTATGGAGTGGGGCAGTACAACATATGATGCATTGTTGGCCAAGGAAGATGAGGTGAGTGAGCTTACTGAGCAACTTGAGGTGACTTCTGAGAGTCTTGAGAGTGCACAGTTGGCTTTCAAGGAGTCACAGTTTCATTTGGCTAAGGTGACCATGGAGTTAGAGTGACTATAGTCTTTACCTGATTCTATACAGTCACAAGCTATGGTGTTTGGTGATCCAAGGATGTCCATGGCCGAGATTGTCAAAGACAGTGGAGATGGGGATGCATCCATCCTTGATACTAACATTGGCATATCAGGTTCATTCCCACTAGAGTCAAGTTTAGTTGAGTTGGGTGTTGTAGCAAATTGTTGTATGCCTGACAGGGTGGTGGCCTCTAGTACTAAAGGCACGGAGACTAGAGATGTATCAAAGATCATGTGCGATGTTGGTGAGTCGGCAGTTGGCATGGTTCCTGCTAGTAATACTACTCCCTTGGTGATATCTTCAAAGGTAGTAGTTAGTTCCAACATGGTTAATGATCAATTGCAGTTAGTTTCATCTAGATTACAGTCTAAGCCACTGACTGAGATTGGCACATTCTATCGGCATTACACTATGAGGTACACTCATCAATTTACCCTTGATGACCATGTTGATGAGATGATGATACAAAGATGTACTTTGGTTCCTAGTGCTTGTCATCAGTTATGAGATAGTTTGACACCTCAGGATGAGGGTTGTGATGGGCATGACATGGTGATAGGTTCTACAGTTGACAGCTTGATAATACATGACTTAGAGCAGGATTTTTGGAGTGATGCTTTAGCAGGTGTTGTTATTGATTCTACTCCTTTGGCGATGACATCTCCTGACTTAGCTAGTGATCAGTCACAGTGGGTTGTATCACTTGTTCATGGTGAGCTGTTGACTGAGATTGGTTTTTTTAATCAACATTATATTGCAGTCTATGTACATCAGTTAGCAAATGATCCTTGTGTTGAGGAGTTGATGGCAGGAAAATTTGGTTTGGGTTCCATTTCTTGTTGTTTATCTTGTGATGGCTTTTCACCATCAGGGGTGCATGGGAGTTATGGTTATGAGATAGTGGCCGATGATCTACAGAGTTGTGTTGACTGCAGGAGTTGTACAGTTTGTGGATTCTCCATACTTGGTATAGTTTCATTTGAGAGCATTCACCATTGTTGCAGAGTTGGATTGTACATTCCGTATAGGCCAGTGGGATGCGTTGATGGTATTTATTGTGTTGGCAGTTTGATTTGTCCACTTTACTTGGGTTCTAATGTTCTAAGAGTTTGTGTCTCATGGGTTTCTGATTGTGGTAGTGGTGATTTTGGAGTTTGGTTGAGCTATAATTGTCAGTTTGATTATGGATTCCTCTCGGTTATATTGCAGAGGATATTGCAGGAGCCTATGTTATTTGGCAGTAGTATAGTTCATGACTACATTTGGGATCCAGGTGGATTGATTGGTTTATTATTTAGCCATTGCTTTAGGACAATCAATTTTTGGGAGGGGAGGACTTGTCATGTCCCCTTTTCAAACAATTAAAAAATAATAATCTTTGCTAAGGCATGTAGGCCCAAGAAAGTGAAGTTTCAGAAAAAGGGGGTTAATCTTTGGAAACCATTGGACTAATAAATGAAAATTATTATTAAAATATGTTTCATTAACCTCTCTTGGACGTGAGTTATGGTTATGCCATCTTTTAAGGGGTTTGGAGGCATTTTGGGTGGATTCCAGAACTTGATTTTTGCTCATTCTTTGTTATTCTTCAGAGGCTGCCAAACCTGTGGAGAAGGAGACCCAAGAATGGGAGTTTGTAGGTTTCTAGGAAGGCTAAGGATGGGAGTTTGAAGCCATTCTATGTGTATGCTCATATAGAGTTTGCCTTTGTGCTGAACAGTGTAGATTTGTGGGTTTTCAGGTGCGTTTTTTGTATGAGTTTGGTGTTTTCAATTGAGTATTTCATATCAGTTTGGGTTGCTGCTGTATTTCAGACTTTAAGGTGTTGAAATAGAGCTAAATATATGTATTGGGACATGATTAAACTTCTGAGATATATTATTAGTGTTTTTGTGGTGTTTTTGGGGGTTTTTGTGTTAATTTCGGGAGCCCGATGAGCATAGTTTTTGTCCTACATTTGAGAACTATTGTGTAAAGGCTATATGGATCTGGAAATTTCATTTTTTAGGCTGTTTTTCTGCTGAAATTTCTGTAAAAATTTCCAATTTCAGATTTATTAATAATCGGTGAAGCTGTGAAGCTTTTGGCACAATTTCTGGCATACCCGATTTGGGGTTTCTTGAGAAATTTGGTGGATCTTTGTGATATTAGTTGTTTGATCTTGAAAATCTGATTAGAGGTTGGAAATATCATGTAAAATCAGAAAAGGGACATTTCACAAATACCTTATTTTCATTTGAAAGTGCATGAGGTAAGCTGGAAACATTTCTTATATCAGTCTCATCAATTAGATTAACATTCTAAATAAAATTGATTGGTCAAACTAAACCTACATCCTCACTTTCATAACACATATAAAAACTAGCTTCATTCTAAACCACTTTCTCATTATGAAAGTTGTGATCAACATACTCACAAATATCAAACTCAAACTAAAAATCTTCTTCATTTGATGAATCATGCACACTATTAGTCTAGAGTATGAAGGCATCATACTCAACATGGGGAAAATGATCACACATACCTTGAAAAAATGTATCCTTGTGTATAGCCATATTGTATTCAAATGAGCCATTAGATTTGTAATCACACATGTTATCAATGTCATAATCTGAAACTGATCTAGGATCTTCAAGTGGCTCTTTAAAATCAGCAAATGAATTAGTCATCATGTTAGAGTATTCATCATAAAACCTATTACATGGTGCATGCTGATTTTCAACAACTTCATCAAACACCTTGTTATCCATATTATGAGATGCAACATCACTCTCATAATCACTATCAAACTCAAAAAAAGAACAATCTGATCTCTTATAGTAGTAGGACAAAGTATCATCATTAAGATCATCCTCGGCTAAATTTGAACTGTACATGTACTCTTCAAAAAGAGGTTTGATAATTCCATGCAAAGCACCTTTGTAGACATTATGACAAGTGATGTGTTGATCAACATCAAATTCCTCACCATATAACAGATTAGTGAAAACTTTTAAACCATTTATAACATCAATATTATGGATTTTTTAGCATATGAAGAGGAAAAATCAGAATCACCACAAGAAGACACACCATTAACTCCATCAAAAAAGCGCATAGAAAATAGATCAGAGTTACTTTCATTGTCTTTATGAAGGTGATTCAAACGTCTTGAAAAAAAATCATCATTAGGTGTTGATGCATTAATCTTAGAGTCAATTGCATATTTTTGGTTACTACTACATGCATCTTCAAGAAACTCATCTACAGAATTAGGTAATCCATCCTTATAAATAATCCCTTTATCTTCATATTGCATAGACAAACCTTCTTCACAACTTTCAACCTCAAACTAGTTTACACAATTTTGAAATGGAATTTCACTTTTAGATTTAGAAATAGTACTCATACCTTTACTTGCATAAGAGTACTCACTTCCATCATTTCTTTCTTCTTCCCAATTTGCATCTGATTCATGTGAAAACAAACACCTACTAACATTGTCATCTTCTTGACTTGAGTAACAACTCTCATCATTGTCTTCAAATGATGCTTCTTCATAATATGTTGGATTAGAAATTTTACCTTCATCACTTGAAAGATCACTTTTGGCTTCTTCTTCCTCATACTAAGATGAATACCTCTTCTCTTCATGACTG
Source organism: Cupressus sempervirens (assembly GCA_028749045.1). Lineage (NCBI taxonomy): Eukaryota > Viridiplantae > Streptophyta > Pinopsida > Cupressales > Cupressaceae > Cupressus > Cupressus sempervirens. The sequence goes on along the minus strand of CM053788.1, from coordinate 176,588,406 downwards.
GCTATGTTTTCAGCATAATATAAATCAGAAATAGAAAAATGAATAATTGATTTTATATCTTGCATGTATACTTTGTCAAATGAATCAACTCTACCAACTAGTGTTGTAATACTAGAAACATGTGGATTACATTCAACAAGAATAGACTCATCTCTTCCTTGAAACCAATAAACTTCATTTGCACATGTCTTTAATTCTAAATTCTCAACCAAACCATCTACTACAATAGGGGTACCTACTTGCCGATCTAAATTTGAACATTCTACATGACATTGATTTCTTCTTTGAACCTCATCTTGCCAGAAAATATTCCAAGAGAAGTGATTCTTAATTAATCCATACTTTATGTTATTCTCAATCTCTATTGCTATCATAAATGCTTGATGCAAAGTCTTAGGCTCTTTATCTCTTAATAAGTAACACATTTTGTTATCAAATGCACCAAGATAAACCACTAGACACACTTGATCATCCAACTTATAACTTTTAGGAATGTCATTCAAAAAATTTGCAAATCTGATATTAAATTCAGGAACTAACTCATCATTCCTGATTTGGATTTTCAAGAACTTATCAAAATAATTAGAGATGCTTACTCTTTCCCCAATCTGCTTCATGAAGGCTGAAAGTAATTCATCCCAGGATGAAATTGAACATGCCAGTAGAAAGGAAAACTAATCCCTAACATCATCTTCTAAAGTTTGAACAAACAACTTCATAAGAACATCTTCATGAGCGATGTCAAAATCACCAACCAAATCACTGAACATTTGAACATGATGACCAGCTAAATTTTCATGGTTCCCACTAAACTTAGGTAAATATTTTCTGAGATTATATGGCATAGATTTTGGGAAACCATAAATACCGTTGAAATTTAATGACATATATCTCTTGGCAGAAATAGATCTATAATTCTCACTAACCGACTCCACACTTGATAAAAAGAAACTTGATATTATTCAAACTTAAAACTCATTCATCATAAATACTTCCAAAATTCATTACTTGCAGCAGATCTAGAATTCTTTCTACCAATTCAAACTATAAACATACTTCACAATATGAAAACACTTGATGAATCTATTCTTCATAAAGTGTGTTGAGATGAATTAAACCATTCTCCTAATTAGTGCTGAAATTACCACTTGATGGAGAAAATTTTCTGGAACTTACTTTCATGGAAATAGAATTACATGAAAGTGAAAAATACCTTTAGTGTTTCTGCATGAAAACACTGATATGCTCATTGGTGTACGTGTTGATCTCAATTCTTCACACCACTAATCAAATCCTTATAGTGCCACCATCTCCCTGAGGAGAACAAAAATGAAATCATTGTTGTGATTCATTTTAACATTCAAATTTCTTATGATAGTAGATCAACACAACACTTTAAAACTCATCAGTCAAGGACTTATATATTCTCTCTTCATGCCTAAAACTTATCATAACTTTCAGATCTACATTACCAAGCTAAGAACTCTTTGAAAGCATTTATATATAACCAATCTACACTAGTACAAAGATCCTTTATAGAGTCACCACTCACAATTTTGAAAAAGATTTAAAACATAATTCATAACATGAAAAATCTAAACTAGATTTTCAACTTGTAGAACTTTTCAAATCTTTAAACATGTAGAAGGGAGAAACCACCTTTACACAATTCTGACTCTAAAATTATAGCAGTACTTTGAAAACAAAAATTGGCTGAATTGACTGAAGATGAACACTCTTTAGCAATACAATTTACATTTAACCTTAAAGTTAATACTAAAAATGGATAAAACCTCACTGGGGTGCATGATTTGGAGTAAGAAAAGTGGAATGAACATCAGAGAACTTACCACTACAACTTTTTTACGCACTTCTTCTACTGTATTGAATCTCTTCTTTTAAATTCTCAAAGTTTGTCTACCATTCAGATTCAATATAGTCCCCAGTAGAGTTGTCATTTTTTTGGTGTTTTTAAACACTATAGGTTTTAAATTACCCCAATGAGAACAAGACACATCTAGGGGTAACTAACTCCCATCTTCGACATGCCATTTCAAACATCGGGCCAACTATAAGGCTTGACTCTTCTTTTACTTTAGCCTCTACAAAAGCTAGGCAGGTGGACCTCAGATTCAATTAATATGGTACTAGTAAAAAAACATATTCCTAAATCTATTAAGAATATTTAACCCTTATATCTCCTAATAACTCATACAATTGCATAGATCTACAATAGCTAAATGCAAGATAATGCAATGCATAAACTGAGTGAGGGAATTCAAATTTGGCTCTTGAACATAAAATATAAAAATGACTTGAATTTGATTTAATTTTATGTGGGTGGGGAAAGTGGATAAAAAGAAAGTGTAGAAAACAAGCTAATAATCTATAGCTGATCATTGCCTGATCTGTTGGGCAAATTCAAAAATCTCTCTTATGCATTTTGGATATCCTAGACACATATCCTATGCCAAGACTCCAGATCTATCTATTTACCTTGTAAATTGGATATCAAGGTTCAATCTAAATCTCATTCTTACCTAATATACTCCTCAATAAACCTGCAAGCCTACTAATTTCCCTAAAGCATTTACATAATTCCTTGAATAAAAAGCAACAATGAAACAACATTCAGCTTTAAGGGAATGCAACTATGATCTAGACTCTTTGTTCAAAGATCATAAAACATTACACATCACTAAGAAAGGAGACACGATTCAACATGAAACTCAAAACTCGTTGTTCTTTGTATTGATTTCCTTGAAATAATACATGAAAATGCATAAAATGACTCACAAGATACCTAATAAACTAGACAGTACAATAACATATGCTATCATACAAGAGACAAAATAGTTGAAATGAGAAACTGATGGGATAGGAAGGAGGTATCATAGTCAAAGCAAAGCTTCATGGTCTAGAATGAAAACATCACAGATCTTTCCATTCAAACTTCATCAATTCCTAAGCCAATTCTGCTAAATGTTTTCATTCCACAATTTCCAATATTTTTCAACCCCTTACAATGGATGAGAATGAAGAAGATATAGACAAGGAGTGAATTCCAAGATTTGATTTGAAGATGACATGTGTCCACTTGAAATTCCATCTCCTAGCAGTGAAAATAATCTCTCTTATCTCTCTTTGCAATTGCATATCAAATCTTCAATCATTTTGGCCTCCAAAAGCAAGAAATATTTGAGATATTTGATGGAAATCATAACTAATTGCAAAAGATATAATTATTTGAAATTCCATCAAAATCAAACATATTGTGAAATACTTGCAGCAAAACACATCATTATGCATCAAATTTTGAACAAACTAAGCCATCAAAGCATATCAAATGCATCCCAATTGAGTTTTATAACTGCATTGATTAAATCATTGCCTAGAATAGAGCATCCCACTAAAAACACAAAACCCACTATGGCACACACCAGTGACCATCTACGTTAAAACTAGCTTTCGAAATGGATAGCTTATCTCCTCCTAGTTCCAACGGTATACTGCACTGTACATTTTGTGTTGAAATAATGCCCCTAAGACCAATTTGAAATTCTAGCTCCCTAACCATGAAAGAGTATAAGATTGAAATTTTTAAAAAATCTATATAGTTGAACTATATAAAACTTTAAAACTCATTTAAAATTTTCAACTTTGAAAATTTGTGTGTGTTCAGATTAGAAAAATCTAATTTAAAACTTTATTTTTTCCCTTTCCATTTGCCTCCAATCATCTAGTGCCAAGTGTCCACCTCTGATTCATCAAGCCCCACGTCCACCATGCATTTGAAATATCTCAATCTTCTCCTGTCGTATGATCTTAAGACTTAAATCTTACCTACCCAATCATACAACAAGGAAAATTTCATAATATCTCATGGCTAAAACTCTTGTTTTACGACCCTACAACATGGGCCCTATCATATCATCTCCCACATTGAAAATCATCTTTACGATCTTACAGAATTTTGTAAGATTGTAGAGCTTCAAATTTATCTTCATGACCTTATGATAAGCTCAAATTTCATAATATCTTATAATTGAAATTTTGGCCCTTTGACCATATGAAAAACTTCACATTTCAGAGCATCATAGACATTTTAAAATTACTTTGCAATCCTTTGATGTCAAGGTAATCCATTGTAACATTGGGTCTTTTCAATTTGAAGTTCACAAACTCACGACAAGGGCTTCATTGTAACATTATGTGGAATCATAACATCAAAGCATTTGAGAATCCTTCTATGATCCCATGCGAATCATAGGATTGTAAGCCTTTGACTTTGAGATCTCGATCCCCCGACCTTAGCGTAACATCATAAATCATAATCTTTCCTCAATTGATCTCATGGCAGAGCTCTTTCTATTTGATCTTAGAATTCCTTCATAACATTGTAACACACACTAATTCATCCTACAATCTTATGAAATTTCTTGACCTCCTGATAAGACTCTAAAATGTGCCATGTGGCACTCCTCAATTTTCAATCACTGATCATACGACAAAGGTTGTCATAGCATCATATCACCATGCACCTTTGGTTATGATCTCATAGTGAAGTCCACTTCTCTGGTCTCCCAATTGGTTGTAACATTAGATATCCCCTCTCTTTATGTCTCAATCCTCTAACAATCTCGTAACATCATGGATGCTTGATTCCACCATCCAAAGATCTTGCAACATCTTGGGCTTATCATGATATTGCACACCTCATTTTTGACCTTCCTGACCTTATGCTAGTCATCACATCATAGAGCTTCAACTTTTAACTTATGATCTCACACCATGTCATATGGTTGGATCCCTTCTAAATCTAGCTTCTGACCACATGATGGCTTGCCACATGTCAACATTTGATTTTCTCTTGGGTCTACATCTTCTACCACCTCATTTCTTGATCATTGCCACGTCATTGCAAGATCACTACCATGTCACCCACCATCTAGGTTGGTCACTATGTTGCCATGCATATCAATTGAGAAACTTCCCTTGGTGATGTAGAGACTGCTATAAGATCATCCATGTGTTGCAATCTCCTTCCTCAAATTCCATGTCATATCATGTCATCATTTGGTCAAAATTTTGCTCATAGTGTCCTCCAACTGGCCAACCATAGTGGGCCCCTCCTTCATGTCTGTGGCTTATAAAAGCCTCATGTCTTAATGACACTTGCAATCCACATGCTTTTGTATTTAAAAGACAACATTACCCACCTCAACATGAATGTGGGATTAAATGTTTTTCAAAGATATGCCTCTGCTCTAGACTTGGCCCCTTTTACCACATTCTTCTCTACCTACAGCTTTATCTTTCCTTGATGTCATCCTCCACTATGCTCCAAACTATAGTTATGATGTCATCTTCTTGCTTTATGTCATTACTACTCTCTCTCTCTCTTTGGCATAGACGCCTAAATAAATAAAATGAAGCACCAAAATCAGAAATGGATGAGTCGCCAATACTTTCTAAAGATAGAAGTAAAGAATCCTCTTTAAATTTTTTACTTACAACATTTGTCTCCTTGTCTCCATCTTTCTTTCCTCCTTTATTTTTCTTTTGAGTCTAGCAATCTTTCTTCTTATGCCCTGGTTTCCCATAGTACCAAAAGTCATTTGGTCCTCTTGATTGAGACCTCTTCCCTTTTGACTTTCCTCTTGATTTCCAATGATTTCTAGAAGTGCTTCCTCTATCAGTCATTTTACCTTGACTTTGTGCATTCAAAGCATTTCCATATATAGATCTACCTAAGGTTTTCCTACAAGTTTCCTCACTCAAAATAATACTGATCATATCATCATATTTTAGAGTATTAGATCCAGAAATGGAAATACTCACAGCCATTACCAAGCTATTCCAACTTTTAGGTGAAGAACACAAAATCAAGAGAGCCCTAATTTATTCATCAAAATTAATACCCACAAAAGATAACTGACTAGTAATAGTATTAAACTCATTTAAATGATCTACAATAGATTCACCTTTTTCCATTTTCATATTAAATAAATGCTTCATGAGAAATACCTTGTTTGAAGTGAAGGGATTTTCATACAATTTTGCTAGGGTTTCTATCAACTCTTCTATGATCTTCACTTTTTTAATATTAAATGCCACCGATGGTACCACAGATAATGAAATGGTTCCAAGTGCCTTTCTATCTAAAAGATCCTAGTCATCATTTGTCATAGATCCATGATTCTTGGTTTTTCCTTCCGACAGCTTCCATAAATCCTTCTGTTAAAGATATTCCTCCATTTGCTTCTTCCATAATTGAAATTTCTACCCATTAAACTTGTCAACCCTTAGCTTACCCTCATCTACCATCGTTTCCACTCAACCGTGAGACTTTCTTGTAGAGGATATCTGAAAAATAACCTCGCTCTGATACCAATTGTTAGAATTAAACCATAAATAGAAATAACAATTACATGCAAATATAAAAAATATTAGAAAATAATAGATCACATAGAAGAGAACACAAAACACCAAGATTTAATGTGGTTCACTTAATCCCTAGGCTACATCAACCAAACAACAAGTCCAATATTATTATGATCCAATGATTACAACTTGATTACAATCTGCAATTCCTTATAGCTCAATACCACCACAAGAAGCAATTTTTTCATCACAAATTATGAGACAATCCCTAACCCTAAGCCCTTTTATACAAATATTTTTTCTAATTTAGAGTTAAAATTAGTTACAACATGTTGGCCATAAATTGGTGAATAAATAATAGTCAATTGGAGAATATTTATGAAGTATGTACAATACTTTCCTGATCATCCACCAAAAACTAACATTCAGTTGCATCAAGAATTAGGTCATCTCATTGTTACTCTCTAAACATTGTAGCAGTGATCTAAATCTCTTAACAGAGTTGGCTTAATGGCTAATTGTAAATCCTCTAACAAGGTGACATTTCTATTAAATTTTCCAAAGACCTCTAACAAGGCCACTCCTAATAGGGTGATTAAATCCTCTAATAGGATCACACCTAATAGTGTGTTTTGTAACCTTTGCTCACTTTAGAAGAGTAAAAATTAGTAACTAGTTGCAATTGGTGGTTTTTCCCAAATTGAATTTCCATGTTAAATCTTCGTGTCAAATGTGTTCGTGCTATTTCTCTTATGTGTTTGTACCTAAGTTAAAGTAATAGTAATCTAAGATAACATCTTAAGATTTTCATGTTATGTATTTTCTAAGCATTTTCAATGTTTACCAAGTTACAACATTTTTCTGTGTGTTTTTTAAGCATCAACAAAGTTTAATTTTCATAGTTTATATTGTACTCACATCTCAGGGATCTGGGATTTGTTTTAGTGGTAACTCATTCAACCCAATCCTCTTAGTTACTCTTCTTATATTTTTAACAATTGGTATTAGAGCATTTCGTGCTTGTAGAGGAGGTTTTGAGGACCTAAGGCAAAGATCAGGATGTCTTGTAGAAGAGAGATTCCCCAATTGAACTAAGACAATTTTGCAGCATAGAAAGGACTTATGAGGTTACATTTAGAAACTATCAGTGATTCAAGTTTTAAGTATCTTGATATTGAATACAAAACTCCTAGTGTAAAATTATTAGTTGAAGATATTGCTGAAAAACATTCATAACATCATGATGATTAATATTGCATCTGCTCTTAACTATGTTAAATTGATGAAGTCTAAAGCTATACTACAGCTCATGATATGTGGATCAAACTAAAAGCCATCTATAGAGGAGATGAAAATGTTAAAAAAGCTAAATCCAAAAGTTTCATAGCACAATTTGATTAAATGAAGATGAGAGAAGATGAAACATTGCAAAACATGTGGAAAGTATCAAAGCAAATGTGAGTGCAATCAAAGCCTCTAAGGGAGACATTGATGAAAAAATAGTTGTAAGCAAGGTGCTCAGAACCCTTCTTCCTATCTATGCAATTAGAGTGTCTGATATTCAAGAGATGAGATATGATCCAAATGGCAATATAACTTTGTATGCTCTAGTTGGAATATTGATAGCTTTTGAGTTAGATAACTATAACAACTATGCTCCTAGTTCCAAAAGTAATGAGTCTTCATTTGAAGCCAAAATTTCACTCAAGAAAAGAGATAAGAAATAAAAGGCCAATCAATTAAGAACTGAAGAAGAAGAAGAAGTTTCAGATAGTGGCCTTGAAGTTGTTGAAGCCCTACTTGCAAGGAAATATTCCAAATGCAGGGGAAAGTATAAAGGTAAGATTCCTCTAATCTGCTTTTCTTGTGAAGAAGTTGGTCACATTGTTGCAAGGTGCCCAAATAGAGAAGACAAGGATGAAAAGAAAAGTAATAAGTACAAAGGTAATAAATATTATTTTATGGCTAAAGATTCTGATAACAATAAAGATGAAATGGTATATATTTATATAAAAGATGAATCTGATGATGGAGATAAGATGGTACTTATCTCTCGTGTTAGCAAAAATGATACATGGATTATTGATAGTGGATGCTCACATCATATGACTTGAGAAAAAACAAAGTTTGAGCACATGGGAGATTATGATGGTGGTAGTGTGAGATTTGGAAACAATGAACCTTGTTGCATAAAAGGAAAAGGATGTATCTCATTGACTAATGAACTTATATGTGATTATGCTTATTGGGTTGAAGGACTAAAGCACAATCTATTGAGTGTGGAACAGTTTAATAACATTTGATTCAAGGTAGAATTTATGAATGGGAAGGCCAAAGTGCTAGATGGAAAAGGAAATCTAGTTGGATCTAGAAAACAAACAAAAGGTAATCTATTCTATCTAGATCTCAGTGAAAGTTCATATTTTATTGCTCAAGTAGAAGAAAGCTTGTTATGGCACAAAATATGATGTCTTGTGAACTTTGATAATCTAGTTTAAATAAGAAAAAATAGAAGAGTAAGATGTATTCCTAGCTTTAGGAAACCTAATATGGGTCTATGCAAAAATAATCAAATTGGTAAGATGAGAAAGACTAGTTTCAAAAGAAAGAACTATCGTTTTGAAGAATTCTTAGAGCTTGTGCATACAGACTTATGTAGAACTATTGGAATAGAGAGTTACAATGGAGATATGTTTTTCATTCTTTTTATTGATGACTATTCTAGAATGATGACTATAATGTATCTAAAAGAAATATTTGAAGCTTTTCAAAAATTCAAGTGGTATTAAGCAAGAGTAGAAAAGGAAATTGGAAAGAAGTTGAAATGTTTGAAATCAAACAAAGGTGGTGAATTTATTTCCAATGAATTCAATGAATTTTATATTGAAAAGGGAATTAAAAGACAAGTATCAGCTCCTAGTACACCTCAGTAGAATGGTATAGCTGAGAGAAGGAAGAGATCCATCATGGATTGTGCAAGAACACTAATGATAGAAAAGAATGTTGCAATCAAATACTAGAAGGAAGCAATCAACACTACACTGCATTCCTTGAATAGAGTATAGCTGAAGAAAGACTCAAATCAAACTTCTTATGAACTACGGTATGGCTACAAACCTAATGTAAGTTACTTGAAAGTATTTAGAAGAAATGTTATATCTTGAAAGAATCTAGGAAAGGTAAATTTGATACCAAAAGTGAATTTTATATGTTTGAATTTGTCTATTCATAAAATCATAGAAAGTGCACATGTGAGAATTGATGAGTTTGTAGAAAAGGGTGAAGAAGAAAGCAATAAAGAGCCTAAGGATTACAAAAGATTTATTTAGTATGAACTTGATACCCATCCAAATCCATCTAGTAGATAGGATGGTGGAGTTGCAATCAGTGCAACCTGAGTCATAGTATGAAGGACTTGAGTCATAGTCAAAAGTTACCAAGTTGTTGCTAGACAAAACTGAGTTTGCTGGACCCGAGTCACAACCATTATGATCTGATCTTGATACCAAAGTTCATGAAGAAATTAGTAAAAAAAAATCCAAATCCAAAGAACCTATGTTAGCAAGATATATCAGAAGGCATCATGCACCTAATTAGATTATTGGAGACAAGTTAGATGGAACAATGACAAGAAACAAATTGAAACGTACATGTTTACTTGCTGAATTTGAACCTAAAAATATTAAAGATACTTTGGATAATGAACATTGGATTGAAGCAATGAATGAAGAGATAGAACAAATAGAGAAGAGAAAAACCTGGACTCTTATTTCTAGCCCCAAGGATAAAAATGTAATTGGCACAAAGTGGGTATTCATAAATAAGCTAAATGGAGATGGAGAAGTTTTTAGAAACAAAGCAAGGTTAGTATGTAAAGGTTATTCTCAAGAAGAAGGTATTGATTATGGTGAAACTTTTTCCCCTATTGCAAAATTAGGTGTTAGAACTTTACTAGCATATGCAACTCACAAGGGATTTAAAGTTTATTCAATGGATGTAAAATCTTGATTTTTGAATGGAATTCTTGATGAGGTAGTCTACATTGAACAACATGAAGGTTTTGTAGATCCTAGAAAAAGAGACATGGTTTGCAAATTACATAAGGAATTATATGGTCTTGAGCAAGCTCCCAGAGCTTCGTATGAAATACTTCATAACTACTTGATACATATTGGTTTTCAAAGAACAAATGACAATAGTGGTTTATATATCAAAGAAGGATCAAACAAAAATATTGTGTTGGTAGAAATATTTATGGATGACACTCTATTGATAGGAAATGATGACTTATGCAAGGCATTTTTAGAAGAAATGAGTAAATAATTTAAAATGTCTATGTATAAAGAGATAAAATTCTTTGTTGGATTGTAGATCTAGTAGAAACAAGATGGTATCTATATATCTAAATATATGGAGGAGATACTAACGAAATTTGGAATGGAAGATACCCCTATGTCTACTAGACATAAGCATTCCAAAAATGATTATTCTAGAGAGGTAGATTAGACCACATACATATCAATGATTGCAAAATTGAAATATGTAGTGCATGTAAGGCCTGATATTACATTAGTAGTTGATATGGTGGCAAGATTCTCAAAAAACCCCAAAGAAAATCACATGATGGAAATGAAAAGAATCATGAGATTTCTGAAATGTACTAAAGAATATGGTTTATGTTACAATATGAGGCAATTTGGATTTGAAAGTATTCAAAGATGTTGATTGGGTAGGAAGTATTGATTATAGAAAAAATACTAGTGGTGGAGCATTCTTTCTTGATAAAAGACTAGTGTCTTGGACAAGAAAGAAACAGATTTGTAATTGTCGGTCCATAGTAGAGGTAGAATATTTGGAAGTAGCAATTAATTATTCTAATATTTTTTTGTTTCAAACAACTATTGGCAAGTATGAAGATAGAGATCAAGGATCTAGTAATTATATATTGTGATAACACCAATGCAATCAATACATCAAAGAATTCAGTGATGCATACCAAAGAAAACTACATTGCTATAAAATATCATTTCCTAAGAGAATTGGTCCAAGATAAAGAAGTAAGATTGGGATACGTGAATACAAAAGAACAAATTGCAGACATATTCACCAAGCCATTACCTAAGGATGAATTTCTATATCTAAGAGGTAAGCTAGGGGTCATTCCCCTATTTGAAGCTCACTAAATGAAGTTTAGTGATGCATCAACCAGAGTATGTTAAAGATCAATTAGTTGGTGCAATATTGACAAGGGCATATTGCAAATGAATTAGTACTTGAGGCACATTGATATTAACTAAATATTTTCTTTGATATGAGATGTCAAAGAGGCAGAACTTTGTTGTCATGTCATATCTCATAGAAATTTTGTAAATAGAAAGAGAAAGAGGTGTTGAAAGAAAGGCTATCAAAGGACAAGTAATTATTGATCAATTAGTAGAAGCACCAATGCAAAGTCTTCTACCACTAAATATTGAAATCCTTGACAAATCTATTTTAATACTAACACATCAAACATGGTGATGTTCTTTGATGGTTCCTTCACTAATTGAAGATCCAATGTTAGGATCTTATTTATAACACCACATAAATATTCATTGCCTAAGGTGTACAAGATTTTATTTCCTTATACAAATAATATTGAAAAATATGAAGCCTTAAGAAATGACATGAAGATTGCAATCGAATGGAAAGTAGATGAATTGAATATCTTTGGCAATTCATAGTCGGTAATCAATCAATTCATTGATGTTTATTAGACAAATGATGTGAAGTTGATACCTTATAAATGAATGGTGGATGATTTAAAAATATACTTTTCTCATGTCACTTTTCAACAAGTTCCATGGGTAGACAAGAAGGTGGCCAATGTAATGGCTACTCTTTCTTCCATGCTACAAGTGCTTGAGAATGATCTTTGACACAAATTCTTGGTGAAGACGTTACTCTACCTTGCTTATAATTCACCCAAATCCTAGATGATTAGTTTTATTGTAGGACACAACTCATCCTACTACCATCATATCTATTCTTACCTACGTGACCAAATACTTTGGACAATCTAACCTAGAACAAAGAAATGTCACCTAATCTGCAAGGCATCATGGTATGTTATTATTGCTAATAATCTCTTTAGAAGAGGTCCTAATAGAACACTCCTTAAGTGTCTATAATCTGATGATTTGAAATGTGCATTAATTGATGTACATGAAGGCATTTGTTGATATCACTCTAATGGCTTGATGCTATTTTGTAAACTTACAAGAGCTGGTTACTATTAGCTAAATATGGAGCAAGAGGTAATTAAATATGTGGGGTCATGCAAACAATTCCAACTCCATGGAAATATGATTCATGCTCTAGACAAGAAGCAAATTCCATTTATCATTGTTTGGCCATTTCAACAATCAGCCTTTGATCTTGTAGGTCAAATTCATTTGTCTTTTTCAAATGAACACAAGTACATTATCACAACTACAGACTACTTCATGAAATCGGTGGAAGCAATCCCTCTTTCTAAGGCAAATGGAAAAACTCTAGCTCTATTCATTCTTAACTATGCCATATGCAAGTATGGTGTACCTTCCTCCAAAATTACTAACAATGGGGGATAGTTCAGAAACAAGGACCTCAAATAATTGTGCTCAAAGTTTAGAATCAAGCAAAATTGGTCTTTTATTTATTACCCCCAAGGTAATGGACAAGCAAAAACATCCAACAAGCCTATCCTTAAGACCTCACATTGCATAGTCAACAAATCTAGAAGGGATTGGCACCTTTAGATTAATCTAGCTTTATGGACTTATAGAACTAGCATAAGAACTCCAACAGGAACAACACCCTTTTCTTTGGTATATGGAGTGAATGGTGTGCTTCCTATTGAGGTTGAGATTCCTAATTTGAGAATCTTTGTAAAAGGCCCCATTCATGATGATGATTATAGAATATCTTAGCTTTAAGAGCTAGAATTGCTAGATGAATAGAGAAGTGAAGTGTGATCATCTCTAAGCTTATCACAAGAATGTGTCTAAAAGCTACAACATGAAAGTAAAACCACAGAACTTCAAGTGGGTGACCTCATTCTAAGGGAAAATCCTAAGAATCAACAAAAATAGATATAAAAAGGGAAGTTTGAGCCTAACTAGCTTGGTCCATGCATAGTTATTGCAATGTTTAGATCTGGTGTTTATCAACCTTCAACAACTAAGAAAGAATCGCTTAAAGAGTCGATCAACACTCTCCATCTAAAATGATTCTATAGCTAACATGCTTTCAAAAGCTCTTTGTACATACTTAAATGTCCTAAAAAAATTATTATCTTGGTGAAAATCTAGCAATAGGAACCTTGGTAATACAAAATAAATTGAAATTTTGAAAAAATTGAATTTTTTTTGAAAAATTCAAATAAACAAAAAAAATTGAAATATTAAAAATTACAAAAACAAATGAAAAACAAGAAAAATGTCATTGATGAAAACCTAGAAAACAAGCATCATGGTAGAAAAAATAGAATCTTTGCAAAGAAGGTGTAAACCTGGTAAATAGGTGAGTTTTGTTTCAAATGCTACATCTTGCAGCACATCTTTAGGCTTTGGTACAATTTCTTTTGCTCATGCATCCATGGAATGAATTTACTCATAGTCTTGAGGACAATACCCTATTAGGACTACTCCACCTAGGAGATTTAATTGAAATCATCTATCAAAATGTCTCAGTGTATATCTTGTGGTTAGCACTTGCTAGCCTGATAATAGATCACCTCTATTTAGTCTCTAACTAATCCTTCATTATCTGGTGTAACATGTTGTATCCTCTATCCTCTATTCTTCACTTAACTAATTCTGCAATTCACTTTCACTACTAAGTCACCTTGAATGCTTTGCAAATTATCTTGCTCACTCCTTCAATTTGATCATTCACCCCTTTACACTACTCTCTACTCTCTTCTCTCTGTCATAAAAAATTAGAACTTCATTCTCCTTAAGAAGACTGAGATGGCTTAGGGTTAGGTATGAATCTATTACTAAAATTCATCCACTTTTCCACTTAAACCTTTCTATTTTCTAATTGGTTGCATGTAATTGCATAGGGAATCTACATGTAGATTTTTCTTTATCTCTAAAGAATTGAAATATAAATTTATGTCAATTGAAAAATGGTTTACATAGTTTTTTGTGCCATAACTAAAAAAAATGTCCAATCTATGTTACTCAGCATATGTAGTTATTGATGCTCGACATACACTATAATTCTACTTCTGACTTGGTACCTAGACCACTTGGCATCTACTATTCACTTAGAACTTGAATTGCTCGACATGGTCTATCTGCTCAACACTTGAGGGACTCGGCACTTAAGTGGCTTAGCACATGAGTGACTTGGCACTCATTGCAACTCAGCATGGTCTTATATTTGCATATTATACTCAACATGCATTACTAGTTCAACATGAACTAAGTAAATGGCTTATGTGTGTTGAAACTCAATTGTCAAAACCAATCTAAGATCAGTAGAATGGTTTGGGGTTTTGCACCATTATATTGGTCAATTTTACATACAAAATCCAAACCCAAATTTGACTATACTTTTGTGGCCTTTTTTCCCTAAGATGAAATGGGTTTTAACTTTGGAGTTTTTGAGTTTTGGGGTTTTAACTCATTTTGCATGCCACCTTATTTTCTTGGGTTTTCTTGGCATGATGTTGGTCATCGACATGGATCATCTATTGTGATGCCAATTCAATAATTTTTGCACTTTTATGTTGCATTGGGATGTGTGTCACATCTATACTCTTGACTTTGTGTTTGGTTGAGTGATTTTATACCTAGTGTTATTGTTTTTTTGGACCCTTGTTATTTCATGGACACTAGGATTCATGTAGAACCCATACTCTTAGATTGAGGCTGGATGAGTGAGTTCATGATGTATGGTTGTATTGTTCTTTAGAATTTGTGTAGAATCCATCCTCTTGAGTTTATTTTTTATCGAGTGATATTTTTCTTGTGTTCTCGTCCAGTTCTTGTGATATGATCTTCATGATGGTGGTGTGCTACATACAAGGATATGCATGTACATTTTTCAAGTGACTTGTGCGGCCTGATCTTCCATGGTACTTTTGGGAGTTATGATCATTTTGGGTTGGGTTGGGAATGTGCATGCCTACGAGCACTCATCATTATATGAGCATGGGTAGGGTAGTGTAACATATGGAGAGGGCTTCTAATTCTATAGCCCGGTGTCTATTTCATGAGGATTGGCATGCATAAGTTTTTAATCAAATGATCACTAAATAAAATGTGTGAGTGGTAATAAAACTTAAGATAATAAAAAGGATTTTGGATGTGCTCCTTCCATTGGTATGTGGAGAGATTCTAGTACTAGCTTGGGATTTTTTATCCCAAGCGACTCTCCATGATGTCAGTTCCTACATAGTATCCCATTGAGTGTCTGATCAGGACCTATAGTACTTGCATTGTCTCATGATCTTGGTTGTAGTCATTTTTACTATATGGTGTGAGTGTTAGCCATGTATGGTTTTTATGAGTGTGTTTTTGGCTAGATCATTATCTCCATCAGCATGGCAAGAGTGGACCTAAGAGTTTCACATGGTTGGGAGGCATAGCTACCTATACAACTATTGGGGACCAATGTATAGAGATGGTCTATTATCCTAGTGCAACTATTGGTGGATGTTTTCACTTGGTACTTTAGTTTTTAGAGTATGCTTTCTTGTGATTTAAGCTTTCATTGGAATGCTTGGATATCATCCTTAGATGATGTTAGTTTATTTGACACATTCCCTTGTTATGATGTTTAACATATGATTTGATGATGTGATTTGATTAGTTGGAGAATCTTTTTCTTGTTGGATTAGCATTTTAGTTCCTTATTCTAATGATGTTATTATGCTTTAGTAGTGATGTCCTCATAAGATAGCTCTAACTCTCTAGTTGGAATTTTGGGAATTTACACATAAGGGATGGCTAGGAACTTCAAGGTCTCATGATTTTATTATGGTTGGGAGGAACCACGCATGAGTTTTGGTTGTGTTGGTGCTTTATTATTTATGGTTTCCTTCTAATGATGTTTGGTTTATGAAACATGGTTGTACATTGTGATGTTTCTTTCCACATGTTCCTTCATATGCTATTATCAATTATATGGATAGTGTAATTCTACTCTCTATTGCATGATGTTGTGTATTTCTTGTGTTCGAGTGTCTAAGCCTCGATTTGTGGATCCAGTACTCCCTAGTATGGAGGAAATTTATTTCCTATCTTATTATCATTATGTTTTATAGCATGTTATTTTGTATCCTCACATGAAATTGCACTTTCTCATGCAAGAATGAGAAAGCTCATGTGGTTTGTTCGATTTCCTCATGCTGCTTATGGTGCATCCTCACACGAAACCCAACACTAGTTTGGGCTATTTTGCATACTAGGACAAGCAAGTCCTTGCGCAATTTGGAAGATCCTTGCATGGCTTGCTATACATCCTTACATGGAGGAGTTCATCCTACAGTGAAAATCTAGCAATTGTGTTTCCTCATGCAAAAAATAATGGGCATCTCCATTTTTTTTTAGAGAATACAATTTGGACTTCTAAGTACCCTTTAGGAATGCTATTGTTTCTTTGCTTTGATGGATCAGATTTTTCATATTCTGATGTCATCTTTGGTTTTCATCTTTAAGTTTGGTTGTGTTAGTTAAGTAGTGGTGTTTGGAGATCTATTATTTATTGGGATTATTGGTGAACTCTTTCGTTATGATCTTTGTGATCCCTATATAATGTGTTTAGGTGCATTCATACTTGTTAAAAAAAATCTTGGCTTGTATTGAATCCTTGTTCCAAAGATCTTCGAATGAGAAATTACAGTAGGGGTGTCCACTATAAGAGCCTCTATCTCATATTGGATGGTTGTGTGTACCTTGAATCATTTTATATGGATACATCAATGAGTTTGGTTCTTCTCCTTTCCTATTTGAGTGAATTCTCTATGATGTAGTAAATACTAATACTTTTCCTACTAAGTGAACATATGGGTCACAACAAGTATACTTAACACAATTTTGTCTTAGGTTACAAATGCAAGGGTCATTATAGACAGGCTCTTTCTTGAATAATTAGAATAAGAACTATCTCTCATGTTCTTGGTGTTCTTTTAAACAAGAAACATTATGGTCATCTTGGTGTTTATGCTCTAAGGCTTATGTTAGCTTGTTACATTAAAAGGCACAAATGTTTTGGTCATTATGGCTTCTTGTCCCTTAATGATTACATTTAATCCTGACAAAACTAAGACACATGTCATATTCATTTTCTCATGATTGAAATATCAGTATGAATTATATGACATTTGTAAGTTTAATTAAACACTTAATGATGATAATTTTATGACTACAGTAACTAGACCTGGGTATACATCTAGCATAGGGTTGCATTGCATACCTCACTTGCATAAGAGTACATCTTGATCACTAATTTACTTGCATATTTTGACATGAGAGGTTGTTGGTTTCTTCAAAGTATCATTTTTCTTCATAACTACATAAGTGTTTAGCTCCTTGGTTCTTCATTTTGACTTTCATGGGATACCTATCACTGATAACAAAATTGAAACCTGCATGAGATGTTAGTCCATTTAGATTTTGCATACATATTTCCATATTCATCTCATCTAGACTATATTCATACATCATATCATATCATTAATATCTCATGTATGATAAACTATAAGAGGAAAAATTACATGTGCAATGGTACTCAAATCAAAGATCTAATATATATATATCTCTCTCCAGTGGAGTCAAGTATACATAGATACAAAAATGTGTGCTACTCAAGTACTATCAATCTCAAAATGATAAAAAATGATGCTAAGACATCCCACATACATCCTTAGAAGGTAAGATAGAAGAGAGAAAGCTAACTATTTCCTTCTCCCTCATCCTTGGGTTGAGGAGCAGGAGGAGCATCTTCTCTCACTAGCTGACATACTCCATCTAATGCTCTAGCATACTATAAAATTCTAGGCATCTTCTCTACAACTGCAAGGACTACTATAATATATCTTACATAGTATTAGGTTTTTCTAGAACCCTTTATTCAAGCCACATCTCATTGCTTCTCTAACTACTCATGCAGCTCATGGATCTCTTGCTCTTGGTTAACTAATTGCATATCATGAACTGTCAACTAAATCTACATCTCACTCAATTGTCACTATGCTTCTGCCAATCTCTCTAGAACTTATCATAGAATCCTAGGTCTATGCCTAATCCTCTTAGCTTTGTGGCTCTAGGATATGCTATTCATGCACCTCCTCATCACCCATTTCCTGCTCTAGTTGTTGTGGTAGTTGATCATCAACATGTTGGCTCTGTGCATCTTCTCCAATAGCACCTAAAGTCCCCATCTCACCCTAAGGATATCTCTATCCTATCCCACTCCCACCAAAACCTAGATCTACTCTCATTTTACATGGAGGGATTTGTACCTATGATGCACACTACCTTGATCTCTACTATTGTGGCCACAAAGGTGCTTGAACTGACTGTATAGGCATTGCCCCTACTGGGTCTATAAATTGAGGAAAGGGATGACTCACAAAATTCTCCTTGTATGTTGTAGTCATCTCCCCATCTACAACTACCGACATATAGTGCTAGTGTGTCATGGTAATAGAGCACACATCAATCATAGACCTGCTAGGTCTACTCTAACCGACCATCCCTTCTCCACCTCTATGGTGAAGTGGGTGTATGTATAATACTCCTATGAGATTTTTTGTAGCCTACTAATAAATGGCCAAGAGGAAAAGATATATCTAAGCTACACTCACACATCATTCAAGTCCTCTATCTCTCTCCATGGTCATTTTATCACTGACACCATGTCATCTAGCTATGATCTCCACATATTAGTCTTACCCAAAGTATTTTGGGTCATCTAGCCTTAGTACCTACAAATTTAAGGCTACTCAACCTATCCCATGCCCAAACCTATAGCACATAAACTTTTGCTACCATTCTCTTTTTCTCCCAATATACTACCTCATGGATCTCATGATACATGTAGACCAGCATACACTAACCTCATCCAAAATGTGTTGATTGTTACAACATCCTCTATAACATCTACCCCCAACCACACTCTAATCTATGCTAGCCTCTGTCAAGCATCAGAAAGAAACTCAAGAACTACTGCAAATCTATGTCTATCACCGTAGAGTTGAATCAACCCCTCCCAAGGAATGGCTTGACCCATATTGATCTCCTCCTAGAAAATACCCCTCAGTGCCAATGTACCAAGTCATGGTTGAATATCATAATTTATTTGTGGGATCCAAATTATCTTGTAGATGTCCTCAAGTGTGATGGTCAATTCTCCTAGTGGAAAATGGAAGGTGTTCATCTTTGAATGGAAATACTCAACAAGTGTTATCAATAATCTTTGATTCACTTGTAGATTAGGGATATCACATAGATGAGATAATCCAAGAGTGCCAATATGCACCCACTCACTAGCATCTAGCTATCTAATCAATGCTCCTATGGCTAGATAATGTGATCTAAATGAAACATCTAGAAACACCACCTATAAACATGAAAACACCATAACATGATTGGTATCTACTATTTGAAAAATCATACTATTCATAAATGTGCTAAGACATATTGACTACATGCAATAATAGCTAATGATAATGCAAAATGATGGCTAAAAGTCAAGTTTTTGAAAAATTACACATAAAAATAATACCAAAATCTCGCACGAGATTTCACATCCTCGTGTGAGAAAGTAGATTCTTGTGTAAAGGAAGGACTTCCTCATGCAAGGAAAAACACTAAACCATGTGAAAAAACTATGTGAAACATGAAAAAGAACCACCTATTTTAGGGTCTCTCGCACAAGAGATGGGTACCTCTCGTGCGAGGAAACCCAAGACCTTATGTGAGAAAGTTCCCTAGTGGCACTTCCTTATGTGAATTTACCTAGTGGCTAGCTCAAAAAATTAGGTTCTTGCATCAGGATGCTGACAACAAAAACTTAAAACACTCAAAAAATGACAAAAATGATCAAAATGCATAATTTTTTTGATATAAAGGATGATATTTGACTACTCACTAGAAGTCCATATTTTGTTGGGTGATTGTGTATCCTAGAAAGCTTGAAATAATGACTCTATATTGGGACCACCATTTTCACCTCAGAGCTATTTTCTTCACAAAAGACAAACTATAGAAATGAATTAAAAATGACCTTTTGGCCCCTTATATAGGTTTTGACCTAATTGTTCAAAGTACTTCGATTGACATGAAAACTACCCCATTCGCTAGTTTGGCTACTCTAAACTCATTTTTGGGATCAAATTTGAAATTTGACACACTTAAAGACCTCACAAAAAAACTTTGAATTTTTGGGACTCAAACGATTAAATGCTTGTGCAGTTCCACTTACTGATACTTTGTGACTGCAAATATTTTCAAATCACATTTCTTCAAATTTTCCAAATTTTCTAAAAAAGTCAACTCAAGTCAACTATGGTCAACCAAACCTTCAAAATGCTTCAAATCAATGGAAAGTTTTCTAGCATTAGTCTCTAAAGTGAATAACTTGTTGAAGGTAGGTAGTGCCAAGATGGGGTATTGTTCTACTCTTCCCGTCAAATATTCAAAATCTTTATCTACTTGTGTAGTCCACTCATTTATTTTTCTTACCACCCTTGATGGTATCAAGTAGAGGTGCAAAAATGTGACTAAAATTTTTGAAAAATTTTGTATAAAATGTTTCCAATCCATGGAAGCTCCTAAATTCCCATGAGATCTTAGGTGTTGGCCAATTGAGGATAGCCTCTACCTTTTCAAGATCCATTTTCAAAGTGCCCTTTGAGATTACAAAGCCCAAAAATGTCAACTCTATCTGTATAAATGCACATTTTTCTAGATTGATCGCTAGTTTCTTCTCATGCAGTCTTTGGAGGACTTATTCCAAATATTTCATATGTTCTTCCTTGGTTCTAATGAAGATTAATGTGTCATCCAAGTAGACCACTACAAAATTTCCTATGAATTCATGAAGCACTTCTAGGAACATTGCTAAGACAAAATGACATTACAAGCCATTCATAAAATCCTTCACTGGTTTTAAATGTCTTCTTTCACTCATCTATAGACCTTATTCATATCTAATGATAGCCTAATTTAAGGTCTATCTTTGAAAATTAGCATGCTTCTTCAATTTGGTCTAATAGATCTTCAATTCTGGGTATAGGGAATCTATACCTGATTGTTATTTTGTTTATTGCCCTAGAGTCAATGCATAGTCTCCATTTTCCATCTTTTTAAGGAGTCAAAAATCTAGGGACTGTACAAGGTTTGAGAACTTTTTGTATGAGTCCTTTTTCCAAAAAATCACTTATTTCTCTCAAAACCTCTGCATTTTGATCAGGAGTGAGTTTGTAAGAAGCTTTTTTGGGGAGAGAAGCACCTAGTATGAAGTCTATCTGGTGACAGATGTCCCTTAATGGTGGGAGATCAACTGGTGTTTCCCCTACAATTATTCCCTTATACTTCTATAGTAGACCATCTACATCCTTGAATACTTCTTTGAAGACTACTTTCATATTAGGTTTGAGGACTAGAGAATACCACATTGATTGATTACATACTTGTTTGTGATACCATCATGCTTGGCTTCTAGTTCATATTGCCATCGAGGCCATAGAAAAAGGTTATAGACACTCATGTCTACAATATCACAAATGACTCTATCCTTGTAGTGTTTGATTAAAAAATCTACCCAAACCTATTCATTTATAAGGGTTTATTGTCCTTTTTTTAACCAAGATACTTGGGAGGTATTTGGGTGGGGTATTTTCTACAATTTTATTTTATCTACCTTTTCTATAGATACAAGATTTTTTAGTAGAACCAAAATCAATTAACACTTTCCATATCTTACCATGGCTCTTGCAGTTGGATCTAAAAAGAGTTATTCTTTGAGGAGGCTCCACTAGTCTAGGTTCTTGTATCAATATTATTTTTATCATGAGAGTATTCCTTTCTTCACTTGTACAATCCCTTCCACTACCATCATCATCTTCTTGCACAAGATTTGTTCTTCTCTCTCTTTGGTTATTCTACTTCTCAGGACACTTGTTGCTATATTGAACTATCTAGTTGCAATTGTAGCATTTGATATGCCCATAATTTCTCCCACCACTTCTATCTCTAACATTACCTCTCCTTCCTCTGTATCCACCTCTTAAACTAATTTCTCCTTGGGTTTTCTCCTTATTGGAACATCCTTGTGTCATATTGTTTTTTGTTCCTCTTCGTCCATAGTTTCCTCTTCCTATGTCATTCTTCTATTTATTTCTACCACTTTGTTCATTCCTTCTCTTGAATTTTTCTTCAACGTTGAGTGTCAACTGGTAGCATTAGTTTACTATGGTGGGATTTGTCAAACTATGTTCATCTTGAATGTCCTTAGTCCTTGCATAGCTAGAAAGTTTTACACTTTTAGGGTCAACAAGTTTAGATTTCATTACCAATTTCTCAAATGATTTTCTATAGGTAGAGATATCCATCTCATTTTGTCTCAAACTCAACCTCTTCTTATGAATTTGGACTTCATTGTCTTCAGAGACATAAGTCTCTCTAAGTAGGGCCACCATCTTCCTCCATGTGGTGACTAGATTCATTTTGTTCTTCACCATGTCATCTTGAGTGAAGTTCAACCATGTGAGTGCATAACCTTTGAGTCTAAACTTGGCAATCTTTAGCCTTTTGTTCTCAAGGATGTCTTCACAATCAAATAAACTTGTTAAAGCATCTATCCAATAAATTGCAGCATATGGGTCCATCATCCCATTATATGTTAGAAAAACAATCTTAGCATCCATGGTTCTCCTCTCCATATATTTTAGAGTCTTCACAAGTAGTTTTTGATCAACATGCCATTCTTCTTCCTCCTACTCAAGGGGTTCTTCATCACTCCCTTGTCTAACTTCTTTAGATTTTTCATCACTTCTGTTATGAAGCTCTTCCTAAAGCTTTTTCATCTTGCCTCATTTTTTTTTCTCTAATCTATTTCACTATCTCTACATTGGTCATCCTTGTAGACAACCCTCCTTCATCTTCTCCATCCATGGTGTCAGTATATGTCTTTCCCATAAGGGATCTTAGGTTTTTCTGATACCACATGATGTAGATCTCTCCCTTAATTAGGAAACTTTTATGTGGTGTGGCTTTGTATCTTCTTCTATACCCTAAAATGGGCTTGAGAGAAGGCTCTACACCTTTGTACAATCCTACAAATAAAACATCAAACTCAACACTCCAAAGAGTACAACTGGATCTATTAGAAAAACATAACCAAATACTTGGGATTTGTTTAAAATGAGAACCTATGTGTTACAAGGGGAATGGAAAATATCTTAAACATCTATTAACCTTAAAATGATGGATTTTGACAACCTATCCTATGCCCAACAACCCAAATAGAAATTTTGGCTTTTAGGCCTAGTAGCCCTACAAGTGAAGAAATTTGCACTTAGTTTGAAACATTTCCAAAACACCTAGTTAAAAAAGTGAATATTCTGACACCCTTCTAGTAGTTGTTCCAGAATCCAAGGTTTCAGACTCCCAAATAGTAAGATGATCACCAAACCCTAAATGCAACAAATAGTCCTAATAGGACTAATTGGCTAGTTTTATGAAGGAAGTCCAAAATAGTCTATTTTCTAGGATTAACCATCAATTTAGGTACTTAGAGGGATCTATAAGAGATCACAATCCACCATCAAAAATGTTTTATCCATCCCCAAAGTTCCTCTGACACTTCAATATCTATTGTCTTGAACCAAAGATAGAGATGTTTGGCCTAAGGCTGGGTTGAAAAAAATAGAAAATCAATCCCCATCTCCCATCCTTCTAAAGTCCTATAGCACACCAAACTAGCTTGCATTTTCCTTATTGGAATGAAATTCCCATAGTGGAAAAGCAAGTTAGGGAATTTTTTCCAAAGACTGCTAATGAAATAAGCGTTTTGGTGCACTAGAGAAAGATGTTTGAATATATTTTGAATTAGACCACTTCAGCACTTTAAACCAATTTCAATGTCTTCCTAGAACATCCTAGATTTTGATCTAGTCAATTTTTTTACTCCCAATTTGTACACATATGTTGTAGGAAAATTAAAAGGAAAATAGGTATTTATTGAGGTGTGTAGGTGGAATTCTAGAAGTTTGTGGAAAGTTTCTTAAATCATGAATATAATATTTAATGGGTCACATGGTGGTCCTAAGTTATATTTGGATGGGAATTAAATATTTTTTGTAAGGTATTTGTATTTACCTTTTGTCCCACATTGGTTGTGTTTGTAACATCTTGGGTGGTGAGTGCCTATTTAAGAAAGGCATATGAGTATTTGTAATCAAGATTCAAGGTGTGTTCTCTTTTTAGTAAAAGCTTGGATAGAAGGATGAAGCAGAGGAGTTATTCTTCTTGAGTCTATCAAGATCTAATCCAAACCCTATCTAGTCTGGATCCACATTCTGGTAGAAACCTCCAAGGAAGATCCAACTGAAGGAAGAACTAGATCATATTATGAAGAATTAAACATGGGAGTTAGTTCCTAGACCTAGAGACAAGAATGTGATAGGAACCAAATCGGTATTTAGAAATAAGATGAATGAACAAGGTGGAGCTGTAAGAAATAAGGCTAGACATGGATGCAAAGGTTACTCACAACAAGAAGGCATAGACTATAAGGAAACATATGCCCCTATAGCTAGAATGGAAGTAGTAAGAATGTTCTTGGCTTATGTAGCAAATAAGAAGTTCAAAGTATATAAGATGGATGTTAAATCAACTTTCTTGAATGGAGAACTTGAAGAAGAGGTATATATTGAGAAGCCTAAATGTTTTCCTTTGATAGAAGGCAAAGATATGGTATGCAGACTAAAGAAATCTCTATATGGACTAAAGCAAGCACCTAGAACTTGTTATGCAAGGTTGGACCAAAAACCCTACTCCAAAAGAGATGGAAATAATGTTCCAAAAGATAGGAACAAAATCTGATCATAAAAAATATGACTAAAGCATGAAGTTACAAACATTGCTAAATTGTTGATCTAAAGAACCTCCACTATAAAGAATATGTCTAGGTAGAGAATACCAAGTCTTCAAAGCTGATCAATCAAAGATGGAAGGTATCTTCATGCCCTCCAAATATATGAATGAAAGAATGTCTATATCATAAATGATCCATCACACCAAAATGCATTGATATCCAGACATTGCAATTGCCTTGTACATAGGATCAAATACTAAATGCATAGCTCACTCCATCAAACCAAGAAATCAATAGAACCAACATAACCCCTCTATAATATTGAGAGGTAAGCCATGAACACTAAAACTGAATGCAATATCTCCTGTAGAAAGAAGAATCAGGAACATTGAGAGTGCAAAAGAAGTAAAAACACCTATAATGTCACATGTCATCGACACATCATGAGACTAATATTATAGAAGATGGAAATATGGCCAACATGAAAGCCCCCAAGGTATTTTATGATGTAGATCGAGTATAATAAAGACAAAGATGTGCAAGATCCTAAAATGCAATGGAGTGGTAGTTTATCTTAGTGAGTTTGCAAAAATACTACAAAAGGATGTCAAAAAAGATCAAAAGAGACATAAGGTTGATATAAGAGATAGTATAACCCATGAAAAATTATCTAAAATAATAAAATTGATCTCTAGACCTAAAATAACCAAGATATCCATCAGAATAAAGAAAACCAAAAAATTGAATGGGATGTGCCTGTAGAAGAATCTGAAAATAGAATGTATAAAAATATGTCTCTTGAAGTGAAAAATAGAGCTTCTAAATTTGATAGCCAAAATAGGATACAAAATAACATCAAAATCCAAATAAATTGCGCCATCATGACAAGCTCAAAATCATCTTTTTGGTGCTTCTTTTAGATCGAAAAATGAAATTTGGATGAGCAAGTTATGGCCAAAAAACCATATGTAATCAAAAAAGCCCTCGAAGAGTAAAAAATAATTACCACCTCAAGATTCATGCAAAATACATCAAAAATTATGTCCACTAGTACCAGAAACTACCTTAAGAAGTGTGATAGTTCTGTACCAAACTATCTCAATTTGTGTGCCCAAAAATCATGATTTATGTGCACAAGAATCTTGATATGCATGCTAAAATCTTATTTTTGTACTAAAAAAACACAAATTTTCCACCTTGGGAAACTTTCAAAATCATGATTTTCAAAAATTCTTGATTTGTGTGACAAATTTAGAAAATTTCCACCTCTAGAAGCATGCCAAAAATCTCAATTTATGTACCAAAAATTTAAAAATCATAGCCTTAGAGAACATGTCAAAAAAATCAAAATTTTTCCACCTTCGGAAACATGCCCAATTTGGAAGCAAATTTTTTAGCATCAAATTCCAATTATGTCTGAATTGGACAAATTTTATATGAAAATGGGGTTTTTGGGTGCTTTGAGCTCAATGATGATGTTTGTTTAGGCTCAAAGTGAACTAAAAAATGGTGACCCCCCAAATTCAATACAAAAAAAACTTTGAAAAATGAAACCTTATGAAAGGAAAATCATAGATCTAAAAGCCAAGCCAAACTTCTCATAAACAAAATAGGGGCATGAAGATCTAGAGCTCTAATACCATGTTGAAATTGACAAAAACTCAACCCCAAAACTCCCAAGAATCACCTACATATAAGAAGCTATCACAAAAGAGAGAAGTAAGAAGCTATGGAGGCTAGAATTCCTAGATCCACAGATGAGATGTTCATGATGAGCAAAAAGAGAAATTTCTATTATTGAAAGTGAATGAATAAATTACAAAGAGATCAATCCTTATAAAAGGAGATCAAAACCCTAGTAGATGATCAACCTAGGATGCATGATAATAATTAATAAGAATATTAATTATTATATGCCTAAAGTTTAGCTTAAGTAAGCTAGAGATAATAAGCGACCTAATAATTAAATAAAAATGATTTAATTAATAAGACAATATATTATTACTCTAACAAAGAGTACCAGGGGTGGAGCATTTTTTCTTCGAGGAAGGTTGGTTTTTTGGATGAGAGAGAAACAAGATTGTATCTCATAGAGTACAACAAAAGTAGAGTATATAGCAGCAACAAATAACTATAATCAAGTTATGTGGATGAAATAGATACTAAAGGATATCAGGATTGACTTTGCAGAACCTATTATCATATAGTGTGATAATACAAGTATAGTAAGTATGTCTAAGAATCATGTATAGAACTCTAAAACTAAGCATTTATCTATTAAGTATCATGTCTTAAGAGAGAATGAAGTAGAAAAAGATATTAGATTAGAATATGTGAGAACTTTAGAGTATTCAAGAGGTATGCTTCGGGTTATGCCCTACCTACTTCTAAGTAGATGATGCAGAGATTGCATCAGTCCAGTGGTATAGAGCACTATTGTCAGACTAGACTAAATATTGATGCTTCCTATATGAGGGAGTATTTTTGATGAGATGAGTCATTAAGGACTCTTGGTATTTGGTCTTGAGTAGTGTATTTTTACACAGTTGAGTTGGGTGAATACTTGGACTAGTAAATTGACATAATGGAACCTTTGTCATTGATGTCAATGGGGGAGAATATGCATGAAAAAAATCTTCTAAGTATGTATGGGGAGAAGAGTGCATAATAAATCTCTACTTTATTAGAGAAATTTATAAAGATTCATGTAAAGAAGAAGAAGGAATATCTCTATGTGGGAAATATGCAACATAAAGAATTTTGACAAATGGTGAGTTGTTTAGTGTAAACAACTATTACTGATCCTAAAAAAGATGTAAAACAAAGTAGTGTTCGAGAGGATTTCAAATTTGATTGATGAACGAGATTTGAAAAGATGAGAACAACTGCACTAGTAGTAGAGTACTATTTGGTATTATTGAAACTTAGATTTTTTTCATCTACGTTGCAATCAATGTGAAAGGGAGAGATTGTTAGCATGAATACTATTGATATTCCTTTGGGGGAGTATCCTAAGAATTGGAGAGTATTTCCATGTTGCATTCATGATTGTGTTTGTCATTGATGTCAACATAGCAGTAAGTTTATGAAGATTGGCATGTATTAGACAGAGATCTTAGTTGTATGGAAAATGTTTTGATTATTTGATGATGCGTGTTCATGGACATGTTTAGTATAGTGTACTAATGTGAAGGTTCAATGAGCATCATGTAAGTCAAAAACATACAAAATTTGTACCAAATTTATACAAAGTAGTACATAGAAAACACACCTGAGAAGTGATTTTTGATGTTTGCATTACATGTTTTGGAAGTGATATAATCTATTTGATGATGACATGAATGAATGTGCAAGACCTAGCATCTCATGTGTGAGACTATGAGCCGAAAATGCTATTGTAATTGTAAATTAGTTAATTATCTCATTATAATTAATTGGGAAAGCCTCAAGGCTAACTCAGGGAATTATTTTGAAGATATGGTATAAAGGAAAGATGTTTTCCTTGTTTGTAAATATGTTACAATCATTTTATTTTTTGTGAAGTGTGAAAAAGGAGGAGAGCTTTTGGTGAATGCAAGTAAGCAATCCAAGGGATTATTGGATTGCATGATTTGAGATCTAGTTACAAGATCAGAAGGAGAAAAATTCTAGTTAATAGGATAGAAAGAGGAAGGAGTAGTACTATTTATTTCTATTATTCTACAAGGAATAATACATAGATCATTTGGACAGTGGGTTCAATTATCTTTCCCTTGAAGTTGTTTGCACAGTGGGTCCAACTATTTTCCACAACTCCTAAAAGGGATTAAAAGTCTCCTAATAGGGACTAATATGTACTAAATTTTGTTATTGACTCCTAGAAAGTTCCATCCTCTAACAAGGAATATTTATATTAGTACATCATCTTGTGGGTACCATCCCTACTGGGGTTTTCCCTCTAATCAAGGATTTCCCTAGTTAACATATCTAGTTTTATTGTGCATGAGTATCTTATTGTTGTTTATAATTATATTGCTCATATGGTTAAAGTTTAATTAGGTTAATAATTATTCACCGCCCCCCCCCCCCCCCATCTCTTAGTTATATTGGTGAACTATATATTCTAACAATTCATGAGCATCCTTAGGTAAATATTTAGTGAATATGTTAGAAATTTTCTTTTTTCTATTCACATATTCCAATTTCACTTCTTTGTCTTGAACTAGCTCTCTCAAGTAATGATACTTGATAGTAATGTGCTCTATCTTTGTATGCATAATAAGGTTCTTTAATATATTAATAGCACTTGTGTTATTGCAATAGATAACCACTAGACTAGTAATCTTTTCCTTTATACCTTTCAACAATAGTTTGATCCAAATAATATTTGAATAATTTACTACGGTTTCCACATACTCGGCTTCAGTTATTGATTGGGAAATTTTTTTCTACTTCTTTTTTTTCCATGAAATTAGTCTCTTTCCTAGAAATAATGCACCACTAGTTATTTTTTCCTTTCATGAACATTTCCTACCTAATTAGAATCAATAAATACCTTTAGTTCAAAATTACCATTCTTCTTGTAATATAGTCCATAGTCTTTTTTTCCTTTTACATATCTCACTTTTCTCTTTATTGACATCATATTATTTTCCTTAGGACTTGCTGAAAATATAGCAACTATCCCAAAAACTAATGTAATATCTGGTCTTCTATGAACAACATGCTATAGTTTACCAATCATTGATCTATATTATATTTGGTTCACTTAAGAAGAATTATCATTCTTAGATAGTTTGTGTTTAGTAACCATAGGTGTACCCATTGGTTTAGAATCTTCCATCCAAAAAGATTTTAGTGTCTCATTGATATATTTGTACTAATTAATGAAGATATCTTGCTTCATTTGATATACTTGTAAACCAACAAAGAATATGATCTTACCAAACATTGACATTTAAAATTCCTTCTTTATTTCATTAGAAAAAGTTTTGTGTAATGCTTCCTTTCCTCTAAATCTAATATCATCAACAAAAATTTTAGATAACAATACCTCATTGTTCTTTCTAATCTTCAAATATAGAATTTTTTTTATCATTTGTCCTTGCAAAACCAATCTTCACTAAGTAGTTATGCAATCTTTTATACCATGCTCTAGGAGCTTGTTTCAAACCATATAAATCTTTGTGCAACTTGCATACCATATTCCTATTGTCAGGATCCACAAATCCTTTAGACTGATCTATGTGTGCTTCTTCTTCCAGTTTCTCATTAATAAATGTAGATTTGACATCCATTTGATATACCTTGAATCCTTTATAAGAAGAATATGCAAGTAGTGTTCTTACTCCAACTAATCTTGCTACATGGGAAAATGTTTCCCCATAGTGAACATCTTCCTCTTGTGCATATCCTTTGCATACCAATATATCTTTATTCCTTGTGACTTTACATTTCTCATCCAACTTGTTCTTGAATACCCACTTTGTTCTAATAATATTCTTGTCTTTAGACTTGGGTACTAGAGACCATTTTTTGTTCTTTTCAATTTGTTCAATTTCTTCATTCATAGCTTGTATCCAATATTCATTCTCCAAAGCATCTTTCACAAATTTGGGCTCAAAATCACAATGTAAGCTTGTTCTACTTATGATTATTTTTCCTTTCATAACACCAAACTCTTTACCTCTAATGATTTGTTTAGGTACGTGATGTCTTCTCACAATTTTTTCTAACATAGGCTATTTCCTTCTTTGTTCTTTAACACATT
Source organism: Cupressus sempervirens (assembly GCA_028749045.1). Classification (NCBI taxonomy): domain Eukaryota; kingdom Viridiplantae; phylum Streptophyta; class Pinopsida; order Cupressales; family Cupressaceae; genus Cupressus; species Cupressus sempervirens. The sequence goes on along the minus strand of CM053788.1, from coordinate 176,557,196 downwards.
CATCTTGAAAAATAATTTTAAGCTCATTATCTCTTTCTTGTTCAAGTTATGGTTAAGGCTCTACATACTTGGAATTCCCTTCTTGTTGTTTGGATTCCTCTATATGTGACTCAACATCATTTATCTATTGCTCAATACCCATAGTCTATTACTCAAAAATTGGCTATTACAACTCAACATTCTTAGTCTACTAAGGATCTGTAGCTTTGATTTCCTATTTAGGTGGAGTTCATGGAGCACTATAATTCACATATATGAATGAGTTAAAATCTTCATGTTTTTTCTTACATTCAACTTTATTTTTCTTTGTATATTCATCAAATTTAACATTTGCACTTTCCACGAATTTTTTAGTGTTAGAGTTAAAACACTTATAAAATTTTGTCTTGGTGGAATATTCTAAGAATATGCCTTTATCATTTTTAGCATCAAGTTTTCCATTCCTATTTTCTTTAAGTATATAACATTTACTTCTAGAAACTTTGAAATATTTTACATTAGGTGCATTACCATTCCATATTTCAAAAGGTGTAGCATTTATATGTTTCTTGACTTGCACTCTATTTAGAGTATAAATGGTTGTACTTACAATTTCTCTAGCTTATTTATGTAAATCATTCTTCTTCATCATTAGTGTTCTAACACAATCCATAATTGATATATTTCTCCTTTCAATTATTCCATTATAAGGAGGGGTCCTAGGTGTATACATCTTTGTTTTGATTCCTCTGTCATTGTAGAATATGTTGAACTCATTGGAAATGAATTCACCACCTATGTCAAATATTAAACACTTCAGACTCTTCCCTGCCTGTTTTTCAACTCTAGTCAAATACCACTCAAACAACTAAAAAGTGTCATATTTTTCTCTAAGAAACATCACAATCATGATTCTAGATTAGTCATCAGCAAATAGAATTAAATATTTGTCTCCACAATAGCTTTTAACTCCAATAGGTCCACATAACTTAGTATGAACCAATTCCAAAATGTAATTAGAAGAAAATGTTTTTCTCTTGAAACTAGACTTTGATATTTTTCCCAATTGACATTATTTACACATAGCATTGTCATGTTTCTTTGGTTTTGGTAAACCTCTTCCTCTTTTAATTTTACTAATGCTAACCAAATTGTCAAATTTTACATGACATAACCTTTTGTGCATGTTACCATTTTTTACCACTATGCAAAAATGGGTAGAGGTGTTAACCAATCTTTTCCATCTAATTGTTGGAATTAAAGGTAGAGTAATTGAGAGGGTGGGTGAATCAGTTACTCACAAAAATTAATCCACAGAACCCGTAGATGTCTTAAAGATCTAGTTACTGCTCGGTAAACATTAAAAAAATGTTGTAACTTTGTAAATTAAATTGTTACTTATCTTCAAGCAAACATGAATGAAATTGAAAACAAAATAAACACAAGAGACACTAGATTTAACGTGGAAACCCAATATGGGAAAAACCACCAAGTAACTGGTCATTAATTTTTCACTCTTCTGAAGTGAGCCCTATTAGGAGCCAACCCTGTTAAAGGTTACAATACACATTGTTAGGTGTGACCCTATTAGAGGATTTAATCACCCTGTTAGGAGTGGCCTTGCTAGAGGTCTTTAGAAAAATTCAATTGAACTGTCACCTTGTTAGAGGATTTACAAAATGGCTGTTAAACCAACTCTGTTAAGAGATTTGAAATCACTGCTACAATGGTTAGAAAGCAACAATGAATTGACCTAAACAAGATGCAACTGAATTTGTTGGCTACAAGTCTCTATTCAACATCATTAGATCCTTCTTGATCAAATATGGCTTTGTTTCTCCTCAATGATCTCTGATCATCCTTCAAATTCACTTCCACAATAATCAGTCTTCATATCACATTAATTCCACACACTTCCACATGCGTAGAATTCATAACTTGACCTCTTACTTATACCATTTAGATTGTCAAGTCATCCCATTTACATGTTACATTTACCAATAAACCATACATCAGTCGGCTATAGATATTACTCTAAACAAATAAATGTTATTTCATAAAACAATAAAATCCTTTACTAGCCGACCCTGCTCGATAAATATTGCTTCTAGAAATTTCCTAAGTTAACCTTCTTGACTTGGTTAATATTGCAATATCTGTAAAATCCTTTGGCTTCTAAGTTTACTTAGTAAGAACTACTTTTGCCACATTCCCTTTGATGACTGAGTGAGCTCGGTAAGAACTATTTCTACCACATTTCCTTTGATGATCATGTGAGTTTAGTAGATTTTGTCCTTTTGCCTTGCTAACCATTTGAGCTCGGTAAACCCTATCTTTTGCCTTGCTGACCTTCTAAGCTCAATAGACATTGTCCTTTGCCTTGCTGACCTTTGCTTTGCTGACCTTTTGAGCTCAGTAGACACTATTTGATGACTGATATGACATTTGTGTAACATCAAAGACAATACACAATTAAACAATGGTATCCAAAAATCTCCCTCTTTGGCATTGATGGCAACACAACATGTCATAGTAGAATGAAATTTGAAAATAAGTCTTTTACTGACAAAATACTTCACTTTATTTTTCAAATACATCAAACTGCCTCTTTCATAATAATCTCTCCCTCTTGCACAAAATCTTATTATTTTTCAAATTTTAGAAAGATATGATAGTATATTCTCCCTCTTTGACAACACATGCCAAAGATAACTCAAAAAAAACTAAATAGCATTGTACCTGATGTACTGATTCATATGCAATGTCTTAATTTTTTGTTGCATCAACTTATAGTTCTTCAATTCTGTTTCTGTTGATGCATCACTAAAACTGTATTTTAGTGAGCTTCAGATAGGGGAATGACCCCTAACTTACCTCTTAGATACAAGAATGCATCCTTAGGTAAAGGCTTTGTGAATATGTCAGCAATTTGTTCCTTCGTATGGACATATTCCAATCTTATTTCTTTTTCTTATACCAATTCTCTAACAAAGTGATACTTTATGGAAATATACTTGGTTCTTGAATGCATCACTGGATTCTTGGAGATGTTAATTGCACTTGTGTTATCACAAAACATAACAAAAGGTTCTTTGATTTCTTGCTTCATACCTTCCAATAATTGTTTAAATCACACAATATTTGAGCAATTTACTGCTGCTACAATATATTCAGCCTCTGATGTGGATTGAGATGTACAATTCTTCTTTTTGCTTGTCCAAGAAAGAAAGCTCCTCCACTTATGCTCTTTCTATCATCAATATTTCTTGCCCAATCTGCATTAATGAACACCTTTAAATCCAATTTTCCTCCAAGTTTATACCATAATCCATATTCTTCAGTTCCTTTTAAGTATCTCATGATCCTTTTGATTGCCATCATGTGATTTTCTTTTGGTCTTGCTGAGAATCTTGCTACAATTCCTACTACAAGGGCAATGTCTAGTCTTGTGTGCACTACATATTGCAACTTTCCAATCATGGATCTATACAATGTCTAATCCACTTCCTTTGATTCATCATCCTTGGTTAGTTTTAATCTAGTACACATAGGAATCCCAACTAGTTTGTAGTCTTCCATACCAAACTTTTTCAGTATCTCCTTGATATATTTAGATTGAGTGATATAGATAGAATTCTTACTATGTTGAATTTGAAGACCAACAAAAAATTTGATTTTGCCAAACATTGACATTTCAAATTCCTTTTTCATTTGTTCTAAAAATTATTTGCAAAGATAATCATTTCCTGTGAACAAAGTATCATCTACAGATATTTCTGCCAAAAAAATCTTATTATCTGGTCCTTCCTTTATGTACAAACTACTAGTGTCATTAGTTCTTTGAAAACCAATCTGAATAAGATAGTTATGCAATATTTCATAACATACTCTAGGGGCTTGTTTTAGACCATATAATGCTTTATGCAATTTTTAGACCATGTCCTTCTTGTCTAGATCAAAAAAACCTCCAGGCTGTTCAATGTAAACCTCTTCATCCAATATGCCATTGAGAAATGCTGACTTGACATACATATGATAAACTTTGAATCCTTTGAATGTAGCATATGCAAGTAAGGTTCTGACACCTTCCAATCTTGCAACAAGAGAAAAAGTTTCTCCATTGTCTACACCTTCTTCTTGAGAGTATCATTTGCATACCAGTCTAGCTTTGTTCCTTGATACCTTACCATCTTTATTTAGTTTGTTTCTAAATACCCACTTTGTTCCAATCACATTTTTTTCTTTGGGTCTAAGTACAAGAGTCCATGCTTTTTTCTTCTCTATTTGTTCTATCTCTTCATTCATAGCTTCAATCCAACTTTCATTTTCTAATGAATCTTTGACATTTCTAGCTTCAAAATCAACAAGTAAGAAAGTTCCTTTCAACTTACTTCTTGTCATTGTTCCTTTTGATTTATCTCTAATGATCTGATCTAGTGCATGATGCCTTCTAACATACTTGGTTAACATGGGCTCCTTGCCTTTTGAATGACTTTCATTGTTATCCTTCTATGTTTCAATTTCTAGTTTCGATTCTAGTTGCTCAGGCTCAGTAGATGCTAACTCAATAGCTTCTATTTGCAACTTGGGTTCTTGCAGCTTGGTAGGTACTGACTCAGTTTGAACTTCTTGTGACTTAGTTAATGAAGACTCTAGAGTTGAGAATTCCTAATTTATAGGTATACTTGGCATTGTATTAGGTTCAATGTAAACAAATCTTCTATAATCTTTAGGTTCTTTTTTGCTTTCTTATTCTATTCTTTTCGCAAACTCATCAACTTTCACATGTGCACTTTCTATGACTTTGTGAGTAGATAAGTTCAAACATCTATATGCTTTGCTTTTGCAAGAGTATCCCAAAAATATTTCTTCATCACGTTTTACATCAAATTTACCTTTTCTAGATTCTTTCAAAATGTAACATTTGCTTCCAAATACTTTTAGATAACTTACATTGGGTTTGTAGCCATACCACAACTCATAGGGTGTTTTGAATGAGTCCTTTTTTAGCTATACTCGGTTCAAGGTATGAACTACAGTGCTGATAGCTTCCTTCCAGTATTTGAAAGCAATGCCTTTCTGAATCATTAAAGTTCTTACACAATCCATGATAGATCTATTCCTTCTTTTTGCTATTCCATTTTTTTTTGGAGTTCCAGGTGCTGAAACCTATCTTTTGATTCCCCTTTCAATGAAAAATTTATTGAACTCATGTGAAAAAAATTCACCACCTCTGTTAGATCTTAAGCATTTCAATATTTTTCTTATTTCCTTTTCTACTTTGGTAAAATACCATTTGATCTTTTCAAATGCTTCTAATTTCTCTTTGAGGTACATGACAGTCATCATTCTTGAATAATCATCAACAAATAGAATAAAGAATTTTTCACCAGTATAACTTTAAATACCAATAGGTCCACACAAATCACTATGCACAATTTCTAGAACTTCTTCAGTCTGATAGTTTTTGCTTTTAAAACTAGTCTTTCCCATTTTACCAATTTGACAATTCTTGCATAGACCAACCTCAGGTTTCTTTACGTTAGGAATACCTCTTACTTTCTGAATTTACTGATCTTTATCAAGTTTTCAAAGTTTACATGACATCACCTCTTATGCCATAACCAACTTTCTTCAATTTGAGCAATGAAACCTGAACATTCACCAAGTTCAAGATAAAATAAGTTACCTTTTGTTTGAGTGCTTGATCCAATCAGCTTTCCTTTATCGTTTAGCAATCTTTCTTTTCCATGCATAAATTCTACTTTGAATCCGTTATTAACTAGCTATGCCACATTCAAAAAATTATGCTTTAGTCCTTCTACCCAATATACATTATCACATACAAGTTCCTTGGTTAGTGAGATTCTTCCTTTTCCTCTTGTACAACAAGGTTAATTGTTACCAAATCTTACACTGCCGCCATCATAGTCTTCAAAGTATTCAAACTTAGTTTTATCACCAGTCATGTGATAAGAACAACCACTATCTATGATCCATGTATCATTTTTTCTCATATGAGAAATAAGTGCCATTTCCTCATCATTATTAGACTCATCTTTCACAACAATGTAGACAATTTCATCTTCTTCTTCATCATCAGAATCTTTAGCCATAAAACATGTTTTCTTACCTTTATCCTTGAATGATTTGAAGTCTTTCTTGCCATTGTACTTGTGACCTTTCTTCTCATCTTTGTTCTACTTATTTGGGCACCTAGCTACAATATGTCCAATTTCTTCACAAGAAAAGCAGATTAGAGGAACCTTACCTTTGTATTTCCCTTTGGCTCTTAAATATTGTCTTGCTAGTAGAGCTTCAACCACTTCAAGATCACTATATGAACTTTGTTCTGATTCTTCAGTACTATCTAATTGTGGATCCTTCATCTTTTTCCCTTTTTCATTGAGTGAAAGCTTGGCTTCAAATGCTGATTCAATGTTCTTGGCAGCTAGAACATAATTGTCATAGTTATCTAGCTCAAATGCAGTCAATCTTCCAACTATGGCCTCTAAATTTATTTTATGATTTTCCTCACATTTTCTTTCTTGAATTGCAGAGACTCTGATTACATAAATGTGAAGTAGAGTTCTAAGAACTTTACTTATTACTGTCTCCTCATTGATGTCTCATCTAGATGCTTTGATTGCACTAACACATGCTTTAGTTCTTTTAACATACTTTGCAACATTTTCATCCTCTCTCATCCTAATTTGATCAAATTATCGTCTCAAACTTTTTGCTTTGGCTCTTCTTACATTATCATCTCCTCCATAGATCTCTTTCAGCTTGTTCCACATTTCAAAGGCAGTTTCGCAATCCTTGATGTCATCAAATTCTTCATAACTCAAAGAAAATGATATATCTATCATCATGTTGTTGTGAGTCTTCTTTTCAACAATATCATTGACAGATAATATACTAAAAGGTTCTTCATATTTTTAATCAAGGTACTTTAGCCCTGTATCACCAATAGAAGCCAGATGAAGCCTCATCAATCCTTGCCATGCTGAGAAGTTGTCCCTATTGAGTCTTGGAATTTCTCTTTTGTAAGGCATCCTGATCTTTAGCTTAGATCCTTGAAATATTTTCCCGTAAGCACCAAAAACTCTGATACCAATTGTTGGAATTAAAGGTAGAGTAACTGGGGGGGGGGGGGTGAATAAGTTACTCACAGAAATTAATCCATAGATCCCTTAGATGTCTTAAAGATCTAGTTACTACTGATACTTGGTAAACATAACAAAAATATTGTAACTTGGAAAATTAAACTAATACTTATCTTCAAGCAAACATGCATGCAATTGAAAACAAAATGAACACAAGAGACACTAGATTTAACATGGAAACCCAATATGGGAAAAACTACCAAGTAACTAGTCACGAATTTTTCACTCTTCTGAAGTGAGCCCTGTTAGGAGCCAACCCTGTTAAAGGTTACAATACACACTATTAGGTGTGACCCTATTAGAGGATTTAATCACCTTGTTAGGAGTGGCCTTACTAGAGGTCTTTAGAAAAATTCAACTGAATTTTCACCTTGTTAGAGGATTTACAAAATGGCTACTAAACCAACTCTATTAAGAGATTTGAAATCACTACTACAATGGTTAGAAAGAAACAATAAATTGACCTAAACAAGATGCAACTAAATTTTCTAGCTACAGGTCTTTGTTCAGCATCATTAGATCCTCCTTGATAGAATATGGCTTTGCTGCTCCTTAATGATCTCTAATCATCCTTCAAATTTGCTTCCACAATAATTAGTCTTCATATAACATTAATTCCACACACTTTTACATGCTTAGAATTCATAACTTGACCTCTTAATTATACCATTCAGATTGTCAAGTCAGCCCATTTACATGTTACATTTACCAATAAACCATACATCAATCGGCTACAGATATAATCTAAAATGATAAACATTATTTCATAAAACAATGAAATCCTTTACTGACCAACCATGCTCGATAAATACTGCTTCCAAAAATTTCTTGAGTTGACATTCTTGACTCGGTTAATATTGCAATATTTGTAAAATCCTCTAGCTACCAAGTTTACTCGGTAAGAACTGAATTCCTTCATGAGAGCTCGGTAAGAACTGCTTCTGCCACATTCCCTTTGATGACCGAGTGAGCTCGGTAAGAACTATTTCTTCCACATTTCCTTTGATGACCAAGTGAGCTCAGTAGATTCTATCCTTTTGCCTTGCTAACCATCTGAGCTCAGTAAACATTGTCTTTTGCCTTGCTGACCTTCTGAGCTTGGTAGACACTATTTGATGACTGATATGACATTTGTGTGACATCAAAGATAATACACAATTAAAAAATTGTATCCAACACTAATGTGGTAAAAAATTTCATGTCCTTATGTTTGAATTATTAAATTCCATGCATGCATTAAAGGAATACATAAATAATTAATCATTTCTTATCTCTTATATCCCTAAGTTTGTCTAACCCTTGTATTTAAATGCTTTATTCTTATGCCTTAATCCCTATTCAAAATTATTTTAAGTTGCAACCATGTGATTCATGCCTGTTTGCATGATCACAGGAAGTCAAGGGTTTTTTCTTAAAGAAAAGGCAATGGTGCCATGTAGTTATCAAATAGTTAAGATCCATCATGTTTGCATTCTTGTAGCATGTTAATGATAACTCTAAGAAAAGCCAATGATGATGTGAAAGCCTTGTTCACATAGTAAAAATGGGTTAAGGATAAGCATGGGTTTATGTGGTGGGGATGCAAAATCTTGTTTTGCCCAATCGCAAGAGTTAATAGCCAGTTAAATTTTAAGTTGCTACAATGTGCTAGGGTTGAAACAATGTTGTTTGTAGATAATCTCATGATTGCAAGATTAAATGCCAAAAGCAAGAGCTAAGTTGTGAAGAGGCATAATGATGACACATGTACCCAGTGGGCCCATCTCACATTTGTAGATAGTTTAATCAGTTCTTTTTCTAGAACCATCAGATATTAGAAGATCTACGATCAGTGTATTCCTATTTTTCTAAAGTGAGCAATGTTTAATGAATGCAGGGATACGACCATGCAACATGTGCCCTGGTGGAGCTGCATTAAAGGTTTGAGCTATGCAATAAGAAGTATGTTAGAGTAAACTTGATGATGTGGTAGTACCTAATTTGATGATGATACCAAATGAGCTAGAGGATAATTAACCTTACATAAGTTGTCGATCAGATGAAGATCAATAGTCAGTGTATCCCCACATTTTCAAAATGAGAAAAGTTTAAACAATGCAAGAATACATGTGTGAGACATGTGTCCTAGTGCATTTGGTTTAAGATTTTGAGCCATGCAATATTAAATGTGTCCTAGTATCTGATTGGTTGGTACTATTGATTATAACAAGGTTTTCTATATCTTTCAGCCATTATTGGATCTACAGATTGATGGATGGCATATTCCTTCTTTCTCAAGGTGCAAGAAGTTTAACTAAAGTGGGGATATGGCTTGAAGATACATGTACTTGTATGACCTATTTCAACATTGGATGGCAAATGAAAGGATGTCAAAGTGAGTTTGCATATAGATGCATAAACAGAATGATGGATTCTTTTTCCAGCTACCAAATGATGAAGATTAACGATCAACATATGCCTACATTTTGAAGATGATCAATAGTTAGAGAAAGTAGTTATACACCCTTTTGATGCATGTCTTAGAGGGCCCAGAGTGAGTAGTTGGAGTATAGAAAGGTAAATCAAAAGATGACACATGGAAAACTCTAGATGATTGAATAGTCAAAGGAAAATGGTGGGGAAGTTTTTGAATGAGTTTCATTTTATCTTTTCAATAAAGTATATTATGTGTTCATCTGATATATTCATTCAAAGAATAGTTGATATTCAAACCTGTCACATGGTCACACTAGGTTTTGGTTAACCATGAGTCAACATTTCATGGTGGTGATTTCTTTTTTGCATGTTCACGTGGGTTAAAGGTTGAGTTTATACTTAAGTTGTGAACCCAAGGTCTCATACCTTTTTAGTCAATAGCCAACATTAAAGCTTGGCACAATGTCGTAGCTAGAATCTAGTGGTTACAAAAAATGTTGCAAGGTTACGATGCAGTCAATGTTTATTCTTATTTAAAGGTTTAAAGGTGGTGATGGAGTGACTGAGCTTTGCTTGTAGCATCAGGGCTTTGCATGATTGTATGGATGGTCAATTTTAGATTTCAAATGAATTTTGATTGATAAAGTTAATGTTTGATTCATTCATTTTTTTCATTCAATAGAGAATTTTATTTGTAAGTTGTGATGGTGTAACTTTTTGGTTGTTGTAGCATCATGTTGTGACTAGGTCACAAGGTGGGCAAGTTTAAAGTTATCGAAGGAATATTGATCAAATAAAGGAAGGATGATTCATTCGATGCCCTTTCAACTAATAAAGGAATGGTTATGACCCTACAAAAATGCCTCAATCATAAGATCGTGTGAGCATAGAATCAAACACAATGAGCAAGGATGCTAAGATGTCATTAAAAAGTCTTCAAGTCCCAATGTTACAAAACACAATGTGTCATGGGATCATGAGAGTAGAAAAGGAGACCCATGACCATACGAAGTGGAGGGATTTTGAGAGATTGGAAATCTTACAAGTATAGACTATGATCTTGTGTTGAATCATAAGATCATCATTTTGTGACATTAGTATTATGCCTTATATGAAGACACCATGATACAGTGATTGCAAGATCCTATAGTTGTGACATCATAAGGATAGTCTTGATCGAAGGATCATAAAGATAGAATAAGAAAAGTCTAATGGCATGAAAAAGATATAATTGTAAGATTATGAAATCAAATGAGCAATCCTCTTAAGGCACGATAGAGATTATATCACAACATTGTGTGATCATAGGATCAAGATGATCATGAGATCATAAAGAATAAGATGAAGAGCTCCTGATGTTATGAAGTAAGTGATTTTGTACTCATAGAAGTGAAATGTCAAATTGTCAAAGCTACTCCAAAGGTTAGTTAACTATGATCATGAGATTGTAGGGCTATTCCATGGAAAGATTTTATGAAGGCTTTTTCTAGTATATTGTGAGATTGTGACATTCTAAGATCGAGGGTCAAAGTTTAAAGTTGATTTTTTGACTATTATATTTGTGACCTCACTAGGTAGTTAGTTAAAAACTTGACCAAAAATGCCAGAGAATGATAGGTTTAGGTTGTAGAGATGGGACAAGGAAATGGAGATATGATCCTATACAAAGAAGAGCCAAGAGATCATAAGCAAGAATCGGGTATTTCAAATAGCCCTAGAGAAGTAAGGATGTACTATGAGTAGTTGAAGATGCCCTGGCTCCATAAGATGATATAGTTGGGTAGTTTCATTATTAAAGAAAATTAGAATTAGTGAAAGGGTCCCAACAACAATGATCACCTAGTGAATATCATAACAATCTCCTTGGTTTTTACTAGAATTCAGAATAGGTAAAAATGTAATTTTCTAAAAATATATTTATTCCTCCACTAGTTTTTTGACATGTGCCCCTCCCATCTGGATCTTGTTGCAATCCTTCTCTTGATAAGGATTTCCAAGATGTAGAAAAGGAGCTGTTTGGTTGAATCCTTAGACTTTTTATGCAAAATTGGTATTGTCGTGATCTCTTCCAAGTCCTTCATAGCTTTTTCTTCATTTTTTCTTTACATTTAGTTTGGAGGAATATTGTGGAACTACCTTTGAAATCTAAATAAAGGAATAGTTAAGAATTCCTTATTATGTCTTTGCTACTTAAATTACTGATATGATATAGCTTTTTTGGTTCATTCTAAATCCCTAAGTCTATGTCTTAGTTTTATTTGTAAGTAAGGTTTTGGATGTGTTCATGCAGGTTATAAGTCATGAATCTATGCTTTATCTCAAATAGTTAACTGTGAATGATAGTATTCCCCTTAACATCTTGTCTAAAGTGCTTTCCTTCTTATGAAATACTTATGTATGAGTTTCCAATGATCAATATTGTGCTTATTTCAACATTTTCTTTCAAGCAATCCTTCTATTCCTTTTCCCCTTAACTTTAATTTTAGTGTTAAGAAGTAAATAGGTGAACATCATAAGGAACTAGCCTATAATCTAGATATTCACTCCTAACCTTGATACACCTACCACCCATAATTGTTTCCATGTTACTTGAAGCTAACTGAATTATAATCCAATCTAGTTGCAACTTCTAGAGATAACAATTTTGGCATGCCCGGTGGGATAGAGAAAAGAATTTTCAATCTTTTCTTCATATTTTCTTGTTGTTTTTTATGTGTACAATAGTGAATCAACTCATTTAGAGGTAGAAGAGAATACACATCTGGTGACTCTGACTATAAAAAAAAGACAAGTGCATATGATTTATGAGAAAAGTGCAAACAAGAAGTAGCTTGTAAGTTTTAAATATAGAGAGTTTTCCCCACTTAGAAGGAGAGGTAGAACTGCTAAAAGAATCTAGGATATCATTGTTCATATGATAAGTTCCATATCTACTTCTCTACCAGTAATCCATGTCATTTTTGCAAAGAAAATCAAAGTTCTAGGAAGAAGAATTTTCCAAGCACCAATGACAAGGAAATTTTCTTTCATCCCTTTCAATCAAGGGAGTCCACTAATTTTTTCTCAATATCATGATATTTCTCTAGTTGCTTAGAAATTTTTACTAGCTTCCTTTGGAGAGGGCCAAAAAACAACATTTGAGCATATCAGGGATGTTGCAACATTATGCAACATGCATCATGTCACTAAGGAAGATGTTCTGAACCTACTTGCAACCTCATTCAAAGGAAAAGCTTTGCAATGGTTTCAAAGCCTTGCTGTGGGTTCATTCAATTATTGGGATGCATTGGGAGATGTATTTACAAAACATTATGAAGACAAGTCATATTTTTCATCTCTTGTTGAACAACTCACAACCATCAAGCATGCTCCTCATGAGCAAATGATGGATTTCAACTATATATTTCAAAGAACATGGAGTAGAATATGAATTCAAGTAAGGTCTTTAGAGGAACATGCTTTTCTATATTATTTGAGGATCCCAAATAGTGATATCTCTATCATGGTCAAATCTATGGGAGGTTATTCATTACCAAAAGGTTATGACATTGCAATAAGAGGTGAGAGTAGTCTTATTCAAACAGGTAAAATTGCTCCTAGGCCTCCAATGCCTATATATCCAGATATCCAACCTAATACACCTCTAGCCATATTGCCTTTTAACCCATTACTGGTTATTCCAATCCAAGAAATTTTAGCTATAGGCCCTTCACAAGAGCTACCAAGGCTAAGAGATGGCCAAAAAAGGATGGAAAGCCCTATGCAAAACCTAGCCAATGAGCTAGTAAATATTAAGAATAGAGGGTATCAGACTATGCAGTCATCCCAACCTTAGAATAAATTTCCGAATCATCCTTCCCAATAGTATTTTCAAAGCTAGTACCCACTTGATAGGTAGAAATATAATTAGAGACCTTTTAGGCCTTATAACCCTAATCCTTTGAATATAGATCCTCCTCCAAATAGTTTTAGAGATATAGTCACTACTCAAAATAACATAGCAATAGACTATGATTGGTTTTATCCTTGTACTCAGCAACACAATCAAACTACATGCTCCAATGGGATGATGAATCAAGCCTTAATTGTTTAAGGTGCTTCTAGTGCATAACTTGCATATGATGTTGATACTAAGAGGCAACTAGAGGTTCCTCCTATAAATGTAGAAGAACATTGTGGTATTAATAGAGATAGTACCACAAGTGGTGTCTACACTAAATCAAAGAAAAGATCCCTAGATGGTGATGTAGGGACAAGTAAGGATATTCCAACTAAGAAGTCATCCTTACTCCAAGGACAAAAGGACCAACAAAGAAATCTTCCTATTTCCACTCAAGAACAACCACAACAACAAATAAAACCTGTTGTTCCTAAGATTCAGGCAAAAGAGCATGCTACTATGCCATTTAATATTGTTGAGAGCATGAAAAGGATGAGCATCACCATGTCCATGTGGTTTTCTCTAGCTATTCTAGGACAAAATGACTTTTTGAAGGAGGCCTTGGTAGTAGACATTCCAAATCAAGTTGCTAATGAGCCTCACAAGGTTATTCTCATAAACCAATGAATTTTTACTCTAGCTAGCTATAAGAAGGAAAATTAGATCAAAGGTAAGGATGTAAAACCTCCACTATTTTATATTTCCTTGATCATTGGAAATAATTTGGTTCATAATTTCATGGTAGATAGTGGGGTTACAAGCTCTATTATGCCCAAGAAGATAGAAAACTAGCTAGGTTTAAACTATGAACCCTTACAGAAAGGTATAGTCCAACTAGATGGTTCACATGTCGACACATTAGGTCTAATAAAGAATAAAATTCTAACACTCCATGCATGTCCTACCTTTTCTATTCCCTAAAATATATTTGTGATAGATTTCCTCCCATATTTTTCTCTTTTATTATCAAGAGGGTTCATAGCCAAGATAAGAGGCTATTTGACAATAAATTGGTCTCACATGTTATTTATGACTAGGTATGAAACCAAAGTAGAAATTAGGTCTGATTTTCTTTCCAAAAATCATATTGAACCTTACACACCTAGTATGATCAATGCTAATTGTATTGCACTTGGTCAAGAGGAAGGCCTTGTTTCCCAAGATACAAATACTCAAGTTGATAGGATCCCTGATGTCTTGCTCGATGAGTAGGCAATGTAAAATACCCCAATAACTGAGACCAATAAAATTAACATTAAGATATTATAGAAATTGTTCTATGGAATTATGTCTTCCAAGAGGTTGGGTTAGTGATGTCAAACTTTGTCAAAAACACAACTAATCATCTTGGGCAGCAAGATCAGGTTTGGGAGTTATACTTTGATGGTGTTGGTGTTTTCAAATATCATGGTTTCAAATTACTCCAATGAGAACAAGATACATCTAGGGTTAGATACTTCCCATCCTCAACATATCCTTTTAGACATTGGGCCAACTATAAGGCTAGACCCTTCTTCTACTTTAGGCTCTACAAAACCTAGGCGTGTGTACCACAAATTCACTTATATGGTACCAGTGCCGAAACATACACTTGAATCTTGACAAAGTAGATAAAAACCCTAAATATTCTAACACTTATGCAAGGATATCAAACATGGAATAGCTAATAAAATGACCAAAGAACTTGATAAGCTAATTGAGGGTCTCACATTTCAATTCTTCAACATTTGATTAATGATGTTGATTTTTAGCAAAACCCCAAATATGTAGCAGTAAGAACAAGTTGATCCTGTAGCTAATCAATGCCTTATCTATTGGGAAATTCCACAAATTAATCACATACATCTATGATACCAATGACATATTCCATACATCATGATATCAAATTGATCTTATCCTTTGTGGATCAAATATTAGTGTTCATAAAGACCTCATTTTCATGATTATCCTTCTCAAAATAACTAGCAACCCTATCAAACACATCAAGCATTTACTTGGCCCTTTGTTCCAAAAGTAAGCTATATCAGACATACAACCTTAAGGGGATGTAAATGGGTCTTAGTTCTTTGTCCCTAAACCACATAAGATTACAAATTATAGAGATAGGAGACAAGAAATAGAATGAAAGTAAGAAGTTCTTGCTCATTTATATACATTTCTTTGAAGCTATACATTCAGATGCATGTAAAACAATTGATAAAACCACTAAATAGATCAGAACTAACTATATTATCTTCACTATTACTATTCATATAAGAGAAATATTTTGAAGAATGTGGTGGAATCATAGTTCTAGATCCAATAATGTGGTCCCACAGACAAAACTAGAACCAATAATGTGGTATCACCCTAAAAATTGCCAACCCTTACAATGGATGAGCAAGAGAAAGATATAAAAGAACAATGGAATCTTGGATCTAATCTGAAGGTGACGTGTCCACTTGAATCTCCATTCTTTACTATTGTAGAGTATCTCTCATCTTTCTACCCATGAAATCTGATTTGGTTTTCATCATTGTTTTGTAACAAACCTAAAATATCTCTTCCTCAATGATGAAAACCATTCTGCTACTAAAATATTTGAAATGCATCATAAAATTTTGATGATACCTTGATTTAACTAACTCAAAGGTGAAAAAACTCATCCATAACTACATTCATGTTGCCTTTTATGTTCATTTAGTTCACCCTTTCACTGGAAATCCAATCTGAACTACCTTGGGCACCTAAGAAAAATCCTTGCATAACTCTAACTAGTAACCTCTTGTGCAAAAACAAACTCTACAAATGAAAAGTTCACCTTCTCCTAATTCAGGTGATATATAATAGTCCTATATTCACTTATCAAAAACTCCTAAAATCTTAATTTGAAAAAAGAGCTCCTTCTATGGCCTCAAAACTGTATTTGGAAAATATTTGACCATTCTCTAAAGTTTGAACTATGTATTATAATTCAAATTTATTTAAAAGGTGCTACACATTCAAAAATGGGAAACAATAAAAATAAAATTAACACATTGATTTTTCCATCCTTTTCTCCATCTACGTCAAACTAGTTTGACTAGTCCTACCATGTGTCATGCTTTTATTGCTTGACTTTTGCTTCATCATTTGACACACACCACCTAGGTACCATGTGTCATCACCTTATTGGTTACCTATTCTACCACATCATTAAACCATGTCATCATGCCACATTATTGCCACATCATTGATCACCATGTTGCATCATGTGTTAGAATTGTCCTACGTCATCACAATATAGTGACCATGTGACACATGGCATCTTGATCCTTGTCAACATCCAATCATCATGCCATGTCACTATCTTATCATCATGCCACTTCATCTCACCATGTCACTACCACATTAGCTAGTCACCATGTTACATGGTTATCATTTGAGCATCTTCATTTTAGTGACATAGCGAACATCGTTTGATGTGCTAGGTGTCGTCATACTATGCCTCATTGAAATCAATCATTTCCTTGATTTTTGTATTCATTCAAAATTTCTTTGGTCTTCTTTCCTAGCTATCTTAATCATCCATGGTAGGGAATTCCACATGGGTCAGGAGCTTTCAAAAGGGCCTTGTCTTGTAGACATTTAGTCTATTATGTTGAATGGTATTTAATAGGTAAAAAGCTTCTCCACAACATGAATTTGGGACAAAAATTTTACAAAACAAATCCCTCTTCTGTGGCAGATGGAATCAAACCCAACTCTCCTCTATGTATACCTTGTGTGAGGGAAAGGTCCTACCAACATATGAGCTTCTTCTTTCAGTAATGTCCCAACTAATGTGAGCTAAAGGTGGTTGTAAGATGCCCCTAAATCTTACACTTTCTACCATCTTCCATCATCTCCTTTGGCATCGACTGTAGTCATGCCTTTTCATATGCAATAGAGAAATCATGTTTCTACTTCTCACTATGTTGTAGGATCCTATATTCCCTCTTCACAAGGAGTGACCTCTACCACATTTCTAAGGTAGAGATCCATCTCCCTCTAGACCCATAAGATGATTTCATTGGGGATTAAATGAAGTAAGTCTCTCCACCTTCCACTTCTCAATGCATCTTAAACTCAACCTCATCTAAAAGTTGCTGCCTACCACTACTTTACTTTTTCCTTCTAAGGTTGGCTCTATTCCTTGTTGGCCTATGTGCTCCCTCACACCTTCACTCTTAACTTCAACTTGGAATTCTGCCTTCTCTTGCTTCCTTGTGGATGTTGTCAATGCATAAGACTCCCATCAGTTCTTGTAGCTGGCGGCTCCATTATTTGTTCATGTGATCAACACCTTGAATCACCCTTGCACTCATGCTAAGTAGTTTTGAAATGAAAAATTTGAACTCTATGCTTCTTTGCCATAGTATATTCCTTCTAAAATCATTTCCTTTAAATTGTTATTTCCTCCATCCATGTGCACAGTCAGCATCCTTCAATGCTAGTCATCTCATCACCACTCTTGGTGGAATGATATCTAAGCAAGTCAGCAAGATTTGTTTGATTATGGCTATCTTCATGACTGCCAAGCTTAATGTTCTTAGATAATGCCTCATAAAACTTTTTATAATCCTCTTTGTTTTCTTTGATCTCAAAGAACATCTGCACACACTTCTTCACAAGATTCTTCCTAATGACTTTCAATATCTTGTTTTTTTCTAGCATCTCTCAAGAAATATTAAAGGGTAAATCTTTAGAATCAACAACTTCTTTAACAAACCTAAGATATTTAGGAATCAAATCTTCACAATTGTCCATGATAGACGCTCTTCCAACATACAACTTGATATTGTTAAGCTTCTTTTTTGTGTCAAAAAGATCAAAAGGTGCCTTCTTAGGGACATAGAGGATAGCCTTGAACTCAAGTTTCCCTTCTACAGAGAAATGTTTCAATGCCAAATGCTCTTCCCAATAATTGGTAAGGCTTTTATAAAATGCAACATAATCCTCCTTGGTGATCTCCTCTAGATTTCTCATCGAGATTAGTTTCTTCTTGTTAACAAGACTTCATTCATGATAGAGTTCTTTAACTTTCTTCTCATCAATTTCTTCAATCTTTTCTTTCCTTTTTACTTCGTGTAGAGTTGGCATGCCTATTCAGTCTTAGATAGAGTTATGTGACATTTTTAATACTCATAATGATTAAAGGAAATCATTATAACACTTCATCAAAACTTCAATCCACGATGCCTAGTCAATCTATAAAAAAATAGTTAGGCCCCAAGTGGGTCAAGCTAATTTTTTTGTTTTGTTTTCAAACAATTCAACTATCAAATTGATCCATTGATTGCCTGATATTGATTGAAAATAATTCAATCACTAAACCATCCATTAAAAACTCATTTTAACTTCTTTTTTTTGACTCATCAATTTTTTGTCAAGGGGTCCTTTAACTAGCTTTAAAAACTAACAAAAACATCTGACTAAGCTCTAAAAATAGATGCATTGATTCTCTATTCCACATTCTTAATGCACCCTGTCAAATCTCATGCCATGATGAATTTAGGGTCAAAAGATATTGACCATCAAGAAAATATGCCAGAAAACATAAACTGCATTCAAAATATGCCAGAAACCATAAAATGCGTTCAAAATTAGCTTTGAAAACTGGGAAAACTAACACATGGGGGAATGGAAATTGGGACATTGGTTCGCTATCATGAGGAGAGTATAAATTTGTGATTTGGGCTCATGATGAATAACTTGGGGCATTTGGTGAGTGGTCAAAGTGGGCTACTCAGATTTGCAAGACTGCAAACACTAACAAAAAAAGTGGGTTTTACAAATGGAATGGACCTAGGAAAGTGTGTGGACAAATTTGTCAAGACTTGTAAACTGGCAAACTTAAAGAATTTTTAGAGTAGAACTCAATGATGTAATTCATTTGATCTCACTTATCAAATATTTTGAGTTATGACATCACTAATAGGGGTATCAACCAATTTGTATTTATTGACACCAATAAAACATCATAAATTACATTTGGAATCATGTTCAAAAACTTATCAAACAGATTCATCATAAGCTCAAAATTGAAACATAGAAATTCTTTGACCTCTAGTATGTAATGAAAAAGGGTTTTTCTCATTTTGGTAAACTGGGTAAAAGTTATGACAATTCAAATAGGGCCTCCCAAAATTCTAAACAATTTGCATCAGTATGTCAACAATAAATGACCAACTTTGAGGGATTCAAAACCTAGTCAAAAAAAATTTGAAACGATTCAAAATATGAAACATAGGTTCTCTGGTATGGATACTAAACACTCTCAAAGTGGCCAATTATGAAATTTTACTGGGTGTGAGATATTCAATTGTAAACAGGGCCTCTTATCATTATTTGACACTTAGGAAAAAATGTAGGTTTGGACATTGCTAAGAACGAAACTTCACAGAATAAGTTGGAATGGTAGTTTATCCTCATGGAATGTATAGACATACTAAATGCAAGGTGTTAGAAACATTAAACACCTATTAGGCCTCAAATGGACAGTTGGGTACACGTGCATTAAAAAGCATTTATAGGGCTTAATTTTTTGGATGGTACTCAAAATCAAGTTTTCAATTCTGAGTCCCAATAGATGGATCTAGGAGCAAGAATGGTTCAGGTGGGGCAGCAATTTTAATATCTCCTCAAGGAGATAAATATTATATAGGCTTTTATTTCAATTTTGCATGCACAAACAATACAATTTAATATGAGGGGTTGATTCAAGGATTGGAATGCACCAACATGAGAGTGATCAATTGCATAAAAGTATCTAGAGATAGTGTGTTTTTGATCACCCAGGTGAGAGGGGTGCACATAAATAATAATGAAAAATTAAAAGGTTATAAGCAAAGAGTATGTGATATAATTGAAGATTTTGATGCTTTCAATATAGTTGTCATCCATAGAATATTGAATCATCATGTTGATAGATTGGTTGTTGTAGGAGCACAATTTTATATAATTAAAAATATTAATAGAGAAGATGTACAAAGGCATATCAAAATTGTGGTTAGACCTTCCATACCTAACAATGATGTTAGCTAACAAGTTATAGTGATGAACATATTTTGAATTTTTTGCTTGAAGAAGACATGCATTCAGCTTTAAACCAACATAAAGCAAAGGAAAAATATGGTGATCATGTTATACAACTGAGTTCTTATTAACTACCCAAGGGATTTTTTACTCTAGAGTCTATCTTTAACATTGATGACCAAGTTAAAAGGAATAAACCATCTTGGTGGTTCAACAACATCATTATGAAGACCTAAAGATTATAGAGGGAAAGAATTTAAATTTTGGTAGGGCAATTCCTGCTAAAGAAATACAATCTTACATCTAGTTGTTTCAACAGTTCAATGATGTTTTTGCTTGGGGATATTCATACATTAAAGGTTTTGATCCACACTTTGCCCAAAATACTATTGAGTTAGAGTCCAATTCAAAATCCATAAGGTAGAAGCAAAGGCTTATCAATCCAAAGTTAGAACCCTTAATGCAAAAAAAGGTTTTCAAACTCATTGAGAGTAGAATAATATTTCCTATCAAACACACTAGCATGGTGTTAAATCTAGTTCCTGTCAATAAAAAAAATGGGGAGCTAAGATTATGTGTTGAATTTAGAGACCTCAATAGAGTGTCATTGAAGGATTTTCACCCCTTGCCATCCATGGAACAAATGCTTCAAAATATGTTAGGTTCTAAGAGATTTTCACTTCTTGATAGATATTCTAGCTATAGTCAAGTTCTAGTCAAGGAGGAAGACCAATTCAAAACTGCATTCACCACAAAATGGGGAACCATGGCATATAGAATGATTTCCTTTGGTTTTTCTAATGCATGGGAAACATTTCAAAAGGCCATGGAAATGGATTTTAGTAATTTGATATACAAATTTTTGCTGATCTAGCTCAATGATATCAAAGTTTTCTCCAACAATTTTGCATATCACCTTGGGCATTTGAGGCAAATCTTAGAAAGATGTAGAGTTTTTGGCATATATCTCAATCCATGGGGGAGAACTATTGGGATATTTTGTATCCAATCAAGGCATACCTATTGATCTTGAAAGGGTTGCAACCATTTTAGAGTTGTCTTTGCCACATAATGAAAAGGGATTGTAAAGTTTCATTGGGAGGATCAACTTTGTCTAACACTTTATTCTAGATATTGCTAACTTATTGAAGCCATTGACCTCAATGCTGAAGAAAAACATTATTTTCAGCTAGTCAAAGGAAGCCAAAAGAAGTTTTGAAGCAACAAAAGAACCATTATTAGTTTCCCCTACTTTGGTAAATCCCATTTTCTCAAAAAAATTCAAATTATATGGATATTGTAGTATGAATACAATTTATGTAGTGTTGGTTTAATAGAATGGTCAAGGTTTAGATTAACCTATTGCTTTCTTCAGTAAGGGTTTATAAGAATATAAACAAAGATATAGTTTCATTGAAAAAAATGTGTTTGTTGTGGTAAAAAGTCTAAAAAAGTTTAGAGATCTAGTTTCTAGCAACAAGATTCATCTTATGGTAGCTCATCCTAGTGTGAAAGTATTCTTGTTAAGTAGGGATCTTAATGAAAAGAGAGATGGTTGGATAATTTGGGTAATGGAATATGATGTAGATATCTAGGTGATGAAGATTTTTAGAGGGAAAGGTTTATGTGAACAACTAGGAAATGAGAAGATTCAAGCCACTGATGACATAGCAGACTGCCATAGCTAATTAAGATATCCTCAACAAGAGAAATCAAGAAGCCACCTATAAGAGATGGTTCATTTTTTGTAAACTGGAGAGTGTCCTCCATGCTTGGACAAAGCCAAGTGAAGGTATTTCAGGTTGAAGTCTATACCTTACATTTTAGTTGATGGTCTTTTGTTTAGAAAATATATTAATGGAGTACTCCTTAGGTGTAACAATAATAACCATAGCAGTAAGTTATTGGAGGAATTCCATAATGAAGGAGGTCACTTCTCTCCAAAGATGATAGCCTATAAGATCATGAGGGTTGGATATTATTCTTCCAACCTATTTAAGGATGCCCATGTCTAGGTAAGGAAGTGCAAGTAATGCACATTACTTTATGGAAAAGAAATGTTGGTTGCCTTACCTCTACATCCTATTCTAATCGACCAACCATTCATGAAGTGAGGTATTGATTTTGTGGGCCCTAAAAATCCAAATTCTAGTGTTGGCTAGAAATGGATCCTGGCTGCTATAGGTTATTTTACACACTAGACATAAATAATATCTTTGAAGGAGGCCAATGAAACCACTATTTTGAATTTCTATGATGATCTAATTTGCAAGTTTGGAGTTCCCGACTCCATCATATCCGATAATGCCTTGGCATTTGTGGGGACAAGAATAAATGAATGGGCATTAAAGAATGAATTATATCTTAATACTTCATCAATCTATTATCCTCAAGGCAATGGCCTAGCTAAAAGTACAAATAAGAACTTGTTGAGGATTTTGAGAAGGACTTTAGCAGATAACAAGTGTGATTGGCACTCCAAGTTGAATTCATCCTTATTGCTTGATAGAATCACTCCCAAACAAATTTTTGGCATTTCACCTTATGTCATGGTATATGGAAAACAAGCCAAACTCCCTATTTCTATAGAGTTTTCTTTAGAGTTGGCTGATAATCTAATGCTTTTTGAGGAAGATGATCCATTGAAGCTAAGGTATGCCAAGTTACTAGAGCTTGAAGAAGAGAGGAGTAAATCATTCCAAAAAATGGAATATTAGTAGATCTAGACCAAGAGGGCATCTGATAAGAAATCCAAGCTCAGAGTTTTCAAAGAAGGAAATCTAGTTCTACATTGGGATGTTTTAAAAAGTAGACTAGGCCACCTTAACAAGTTTGATCACATGTGGACTAGGTCATTCATTATTTTTGAGTGCAAAGAACACAATATGTACTAGCTATCAACTATGGAAGTAGATGCTTTCCAATCTCTGTGAATGGGATTCACCTCAAGCTTTGTTTCGAGGTATGATCTTCAAGTTCCTTCTTGTATATAGCCTTTCCTACTTTTATTTTCCCTAAGTGTTATTCTAGAACAAGTGTGTTTATTTCTAGGTTTTCCTACTTTCAATAAAGTTCCTGAGTTCATTCATGCTACATTCATGCCAATATAGAATCATCCTCATTCATAGCCATTTTTGTAGCTACTCATGACCCAACTACATATATGTAAATGTGAGTGGTTATTTTTTAACCCCATTGCCATATCTCTTTTAACTTTGTACCCAATAGATTACCCAACGCCATTGGTTTGATGTCTAGCAAGAAGCCATTTAGCAAAAGTTGTCAAAAGTGATACCATTTTTTATCACTATGCAAAAATGGGTAGAGATGTTGACCAATCTTTTCCATCTAAAATGGTATTTTTTTCACATCGTTATGCTTGAATCACTAAATGTCATGCATACATGAAAGGGATACATAAATAATTAATCATGTCTAATCTCTTATATCCATAAGTTTGTCTAATCCTTGTATTCAAATGTTTTATGCTTATACCTTAAACCTTATTCAAAATTATTTTTAAGTTACGACCATGCGATTCATGATTGTTCATATGATTGTGGCTAGTCAAATGTTATTTCTCAAAGAAGTGGAAATGGTGCAATGCAATTATCAAATAGTTAAGATCCTTCATGTTTGCATGCTTATAGTAGGTTAACAATAACTCTAGGTAAAGGAAGTGATGATGCAAAATCCTTGTTTGCATGGTTGCACTAGGTTAAGGATAATCATGGGTTTATGTGGCAAGGATGTGAAAGCTTGTATCACTTGATTGCAAGAGTTAATTGCCAGCTAAATTTTAAGTTACGACAATGCACTAAGAATGAAATAGTCACTTTAGAAAATAATCACATGATTGCAAGATTAAATGCTAAAAGAAAGAGCTATGTTGTGAAGAGTTGGAATGATGACAGTTGTACCTAGTGGGCCCATCTCACATTTTCACATGGTTTAATCTATTTTTTCTAGAACCAGTAGATCTCAAAAGATCTATGGTCAACATATTCTCATTGTTCCAAAGTGAGAAAGGTTGAGAAAATGTGGAGATACGCCCATGTGATACATGTCCTAGTGGAGCTAGATTAAATGTTTGAGCCATGCAGTATATTAGAGAAGACTATATGATTTTGTAGTACCCAATTTGATGATGATACCAAATGATCCAAAGAAGAGTTAACCTTTGATAAGTTGTTAATTAGATGAAGATCAACGATTTTCATATCCCTCCATTTTCAAAATGAGTGAAGTTTAAATAATGCAGGAATACACATGTGCAAAATGTGTCCTAGTGGAGCCAATTTAAGATTTTGAGCCACATAGTAAGAAATGTGTCAGTATAACCTAATGAGGTGGCATTTTCTAATTGGTTTTCAGTGTTGATTATGACAAGATTTTCTAGATCATTAAACTATCATTGGATCTATAGATTAATGGATAGTGTATTTCTAGTTTCTCAAGACATAGGAAGTTTAACTAAAGTGGAGATATGCCTTTAGGACACATGTACTTGTGCAAGGTTTTTTAACATTGGGCCGCAAATGAAATGATGTTAGAGTGAGTTGGCATACAGATGCATTCCCATTGGTCAATGAGACTAGCATAGATAGAAGGATGGATGCTTTTTTCTAGTTGTCAGATGACGAAGATCTATAAGAATTTGGTATAGCTCAAATACCATGTAAGAATTTTCCTTAGGGAAAAATTCACCCAAGACCAAGGAACTCAAGCACAAGCACAACATTAGACCAAAGAGAGTATGATCAGAATGATGATATAATATCCATTCAATGTTGATTGATATGAATTGAAATGAAAGTACACTAGGATTGCTTGTATATAAAGGCCTCTAGAATGCTTCTAGAATGCCTAGAAATTGCCATACTGATAAGTCATACAACCACCAGAAGTGGATTATCCTCCATGAAGCACAAGAGTAAGTGTGATGATGAGAGGATAAGCCTACAAAGGTGTAGCACACAAAATTATGTTGTAGACACGATGTGCTAAATTAGAGTTGCTTACTCCAATGTTGGAAACATGACAACTCATAAGAGTACCCAAACTCCAAAGTGTCTCACTTGAGAAATAATAAAATAATGCATAATAATAAAAATAATTCATTAACCTAAGTAAACTTAAGTAAAGTGTAAATAGTAAATACTTATTTACACCAACAAGATCAATGATCCTTGTATGCTCATATTCTAAAGGAAATTGATAGTTAGTGAAAGTGGGGATATGCCCTTTTGATTGTTAGTGTAAATAATTATTATTTATTCTTTACTTCAGTTTACTTAGGATAAATGCATTATTTTATTATTTCTTAAGTTAGACACCTAGAAGTTTGCATACTCATATGAGTTGTCATGTTGACAACACTGGAGTAAGAAACTCTAATTTAGCATATGGTGTCTACAACACTAGAGTTCTTATAATCAATTGAGTCATCATGTAGACAATAGTTTTTCACATTGTTATTTTAGTACATGTTGTCTACAACATAAGTGTACATGCTACACCTTTGTAGGCTTATCCTCTCATCATCGCACTAACTTCTATGCTTAATGGAGGATAACCCAAACTTGGTGGACATGTGCCTAGTTGTAAGACTTATCATGTTGCTAACTCATAGGCATTCTAGATCCATCGTAGAGGCATTTATATAAGGGAACCTCTAGTGTACTATACAATGAAATGAATATCATATTGTTATTCTGATCATACTATGTTGGTTGTTTGTGCTAGTTATTGTTCTTCTTGGTCATAGGTGAATTTTGTGCTAAGGCAAATTCTTACATTGATGCATGTCCTAGAGGGCCTAGAGAGTGGAGCTAGAGTAGAGAAAGCCAAATAAAAGGCCAACACATCAAAAACTCAAATGGTTGAGTAGTCAAAGAAAAATGGTGGGGGATTTTTTGAATGAGTTTCATTTTATCTGATTGATAAATGCAAGAATTTTCCTAGGGGAAAAATTCACCTAGGAACTAAGAACTCAAACACAAGCATAACTATAGACCAAAAATGGATATGATCATTTAATTAGAGTATGTCCTAATACATTGCTCTGTTTAGTATATGATGTGTAAACACACTAGGAGTGCCTATATATAAAGGCCTCTCAGGAAGCACCTAGAATGTCTCTAGAAAGAACCAAGAGATAAGATAAGCATTATAACAACTAAGCACATGCCTTATCCATCATTATAGATGACTGGATAAGAATGACAAGATTGTAGACACCATGTGTTTAATAAGTGTGCTAACTCTTTTATTGTAGACACCATGTGCATAAAAGAGGTGCAGACTCCTATGTTGTCAACATGAAAACTCAGAAGAGCATGCATACTCCTACGTGACTAATAAATAAATAATAAAATAATGCATTGACCTAAGTAAACTTAAGTAAGTGTAAATAGTAAATACTTATTTACACCAACACCCCCCCTTAAGTGTAACTTAGGGGAATGCCCTTAAGCTTACAAAAACTAGGATGTGATGCATGATGGGTCTCAACTACTAGGCCATATTAGGTACCCATGTACATAATGATATGCAAATTTCTCATAAAGCGGGGAAAGAGGGAAAACCTCATGGGAAAAACCCTCCCCTAAAAAGAGAGATGAAAAGGGATGCATGGATGGATGGAGTAATTAAGAGAACCCCATTATGACATACATCCAATATATAAAAGTGAAAAGAGGAGAAGGACAAAAACCACCTAAGAGGAAAAAGTCCCTCCCAAAAGGAGAAGAAGGAGATGAGGTAGTCCCCCCCCCCTTAAAGGTAGTGTGTTGATCAATGAGAAATGCTTCACTGAAGAACCTAATCGATGACCTTTGAATTATGTTTCTCCCCTTTGGAAGAAACAAATGCAAGGGTACCTATGAGATGTGTTCCTTGTATGGAGAAGGAATCTCTATGATGATCGGTGTTGCTAAAACTTGTTCAAAGGTCCCTGTATCAATAGTGGTGATGGCTTCCTCCAAAAGTGTTGAAGAGAAGTGCAAGGCAAACAAGGAGTGGTGTAGAACCTATTTAAAAAAATCAACAGTCTTCTCCAATGTCAAAGAGACCTCCTATGGATGTTGTACATAAGTATCCACAATCAAATCAGCCCAAAAAACTTGATCATGTATAGAATGGACATGAGGGTTAGAGTGGGCCCTCGCAAAAACTATAGAAGAATCATCCTTAGCAAAGAGAAGTGATAGATCATCAAAGAAGTCTTCCAAATTTGTTGTGTGTGACTCCACAAATAGAGTTGAAATGTCTTGTAAGAAGTCATCACTTGGAAGACCATGTGTACCCTGTAGTGTTGAAGTACTTGAATTTGTCACTGCAACAAAGAATGAAGTATTCACTTCAAATAGAAGATAGATTTTATCAATAATGTCTCCCACAACTTCAATGTGAGACTCCAAAATTTTTTTTGCAATGTCTAAAAGGAAGTCTTCACATGAAGGTAGAGTAGGAAGAGATAAATGGTCTTGCTGCATAAATCTGAAGCATCTGAGGCTAAAACAAGATTAGTAGGAGCAATAGGAGTTGGAGGTGTGATCTCATCTGAAGTTGAAGAAACCATAGTTGGAGTGAGTAGATGTAGAATGTCCTCTAGAGATGGAGGATCACAAGGATCTCCATATGCTTCCCAAATAGACATCCAAATATCATGAGGAAAATGTGCCAATCTAAGACGAGCAAAAGATTCTTTACTCATACTTTTAGATAGAGAACAACAAAGGTTTGCAACATATGTCCAATTAAAATTTGGTGGCATTAAATAGAGATAAGGAAGCAATTCTAGATGTTCTCTTAGATGGTCAGTTATCAAAGCACTCCATTTGTGATAATTCCTTATTGTCAACTATGGTCTAACACCAGATTAACAAATCTAACAATACTCCATGAGATCAATCAATGAACTCCCAAGAAATCAGAGGGAATCAAAGAAACCCCCCTTAATGAATGATTTGGGCACTTGATAGCCACTTGCCAATTTAGGGCCTATTTTTGAAAATAATATTTATGTCCACAAAACTTATAATCTAAATGAAAATCTGGAAAGTAGACAAAAAAATGGAACTTGATTATGTGTTCAAATGAGCCCATACCAAGCATTTGAAGTGGCAAAAATTGGGATTTGTGACTTGTTGAACAATTCAATAATAGAGATCTCAAACCACCTGTACCAATGTGTAGATAATGAAATTCTACCCCAAAACAAAAAAAAATTGCTCGCAAAACGAGTTTGTATGAGGAAGATATCGATGTTGTTGTTATTTTTCTTGAATCGTGGTCACACCTCAAAAAATTAAATGGCTCTAGATTTTGCCTCAGATGTTTGATTTGGATGAAACAAAATCTGATTTGGGGATTTTTTGACCTTCTAAATGTGATGCAAATATCTGATTTTCACTAGCAAGCACCAACTTCACCTACAAAAAATCTATCCTCCGGCCCTATAGTAAAAAAAAATTCAAAAAATGATGCAGATCCAAAAAAAATAATACAGATGTAGATGAAAAAAAATGTACATCTGAAAATTACATGTATAGATCTGAAATGATCATACCAATTCTACAAATCAGTCCTTTGGGTGCCAGTTTACAAAAAAATTTGCCTCACAATTGACTTTGGCCTAGGGTAGGGAATTTTATAGCCGATTTTCACTGAATCAGAATTCCAAACGCAATGGTTAGATCAGATCTGGCTCTAAATGCTCTTAATTTTTGCGATACTCTAGATTCGAGCTAAGGTACTGAAGCAACAATTATCTCAAATGGCTATGTGATGAGAAAATCTCCAAGAGCTCTAATACCATGTAAGAATTTTCCTAAGGGAAAAATTCACCTAGGAACTAAGAACTCAAACACAAGCACAATTGTAGACCAAAAATAGATATGATCATTTAATTAGAGTATGTCCTAATACATTGCTCTATTCAGTATATGATGTGTAAACACACTAGGAGTGCATGTATATAAAAGCCTCTCAAGAAGCACCTAGAATGTCTCTAGAAAGAACCAAGAGATAACATAAGCATTATGACAACTAAGCACATGCCTTATCCATCATTTTAGATGAGTGGATAAGAAAGACAAGGTTGTAGACACCATGTGCATAAAAGAGGTGTGGTCTCCTATGTTGTCAACATGACAACTCACAAGAGTATCCATACTCCTAGGTGGCCAATAAATAAATAATAAAATAATGCATTGACCTAAATAAACTTAAGTAAGTATAAATAGTAAATACTTATTTACACCAATAATAAAGTATATTATATATTCATCTGATATATTCATTTGAAGAACGGTTGATAGTCAAACCTGTCACATGGTTGCACTAGGTTTTGGTTAACCATTAGTTAGCATTACAAGGTGGTGATTGATTTGTCACATGTCTACATGGGTTTAATGTTGAGTTTATACTTAAGTTGTGAACCTGTGATCTCATACCTTTTTAATCAATAGTCAACATTGAAACTAGGTGTAGTGTGATAGCTAGAATCCAGTGGATACAGAAAATGTTGTGAGGTTGTGACATGGTCAATGTTTTTAATTTTTACATAATAATAGTAAAAAATGATGTTAAAGGTGGTTATGCAATGACTAAGCTTTTTTCGTAGCATTAAGGCTTCACATGATTGCATGGATGGTCAGATTCAAATTTCTAATGAATTTTGATCCATACAGCTGGTTTTAATTAATTTGATTTTTTCATTTGGTAGAGTAGTTTAGTGGTAAGTTATGATGGTGTGACTTTGCTAGTTTAAAGTTATTGAAGTAATATTGATTGAGTAAAGGAAGGATGATTTATTTGATGCCCTTTCAGTCAATAAAAGAATGGTTATGACCTTACGATAGTGCCTCAATCATAAGATTGTGTGAGCATATGATCAAATGCAATGAGCAAGGAAGTAGAGATGCCATGAAAAAGTCTTCAAGTCTTGATGCTATAATACATAGTGTGTCATGGGATCCTAAGAGAAAAAAAGGAGGCCTGCGACCATATGAAGGGGAAGAATTTCAAGAGCTCCAAAAGATGAGAAGGATAGACTATGATCTTATGCTAAATCATAAGGTTGTCATTTCATGACCTTGAGAGTATGATTTACATGAAGACAAGATGATATGGTGATCACAAGATTGCATAGTCATGAGATTGTAAGGATAGTCTTGATCATAGGATCGTAAAGCCAAAATAAGAAAATTTTGATGTCACAACAAAGACATAATCATAAGATCATTAAATGAAATGAGGAAGCCTCTAAATCCATGGCAGAGAGGATATCACAACATCATGTGATAATAGGATTAGGATGATCATAAGATGATAAAGAGTAAGATGAAGAGCTCTCGATGTTACAAAGTAACTATTCATGTGGTCGTAGAAGTCAAATGTCAAACTGTTGAAGCTACACTAAAGGTTAGCTAACCATGATAGTGAGACTGTAGTGCCAAATATTCTATATGAAGATGTTACAAAGATTTTTTCTAGTATATCATGAGATTGTGACATCATAAGATTGAGGGTCAAAGTTTAAAGTTGATTTTTCAACTATTATATTTGTGACCTTACTAGGTAGTCAATTAAGAACTTGACCAAAGGAGGCAGAGAATTATAGGTTTAGGTTGCAAAGATGGAACAAGGAAGTGGAGATTTGATCTTATAAAAGGTAGAGCCAAGAGATCATAAGGAAGAATTGGATATTTAAATGGCCCAAGAGAAGAAATGGACTTGGTATGAGCAGTTGAAGATGTCATGGCTCCATCAATTGATATAGTTAGGAAGTTTCATAGTTAAAGGCAAATAGAATAAGTGAAAAGGTCCCAACAAAAATCATCACCTGGTGAATATCATAATAATATCACTAGTTTTTACTAGAATATAGAAGAGGTAAAAATGTAATTTTCTAAAAATATCTATATTCTTCCACTAGTTTTTTGACATGTGCCCCTCCCATCTAAAGCTTGTCGAAATCATTCTCTTTATAAGGATTTTGAAGGTGTGGAAAAGGGGTTAAATGGTTGAATCCTCATATTTTTTATGCAAAATTGATGTTGTCATGATCACTTTTGAGTCCTTCATAGTTTTTTTTGCATTTTTTTCTCTACAGTCAGTTTGGAGGAATGTTGTGGAACTATCTTTGAAATCTAAATAAAGGAATAGTTCAAAAGTCCTTATTGTGTCTTTGTTGCTTAAATTACTGATATGATATAACTTTTTTGATTCATTCTTAATCCCTAAGTCTATTTTTTATTTTTAGTTGTAAGTAAGGTTTTGGATGTGTTCATACACATTATAAGTCATGAATATGCACTTTATCTCAAATAGTTAATTGTAAATGTTAGCATTCTACTTAACATCTTGTCTAAAGTGCTTTCCTTGTTATTAAATACTTATGAATGAGTTTCTAGTGATCAATATTGTGTTTATTTCAACTATTCAAAAGTATTTCATCATGTTAGTCTAGTAATATCCTCATATTAATGTTTGTTGCATCACCCCTTTTACTTTCAACATTTTCTTTCAAGCAATCCTTCTATCCCTTTTCCCCTCAAGTTTAATTTTGGTTTGAAGAAGTAAATAGGTGAACATCATAAGGAACTAGCCTGTAGTCTAGAGATTCACTCCTAACCTTTGTACACCCACTACAAAGGAGTGTTTCCATGTTACTCAAAGCTAACTGAGTTAGAATCTAGCCTATGTGCAACTTCTAGAGATAACAATTCCATAACTAAATATCTTCATATTGTCCAAATAAACATGTCTCATCAAATAAATCTAGGTAGAACAAGTTACCTTTTGTTTGATCACCACTTTCAATCAGTTTACTATTAGCATCAAATATTTTAGCCTTTTTGTGATGAAATTCAAATCTATAACCTTATTTGTTTGACTATGAAACACTCAACAAATTAGAGTTAAGTCCTTCAACCAAGTAAGCATTGTCACATTTAATTTTACTAGTTAGTTGAATTTTCCCTTTACCTTTCAAAAGACATGGAACACCATTACCAAATTCAACACAACCACCATTACCAAATTCTCATCTTCATCACAATTTTCTTTCATAGAAACATAGAACTACCTCTTCATCATTACTTTCAGACTTAGTATTAGTTTCTTCTTCATCAATATAACAATATTTCTTACCTTTTTCCTTGTATTCATTGTTCTTCTTGAAGTCTCAGTCATCTCTTCTTCCTTTTTACTTACTCTCTTTTCTTTCATCCTTGTCCTCACTATCAGCACACATTGGAGGAATATGACCAACCTTGTTGCATGAAAAAAAAATTATGGGAAGTTCACCTTTGTATTTTATTTTTCCTCTTCCAAATCTCCTAGCTATTAGTGCCTCAAGTTCATAAATTTCATCATCAGAAGTATCAGTGTCATTTTTCACATGTTTTCCCTTTTCTTTCTTGCTAAGTGCCAGTTGTGATTTAAAAGTAGATTCAATAGTAGTAGGAGTGTAATTATAAAAATTTGACATCTCAAAAGTAGTAAGCCTACCAATTATACCTTCCAAAGTTAGTTCATTACCTAGTGTACATCTTAGTTTTTGTATTATAGAAACCCTAATAGCATAAATAAGAAGTAGATTTCTCAATATACTTTTTATTATTGTTTCATCTTCAATCTTTCCTTTAGATCCTCTAATAGCATTGACAACTTATTTGATTCTTGTGCAATACTGCACCATGTTCTCACCTTGTATTGTGACAAAAAAGACAACACACAAGAATCAAATAAGTTATACATCTCAAATAAGTTGTACACAATTGTACATCTCAATCCACAACAGAAGCTAAATATGTTGCAGCAATAGTAAATTGCTCAAACATTGTCTAGTTTAAACAATTATTCAAAGGTATGAAGCAAGAAATCATAGAACCAGTTGTTATTTTTTGTGATAACACAAGTGTAATTAACATCTCCAAGAATCCAGTGATGCATTCAAAAACCAAACATATTGCCGTAAAGTATCACTTTGTTAGAGAATTGGTGCAAGAAAATGAAATAAGATTGGAATATGTGCATGCAAAGGAACAAATTGCTAACATATTCACAAAGCCTTTACCTAAGGATGCATTCTTTTATCTAAGAGGTAAGTTAGGGGTCATTCCCCTATCTAAAGCTCACTAAAATACAATTTTAGTGATGCATCAATAGGAATAGAATTGAAGATCTATTAGTTGATACAGCAAATCAATGAAGACATTGCATATGAATCAGTACATCAGGTATAGTACTATTCAGTTATTTTGAGTTGTCTTTGGCATGTGTTGTCAAAGAGGGAGAATATACTATCAAATCTTTCTAAAATTTGCAAATAATAAGAATTGTTGTAAGAGGGAGAGATTATTATGAAAGAGGGAGTTTTGTATTCTGACATTAAAATACTTTTTTTCAAATTTCATTCTATGACATGTGTTGCCATCAATGCCAAAGAGGGAGATTGTTGGATGCAATTGTTCAATTGTGTGTTGTCTTTGATGTCACACAAATGTCACATCAGTCATCAGATAGTGTCTATTGAGCTTAGAAGGCCAACAAGGCAAAGGACAGTGTTTAACGAGCTTTCAAGATAATCAAAGAATTTTAGTTCTTATCGGGCTCACTGGGTAATCAAAGGAAAATATGATAGAAATAGTTCTCACCGAGTTCACTTGGTCATCAAAGGTAATTTGGAAGAAATAGTTCTTACCAAGTTCACTTAGTCATCTTAGGTAATTTGGGAGATTTACTTCTTACTGAGTGAGCTTGGTAGCCAAAGGATTTTAAGGACATTGTAATGTTAACTGAGTCAAGAAGGTTAACTAGGATTTTAAGGATATTGTAATGTTAACTGAGTCAAGAAGGTTAACTCTAGAAATTCCTAGAAGTAGTATTTACCGAGCAGGGTCGGCCAGTAAAGGATTTCATTGTCTTATTAAATAATGTTTTTTTTTTTAAGAGTAATATATCTAGCCGATTGATAAATGGATTATTGATAAATGTAACATGTAAATGGGCCAACTTGACAATCTAAATGGTAATAGTAAGAAGTCAAGTTGCGAATTCAAAGTAGTATGATGTGGAGATATGAGAAGTTAATGTGATATGATGACTAATTATTGTGGAAGAAAATTTGAAGGATGATTAGAGATCATTGAGGAGCAGTAGAGTCATATTTGATCAAGGATGATGTAATGATTCTGAACAGAGACTTGTATCTAGCAAATTCAGTTGCATCTTGTTTAGGTCAATTCATTGTTGCTTTCTAACCATTGTAGCAGTGATTTCAAATCTCTTAACAAAGTTGGTTTAATAGCCATTTTGTAAATCCTCTAACAAGGAGACAGTTCAGTTGAATTGTTCTAGAGACCTTTAATGAGGCCACTCCTAATAGGGTGATTAAATCCTCTAATAGGGTCACACCTAACAGTGTGTATTGTAACCTTTAACAGGTTTGGCTCCTAACAGGGCTCACTTCACAAGAGTGAAAAATTGGTGACTAGTTACTTGGTGTTTTTTCCCATATTGGGTTTCCACATTAAATCTGGTGTCTCTTGTGTTCACTTTATTTTTAGTTACATGCATGAATGCTTGAAAAGAAAGTATTAGTTTAATTTATAGAGTTACAGTAGTTTTTTACTGAGTAAAAGTAGTAACTAGATCATTAAGTCATCTAAGGGATTTGTGGATTAATTTTTGTGAGTAACTGATTCACCCCCCTCTTAGTTACTCTATCTTTAGTTCCAACACTTAGGTACCCATTCTCTTGTACATCTTGATCTTTGACTTGAATCCCTTTAAAAATTTCCTTACAAGCACCAAATTCTCTAATACCAATTGTTAGAATATTTAGAATAACTAAGAGGGGGTGAATCTATTATCCTTAGGTCCATATGTACCAATTCAATTTTTACTAACTTCAAACAACTTAATTAAACTTATTAAATAACTTGTTCTATATATCATCTCATCAACAATTTAACATTCTTTATCTCTTTGTTTTGTATATGTGCCAACAAATAGTAAAATAAATAGATATAAAAGTAACATGCATAGCACAAAATTCACACAAGTACATGATACTAAGATTTATCTTAGAATCCTAATTTGGGAAAAACTACCAATAACATGCTACCAAATTTTCACTCTTAGAAGCTAAGCTTGATTAAGAGACAACCATGTTTAAGTTTACAAAATATAATATTAAATGTGACCTTATTAAATAATTTAATCACCCTTTAGTAGAGTCCTTGTTAGAATACTTTAGATCATTCCATTTGAATGTCACCTTGATTGAAGGATTTATAAATGACAATTAGGTCAACCTTGATTTAAGGATTTTGAGTGTCAGAATGGTTAGAATGCAACAATAGGTTTGATTTGCAGAACATAACTCACTTTGAAAAATCACATCATGATTCATCTTATGTTAGTTTAGACTAAGCCATATTAGGTTCTCCTTCTCTGGTCTACTTGGCAACCCTTCAAGTAATCACACTTCTACAATCTTCTCACTTTTTATTTGCTACTATATTCTTCACACAATGTCCTTAAGAATCACCATTCAGAATGAACCAATCTTTAAAAACATCTCTTATATCTCCTTTAATAGGTAATTTTTTTCTTTTTCCACTCAAACATCACCTTAGATCTTATGGTTAGGTTAGATTCAATGGATCTATCCATCACTTATTCCTTCCTTTACTTTGTTGATACCTCTAGAAACTTCTTGTCAAATTCTTTCCTTTGATCACATAAAAAACTTAATTCTTGCATTACATATTCCAACTCATCATTCCTTATCTTCCATGCAATTTTACTAATCTAAAAGTTCAACTATTAGACTCAGAACTCGATTCTTTCATAAACTATTATTTTGCTAACACTCAGTCATCACTATGTTCTTTTACTCAAACATCACTATATTTCTTGGTCATTAGAGGCACTTAGATTTCAATGTCTCACTTGGTCATAACTAACACTTGTATAATACTATTTTCTTAGTTCTCTATTAAGTTCCTTAATTGTGTGCTTCATTGACCTAGTGAAACAATCACTTGTTCAAGCTTAGTGTTTTACTCAATTACTTATCTTCTCTTCTAAACATCAACTCAATTGTCTTCTTGATAGGTAGAGACCTTTCAACTCTTGTCCTAACTTCCTATAGGACTTTTCCAGGCTCACTCTTTGGCCTTCTAGGGCTTTTTATTGACCCTACACTAGGATATGTTCCCAACTCAACTATCCCCTCCTTAAAAAGGTCTTCTCTATCACTTACTAATTTTAATTTTCCCTCACTCCAAGGTATTTATTCAATCCAAATCCCTTGCACTTGTTCCTCCAAGGACCTCAACCATGATGGAGTGGGTTGCAAGGCTTCCAAACAAGTTCATTTGACATGTTTTGGAGTCTTCAAGGTTAGTTTATCATAGTTTCTTATCAATC
Source organism: Cupressus sempervirens (assembly GCA_028749045.1). Lineage (NCBI taxonomy): Eukaryota > Viridiplantae > Streptophyta > Pinopsida > Cupressales > Cupressaceae > Cupressus > Cupressus sempervirens. Next base: position 176,520,209 of record CM053788.1, on the reverse strand, counting down.
CCCTAAAAATACTTATTTAGGGCTAGTAGCCTTTAAGCCCCAATTAGGCCTCCTAATAGAACATTTAGCCAATATACCACAAAACACCTTAACAATGTCCTAAAAAAATTGGTATTCCAAATAACCTTTTTAGAGTTCTTAGAAATTTTCTAAGTTTTGGACCCTCATGGTGTTCCTACAATATGATGGAATCATTTTTCACCTAGCGAAAAAATTTGTGATATCTTGTGAAAATTAGGAAGAAAGTTGTTTCAGTTGCATAAAATTTTTGAAAATATGTTTCTCCTCATGAAAAAAAACCCTAAGTAAATGGTCATATCTTTTGTTTTGTTGGTTTTTTTGTAAATTGACATGGAATTTTCAAATAGGGATACATGAAAATATTGGTTATACATTGATTTTATATCCCCAAGTCCTTTGGTCATTTTAATATTATGATTCGATTTTTTTAAAGTGTTTTTAGTTGTGATGTCATGAAATCCTTTATATCTCTTTATCGCTCCAGCCTGAGATCTAACTATTTTAGAAGTTGTGAAGCAATGAAATAGCCATCAACATGGTCATTACAACATCGCAGATGTTAGTGCTAACTTTCATGTTAGGGTTGCAAAGGAGAAATTCACTAAAGATTGCATGGTCGTGGCTTGGTTATGGTTTAAATAATTTTAAGTTACAAAGATGTGGGAGATAATCCTGGCAGTCAAACTTTGAACCATCATAGCCTCACATGTAGTTAAGGTTAACTTGAGATTATAGTTGTGAAACAACAAAATCGTATGATTGTAGTTTCAGAGGGTTAAAGCTATAGTTAGAGTTAATGGTTGTGAGACTGTCAAACAAAGAAATAGTTTAAGAAATAGTTATCACTCAATCACAAGTAGTTAGATAAACTCTAAAATCTAAGTCGTGAAGTTGTGAAAGGTTATAGCAGTAGTTAAGCTCAAGGTTGTTGCTTCATTGCCTACAATTAAGAGTTATCCATGGTAAAGGTGGAAAAGTAGTGTAAACATATAATCATGGCTTCACAAGGTTAAGAGATGAGTTAAAAACTTCAAGTTGTGAGGTTGTGATGGAAGGTAACAATTAGCTTCAAATAGCCAAGACAATTAAAGTTTAGGCTATTGGAGCTTCACAAGAGGTTATCTTTGACTTAAGGTTAAGGTAGAAAAGTAGAAAAAGCTTATAAATCATAGCTTTTCTTTGTTCTGAGTTGCAAAGCTATAAAGAGAATTTGACAGTTAAAAGAAATAGCTATCACATTGTTGTAAGGTCTAAGTTGCTATTAAATTTTTTGGTCATGAAGCCACAAAATAGAATAAAATTTCATTCAAAAAAGTCATCACAGTATCGCAAGAGATGAAAGTGTCAATTCCTTAATCATAAAGAAGTTACAAAAAGGTCAGTCTAAAAGGTTTCACTACTTTACAGATTTAAGGTGATAGTTAAGAATGTAAACAATGATGTTGTGATAAGATATCAAATAGTTATTTTTCTAGGTTAGTGTAGTTAATAAATTAAAGTGTTAAAGGTTTGTGAAGATACAAGCTAGTTATTTTTATGGTCATCACCACTTTGTAGTGGTTAGTAAAATGAAGTAATAAAGAGTTGCGAGAAAGTGATAGAGGATAGAATAAAGAGATTTGTATTTTGCAAGCCCACAAGGTCAACATGGAAATAGGGTTGTAAAGTAGCTAACAAAGGGAAGTCAAAATAAAAAGCTTGGCCTAGTAGTTAGAAAAAAGGGTAATGAAGTTGTGAAATAGTTAAGATAGCCTTTTTCACATGGTCATAGCTAGAAATAAAGAAAGGTAGAAAACCATGTTGAAGTGGTGAATAAAGGGAAATTGTAACTTTGCAACCTTCAGTTTTAAACACATAAAACAATTTTAAATGGCGATGTCTGAGCTAGAAAAAGGAGATGTGAGCTAGAAGTACGAATAGTGAAAAAGTGAAGATATTGCCAGCTTTTCAAGGATCGATAGGATTTCAAGAATGCTAGTTTTAATTCCATTAATGACATACTCCTTTTTGTCAAAACAAATAAAATCTAAGAAGAACAAATATTTCATTACCAGTTGTATAAGGTTTGAAATTTTAGGGTAAAGTTTGAGTTGTAGAGTAAATTTGAGTGAATTTCTAGCATAATAAAATTCAAGGTTATTGAGATAATTTGAAGAAATGGCCCAGAAATAAGGTGAATTGATCACATAAGCACAAATTGAAGATTCTATTTCAAAAGAAAAAGGCCATAGCTCATTTGTAGATGAATAGATGTAGATTTTGTTGGACTAACCACCAGCCTTCCCCTTCAAGATTCGAGAAATGGATTTAGGTTAGCATACAAACATAATTATGATGAGGGCACATATAGAAAGTACCACCTTCCTATTATAGAATTGCTTCCTTAATTTTTTTTGAATACAATGAATGTTTTGTAAAATAAGAATATCAAAAGGTATCTTTTTATTTACTTTCAAATCAGATTTTGACATGTATCCTCCCATCTAAAGCTTGTTGCAATCTTTCTTATAAAAGGATTTCTAAGATTTGGATTAGAGGTCCAAATCTTGTAGAATTTTAGTGATATGATAATTATAGTTGGTCCAAATTTTGTGTCAATTATGTGTTGTATTCAATTTTACAAGTCTAAGAATACAGTGAACATTGAATGATTAAATTTGTCAATTTTTGAGCTACATTTTGAGTTTATACCAATAATGTATGGTTTTTAGGTAAAATTAATACAAAGGAGATGATTTTCATTTATGTGTCTCTGAGTTTTGTCTCCATTTTCATGTATTTGTTATTTTGAGATTGAAATGAGCAAGGTTCTTTCAATTTAATGTAGCTTGGATGAGTTATATATCTCTTCAGTGATTTCTTTTGATTCATGCAATTAAGTTAATTCATGAATTGATAGGGTATCTAGATATATGGGAGGTATATCATAAGAATGAAATTCAGGGTTACAAGTTGATAGGTTTAATTGTAAGTCAATTAAATAGGTCTAAGGTTACTAGTTTGACTATGTATAGCAATGGATAAGCATTGACCATTAATTCAAATGAAAATTAATATAGTCATGGGGTTGTACAATACACATATAAATCAAAATAAATTTTCTATTGTTGTAATAAAGAACTAAATTGTTGGTCATTCCCTTGTTGTAATAGCTTCCTTGGAGTTTATAGTTAGTTTTTGTAACACATAAGTTGTTTATAATATTAAAAATATTGTTGACCATTTATCTACTATAAGGGATAAATCTAAAGAAGATGAATATTGTTGAATAAATATGAAGAAGAAAATCATAGAAGAATCCATCTACATCCCTAGGTACACCTGCCTTGGCCCTGTAGAGCCTAAAGAGTAGAAAGCCCATGTGTACTTTGTTGAAGTTGGTCTAGATATGAGAGAAATTTTATTGAATATGGGAACTAGCTAATCCTTAGGCATTTATCTTGTCTACGCATCTTGGTATAGGGTTTCTACAACCTGTAGTTTATTTTAAAATACCAACACAATACTTTCCTAAAATCAATCTTATTAACAAGGATTTAAAATTTACACTTGTTGTTTGGTCTTTTAAGGATTCAAATGGTGTTCAAAAGGACTCTAAATCTCTTGAACTCTTGTCCATGAGAAATTTTCTCAATGCACTTTACATCTACATTTTGTATTGACATAACCCAATCAATCTCCTCCATTTTTATTATGTAATTATCAAGACACCTAGTCGAGCACACCAAGTATCACCAAGGATTGATGGTAAGAATAGAAAGCCTTAAGAAATTAATCCCAAAATTCATATATACAATATATACACAATTCTCTAACTGATTCCAAGTGGGTGTGATTCTTCACCCTATGAAATTCAATTTAGAGCCATTTTAGTACTGGCTAATCTAACTAGGACCAATGAATAGGACTCTATGCTATGAACTAAGTTAGCAATCGAAATTCCTTTTCAAAACATGTAACTAATAATTTCATAGCAATCCATTTGAATATAGATGTTTGAGTTGCAAAGTTACTATGACATGATTTTCTTTAACAATTTTCTAATTCAAAATCAAATTTGTACAATGGTAAGTACAACCCCTCAATAATGTATGATATTATCCTATAAATCTTAGGTGCACATGTTAGAACTACACAAACTAACTGATAACTAAATCTTTCATTGTTGTTCAAATATTATCATTTCTTGTCAAGACAACTTTTGCAACTTTTTTATTGTGAACATTTTATCAAATTCCCATTCCCTCTAATGGAACAAAATTGGTCTCGATAGCCTATTTTAATAATTTTAACATAGTTCCATCCATTTTGGAGTCAAATTCAATGTTTGACCAAGTTTAACCCAACTAGGAAACTCTTGCAAATACTTAACCACTTTTGCCAATCCTGGGCAACTTCTTACTAACACCTAGAATGACTTTTAAGAACCAAAACCTACTCTAGAGACCTTTTCTTAGTTGTTATAACTCATTGGTTAGTCCAAGAGATCTTAAAATCCAAAAATGGTTAGAGTTTAGCTAAAACCCTAGGTTTTTTTTCACATTCTCCCCCTAGAGTAAACAAGTTAGGTTACCTCTTGAGGAATGAGGTCCAAGTGTATACTAAGTTTCTTGAAATTATTCCCTTCCACCAAAGTATCCTTTGACTTAGGTTGGTGCTCACAATTTAGAAGATGCTCCATGTAAATCTGGAGTCTAATTTTCTTCTTAATCCTTGAATCAAGGACCTTCTCAGCTTGCGGCTTGATTAGATTAGGTACACTGAGATCCTTCATATCCTTCTCCACCTTTGTATGAATATCCTCTATTAAATCAGGTTGTTTATATTGGAAAAAATCTTGAGCATTAAATATGGGAGGGATAGACAAAACCTTTGGAAGGTTTATCTTGTAATAATTTGAACCATACTTTTCTAGAGCTTTATAAGGTCCAATCCTTCTCATTTGCAACTTACTTGGCATGCCTTTTTTGATCCTAGAATTGTTAAGATGTACCATCACCCAATAACCTACTTCAAACTAAAGATTCCTTCTCCTCATATCTATTTTAGACTTAATTTTTTGATTAGCTTCTAGTAGAGTATTTCTCACCTATTCATGGACCTCCTTCATTGAATGTGCAAAATAATCAACATATTCACTAATCCATTCGAGACCCTTCAATTCTTTGATCTCACACACTCCTCTAGGATGTATGTCATACACTACCTCAAATGGGTTTTTACTTGTGGTTATTTTTACACTATCATTGTAGGAAAACTCTACTTGAGGAATGACCTGATCCCATACTTGTCCATACTCCTTTGTTAGACATCTACAAAGTTTACCAAGTACGTTATTTATCACCTTAGTCTAACCATATATTTGAGGATTGTAGGGTAAGCCAAAAGCCAAATTAGTTTCTACTTGCTAGCCTCTTCCATAGAGTCTTACAACAATGACCAATAAACTTGACATCCCTATTTAAAAATATGCAGCTTGGCAACCCATAAATCCTAACAATCCCCTTGAAAAAGAGAATAGAAATGTAGGTAGCATCATTTTTTTTGCAAGGAATAAAATGGCTCATTTTACTCAACATGTCTACCACTAAAAATGCAATGTTAAAACTAGCGGTTGTCCTTGGAAGTACCACTATGAAATCCATATTCAAGCATTCCCATAGTCTACTAGGACCTAGTAAGGTTTTGTATAACCCAACATTAATAGAAGTGCCTTTAGCTTTCTAAAAAATCACACATTGTTCCAAATATCTCTAGATTTCCTAGTGTATCTTTGGCCAGTAACATAACCTTTGAACAAGTTCTAAGGTTTTTTTAAAACTAGAATGTACACTTAGAATTCCATTATACTTCTACACAATAAGGTTTTCCCTCATTGATCCTTTGGGTAAACATAACTAATTTCCACTAAAAAACAATCCATCTTGCAAGGTATAATAAAAAAATTGACTATGAAAATAATTTTCCAACTCAAGACATATTCTGTAGGCTTCTCCAAAATCTTTATCTTTTGCATATAGGTTCTGGAACTCTTCAACTCCAATTATCCACAATTAGATCTCCTACTAAGTGCATTTGGTAACTTGTTGTTCTTCCCCTTCTTGTTATATATAGTGAAGGTGTTAGAATATAAAGTCAACCAATATAACTGAGAGGGGGGTGAATTAGTTATCCAACTATTATGATAATTATTAACCTTGTTAAACCTTAACCATGTGAGAATATAATTAACAACCATAACAAGAAACTCATACATAGTAACACCATATATGTTCACTACAAAAATCCTTGATCAGAGTGAAAACCTCAGTGGGGATGGTAGCCACAAGATGATGTACTAATATAAATATTCCTTATTAGAGGATATACCCTATTAGGATTCAATAAAAGCATTCAGTACATATCAGTCCTTGTTAGGAGACTTTGAATCCCTATTAGGAGATTCCAACTCTATTAGGAGTTGTGTTAACCCTATTACGAGTTGTAGAAGGTAGATGGACCCACTATCCAAATAGCTTCAAGGGAAAGACCAATATACCCACTATCAAAATGATCTATGCATTATTCCTTACAGAATAATAGAATTGAACTAAACTTCTCCTTCCTCTTCCTATAATGTCCCACCTAGATATCCTTGGAACAAGGATAAATATAAGCCAAGATTAAAAATAAATAAAAAATTAAACAAGTATGGATGCATACAACATATAACATATGAGGATCACAACAAACATTCAAACACCAACGGATATCCAAACACCATTGTTGACCAAAATGACTAACCAGGGAAGGATGCAAATGATTTCAAATCTAAAAACATTCCAAATTCAAAATTCAATTCTAAAATATTAAAGAACACTAAAAAGGGTATCTAAAACATCTTGGAAAAACTTTCAGTCAAACTAAAAAGTGCCTACTATCCACCCAGACAAGTTTTTTACAAAATCAATGCAATACTTCAAATTAGCATAGTGAGATGCTTTTTGTATTGTATGACCTTTCTAAAGGAGTGTGATATTTTTAGGGTTTGGGTGAAACTTCTCCTAAAGGCATGTGATAATTCACAAGTATCATACCTTTCTCCAATAGGCATGTGATACTTCAAGGTGTCACATGACAAAGTTTCTAAGAGTGTGCAATACTTAAAAGTATCACCCAATACCGATGCATGGTCACCTAGGGAACACAAGAAATGAACCAAGCCATATAAGAAATAATAAAATGAAGTCAAATCCTCCACATCAAGGAGTAATAGATTCACAATTGAGGCATAGACACTTAGAACAAAAACTACTAGATGAAAAACTGCATCTAACCATCTAACATAGCAGTGAAGGGAAATAACTAAAAGCAACATCACACTATATAGAAGCAACATCACAATGAACTTAAAAAATTAAGTAAGCATGTGGTTTCTACCAACTATGATAGCATCATGAAGCCTCAAAGGTCCTAGCCATCTCTTGCGCATAACATCCCAAACTACCAACTAGATAGTTGGAGCTGTCTTAAAAGGATGTCACTATAAAAGCATAATAACATCATAAGAATAGGAAAGCTAACATGCTAACCAAAAGCAATAGATACTCCAAAAATGCACATAACATCATCTATCATATACTAAACATCATAAGAAGTGAATGTGCCAATAAACTAACATCATTTGAACTAGATATACAGGCTTTCCAATGAAGGCATAAGTCAAGAGAAAACATACTTTGGAACCTAAAGTACCAAATGAAAACATCTAGCAATGGTCACTCTAGGATATTAGACCATCTCTATACACCTATCCCTAGTAGTGGTGAAGGTAGCTACACCTCCCATCCATGTGAAACCCGTAGCTCCACACCCACCATGCTGATGGAGATAATGATCCAACCACAAACACAGATAAAAAAAATGTTCATGGCTAACACTCATGGCAAACAATAATGATGACTGAAACCAAGATAAAAAAATGCATAAACTAAAATTCCTAGTCAGACACTCAATGAGCTACTACATAGGGGCTGACATCATGGAGAGTCATTTGGCATCCAAAATCCCAAGCTAGTTTGGTAGTTATACTCCCCAATGGAAGGTGCACAATTAGGGTAGCACACTCCACAAAAAAAGGTATATAAATCCCAATTCTAATTATCTTAAATGTATTACCATCCAGTATTTTAATTTATTTATCACTTATAAAAAACTTCCTCTACCAACCAACATGAAATATTCACTAGGTTGCAAGATACAAGCCCCTTCATGTGCTACCCTAACCCACCCATTCTCATCCAATGATGAGTTCCTATAGGCATGCATACTCCCAACCCAACACCAATGATCATAACTTTCAAAATTTCCAAAATACTACAAAAGAGCGGGTCTTGCAAGTCACCCAATAAGTGCACATGTATGTGCTCATGTATGGTACACCACCATCACAAAGATAAAAACAAAAGGACTGGATGAGAACACAAGACAAAATAACACTCAACCAAAATAGCTTGGGAGAATGGATGTGGGACACATCCCAATGCAACATAAAACTACTAGAATGGTCAAGCTAATATCCAAATGGACGAACCAAGTCCATGACAAAACTCATGCCAAGAAAACTTGAGAAGTCAAGGTGGCACACCAAATGAGGTAAAAACCCCCAAAAACTAGAAAACTTTGAAATTAAAACCCATTTGATCTTTGGGCACAAAAGCCTCAAAAATCCAATAAAATTTTGGTTTGAACACCTTATGAAAAAATGGCAAGCATAATAGTGCAAAACCCAAACCCTCATCCTAAATTAGAGAAAATGTTCATACTTGACAAACTGGGTAGAACCAACAAATAGAAATGGAGGGGAACACTACTTCTTAGCCTCTGGACAAATAGCTACCAAAAATAAATATAGAAACCAAGGTGAAACAAGAAAATGGGAGAGCCCTACCTGATAGCCAAAAAGGATAAAATAGAAAATAGCCAAGTAAAATAAATAACCCGCAAACATAGCTAGAAATGATGACAAAGCAAGGTCTCCACAAACTAGATCCAACAAGTTCGTCCTTGCATCCCACACCCATAGTTCCCACAATGAACAAAAAAAAAATCCTTCAAAAAAGAATTTCAAAAAAGGCTCTCAAATTTCCAAATTAAAAATGTGAGAAGCAAGGAATTAAATTCCTCTTTCAATACTTATTCACTTTTTAAGTGAATAGTCGACTAGGGCAAATCACTAGTTAGACTAGCTAAACTTTGATTTGACCCAAATGAAAATAAGCTATTCTTAGAAATAGGAATTCATCTATGAAAAAGCTGCTAGAAATTAAATTCAATAAAATTTAAAGCCTGGAAACCTAAAATCACATAAATTCCTTAACAACTTTCGCAACAATGCGAACCTCTATTTACATAGACATGCTCACAGGTCTAGTCACATAATGCAAATGAGTTCAGATTTAGGAAACACTAAAAGGTTTAATTAAATAATTAAAATAAGGACATTTCAACCATACAAGGATGACATTGTAAAATATGAATAGCTGAATCACTAACTTCGTGTGCCACCGCCAGGGATATAATTCATGCATGCTAAAACATACGATCAAGTACAATTGTATATAATATCATAGCCAAAGAAATAAAAGTATTAAATACCTAATTTAATCATTTATATCACTCACAATCGCATAAAACATAATGAAACAAGAATGAAGTAAATCACCATAGCATAAAATCCATCTCATAACAGAATCATAGATATGTCCAAATACCGAATAACTAAATATCATCATAGACCTACTATCATCTCAAAATGGCATTAACATGCAAATATGATAAACTAAAAAATATGGTAAAATAACATCTATAATACTGAAATCAAAGTATAACATCCAACCCCCAGGTCATTTCAATGTACAAAAATAAGAGTATCAAGTATCTCTTGAATTGAAATATAACAAGGTAAAAACTGCAAATACGAGAGGCACTACACTTCCTTTATCCTATCAACCAAACTTCTGTTCTTTCTAATTTTGATACTAGATTACCAACTTTGCATCCAATAATCCCTTGGATTAATTACTCATATTTTCCAAACATTATGCTCTTTTTTCACATTTGATCACTTCACATCAGACACACATGTTACTAGCAAGGAAAATACTTTCCTTTATATTAGGTCCTCAAAATAATTCCTTGAATTGGCCTTGAGGCTTTCATAATTAATTTTAATAGGACCACAATAACATAATTATTTATTTTTCAATCACATATCACTATCAGCTCATAGTCTTTACAAATTTTCACATATGTGACTCCAAGACTTGTGAGCTTGTTGATGTTAGCATTAGACTATCCTTTGTCTCTATGTAACTTTGCATGTCATGATTATATCTTTGTTAGAAGGTATAATTAGATCATCAAAAATTACTTATCAAGTACTCTATCTATGTACTACTCTTTAAAAATCACATATATCTTCTGCATGTCTTTAACTTACTTGATGCACACTTCATCTCATCATTAAGACACAGTGTAGAACACATCTTTTATCATGCTTTTTATAAACACCAATTATCTAGCTCTATGACCACAATCTCTATCTACTAGTATGCTAGTCTTCATAGAAATCATACTATTTTGTCATCCATGACAAACATTGTTATGAATGCAACATGTCAATCATATTATCCATCTCCAAATGATTTGGAAATGCTTAGCATACTCCCCAAAAGGATTACCATCATCATTCATGCTAACAATCTCCACCTTTGGAATTAATGGAAACATAGATGAAAAAACATCAAAGTTCAAAGAATACAAAAACAATACTCTACTACTACAATTACTATTTTATTTCTTTTCAAATCCTCTTCATCAATCAAATCTGAAATCCTCTGAAACACTACTCTACTATGCATCTCTTAGGATTGGCATCAATTGTTCACATGATAAATAACTCTCAACTTCTCCCCCATTCAATGTCACTTCTCATTGACATCAAACTCTCCCCCATTAGATGATCTTCTCCCCCATACTTGGTTCTTCTCTATGTAATCTCTCCCCCCATAGTACTAAGGATATGTTTTTCATGCACAATCCTCTCCCCCATGGACATCAATGACAAAGGGTTCATTATGCCAATCATCTACTCCAATTCTTCAACCAACTTGAGGTTCCAAAGACACTAATCAAGACCAATTACCAAGAGTCCTTAGTGACTCTTCTCATCATAGATACTCCACCGTACAAGAAGCATCAACATTTAGTCTAGTCAAACAATAGTGTTCTATACCACTGTACTAATGCAATCTTTCTATCATCTACTCTAAAGTAGGAAGGGGCATAACCCCAAGCATAACTCTCAAGTAGTAAAATGTATCCTTATGCAAGGGCTTTGTAAAGATGTCTCCAATCTGACCTTTAGCATTGAGATTCTTTAATTTAATCTATTTATCTACAACCTTCTCTCCTAAAGCATGACACATAATAGATATATGCTTAGTCTTAGAATGTAATACAAGATTCTTAGAAATACTCATTGTACTTGTGCTATCACAATGTATGATAATAGGTTCTAAAAATTCTATCCCAATGTCCTTCAACATCTGCTTCATCAACTTGACCTAATTACAATTATTTTTTGTTGTTATATACTTTGCTTCACTTGTACTCTGAAACACAATCTTGTTTCTTTCTTAGCCAAGAAACCAATCTTCCTCCTAAGAAGAATGCTCAACGACTAGTGCTTTTTTTGGCATCCAAACTGCATGCCCAATCCACATTAGTTTAAGCACATAAAGTGGTTTTTCATACCATATCCCATAATCAAATGTTCCCTTCAAATATTTGAATATCCTCTTTATTTTTGCATTATGATACTCCTTAGGATCAACTTGAAATCTAGTTACAATTCCAACTGCATTTTCAATATCTAGTCTAGCATGAATCTGATGTTACAAATCTCCAACTATGGACATGTACTTCTTCTCAACTATAGGTGTCTCATCCTTGCTAGATAAATTGTGACCAGTTATTAGTGGTGTATCAATAGGCTTACAACTTTCCAAGCCAAATCTTTTCAAAAAATATTTCAAATACTTAGCTTGTGATTTGAAAATTCTATCATTGTCTTGCACAATCTACAAACCTAGAAAAAACTTCATCTCACCAATCATGCTCATCTCAAATTAATTCTTCATTTCTTTAGAAAACTTATCACTTGCTTTATCATTCCCTCCAAGAGTTATGTCATCAACAAATATTAGTATTATTAGCAAACCATTCTCAATTTCTTTCAAGTACAAATTACTATCTCTTGTACATTTAGCAAATCCAATCTTTTCCAAATACTTTCCCAACCTTACATACTACATTCTAGGTGTTTTCTTTAGACCATATAGAGATTTATTCAATCTTCAAACCATATCCTTGTCTTCTATCAAAGGAAACTTTTCAATATTCTCAATGTAGACCTCTTCTTCAAGTTCTCCATTTAGTTTGGCCAATTTGACATCCATCTGATATACTTTGAACTTTTTATTTGGTGTATAAGTCAAAAACATTCTCACTGCTTCCATTCTGGCTATAGGTGCATATGTTTCCTCATAATCTATTCTTTCTTGTTGTGAATAACCTTTGCATAACAATCTAGCTATGTTTCTTACAACTTCACCTTGTTCATTCATCTTGTTTCTGAATACCCATTTAGTTCCTATAACATTCTTATATTTAGGTCAAGGGACCAATTCCTATGTGTCATTCTTCAGAATTTGACCTAGTTCTTCCTTCTTGAATCCAATGATCATCTTTGCATGCCACATCTAGACTCTTAGGTTCAACTTGAGAAATTAAACATACTTCCTCATTTACTCTATTTCTTGTCATTGCTCCTTTTTCTTTGATTCCACTAATATTCTTTGGAGGGTGATTATTTGTTAGGTTCATGTTAGAGTTATGAATTTCTAACTCAATTATTATCTCATCTCTTGGTTCTGATCTCTTTTCTCCTCTTTTCTCAACAATTTTCATATCATTTTGTAGGTCATTGTTAGACTCAAAAAAAGATTCTATATTATCTCTAACTATTCGAAGATTTTGTTCTTCCTCATCAAAATTGTAATCCAACATCTTTTTCTTAATTCCAAAGTTCTCACAAACTTTTACATTTGCACACTCAACTATTGTCTTGGTTGTATGATTAAAATAATTTTAAGCTTTTTCTTTTCAATAAATAACAAAGAAACATACCTTCACCACTTCTTAGATCAAACTTCTCAATATCATCATCTCTATTTATATAAAACTTTCTTCCAAAAATTTTGAAATACTTTTCTCAAGGTGTTTGACCAAACCATAATTCATAAGAGGTCTTATTCATATCTTTTTTTTAGATGAACTCTATTCATAGTGTATATTGTTGTATTGACTGCTTCTCTCCAAAATGTCTTGGGTACATCATTCTCAAACATCATTCCTCTTGTTGGAATGGTCTATTATCCTTGCCATATGTTTTACCACACAATAAAAGAACCTAGGCTCATATTTGAAAAATTGGTAGTCCTTAATAAAAAAACCCTAGTTCAAATTTTCTGAAAGATAAAATAAAACTTAGTTGTGTGCCCTAATTTTCAAAGAGGTATTCATTTTCAAAATAGTGTGGGATACTTTTACCATAAGTTTTCCCTTTTATAAGCATCACTTTATTTGTTTTATTTTTTGCAATTAGACCTCTTATTTTCTAAGCTTACCTAAACCATGGTCATATCTCCTAAGTATTAATGTGAAACTTTTTAAGCTTTAGATGAGCATTTTTGGCTAGTCGTCGATCTTGGTAAGATCTACGGATGGTGCTTAATGATTTTTAGAAGTTACAAGGTCTTCAAATAATGCAAGGAAGAAATGTTGAGACATGTAGCATTTGTTGATGCTAGATCTTGTTTGCACCATAACACTTTGACAAGATCCATTTTCTTGTGATCTTATTGATGGGCTCATTCCTAGTGGGTTGTTCTACTTCTAGTCATGATGCCTCATTGATCTTTCCAAGATAAATGATGAGTACTTTACCACAAGATGATGTTGCTCAATTTTTAAGTAATGCAAAGAGGTGCCTTGTTGAAATCTAGCACATGATGATATCAGTGCCACATTCTCTAAAAGAAATTACAGCTACTAATAGGTGTTATATACTAGTACAACAAGTGTAATGCATTCATTGGCAAAAGTGTTTGACTTAGTACTACTCAGTGTAACTTTGTTCCACTATTGATCTTTGGTAGATCAACGAACAATGCTTTGCCACTATATTGAGTTGTAAGAGCTTTAGACAATGCAAGCAAGCGCCTAATTGACACATGTCCATAATGATATAAGAACTCATGTCTCATGCCATTTAAAAGGTTTAGATTGTTCAACTATTGATCTTGAGAAGATCAAAGGTTGGCATTTTACCGCTTTGAGAAAGTGATCAATGTTTAAACAAAGAAAGGAAGTGCCAATAGGACACATAGCAAACAATGACATCATAGATCCACCCTTTTCAAATGTAATAATGAAGTCTCTAACAAGGAAATTATCAGAACACGTTGGCTAGAAAGAAGAAATATTATTGGTCAATTTAGCTAATATGGTGCAAAGAAGATGCAAATTTTTGTCATAGTCAATCTACAAAAGATCAAAAATTGGTGCTTACCCAGAATGTGAAGTTGCATGACATTTAAATAATGTGGGGATGCGCCAGTTTTCCATGTGGCAAGTTGGGACTAGTTATGATAGATAGTTTCTAACTTATGCCAAGTTGGAAAAAGGTACTAATATGGAATGCTAGTTGGGTCACAATATTATATGTCTTATTTGCAAGATGTCATGAAATTTCATGACTGTCAATCTTGAGGTGATTAACGAATTGCGCTTACCTGCATTTTCAAAATCCTTGGTTTTTGAGTAATGCAGGGAAGCACCTGCTTAACACATGTCTATGATATTCAAAGCTTTAAAATAGTTTTTCTTTTTAAATAAAGCCATCTGATGTCATGAAATCAAAAGATGAAATTCAAACTTGAAGCATGACATAAAGTTAACAGCTAAAGGAAATTAATATTGCTCAGAACTCCTTTGTGTGATCTTAATGCCCTGGAATAATTTGCAAATTCATCAGTAACAAACCACACAATCACAAAGAATTCTCAGCATGCAAGGATTTTTGGAGCTAGGGAAATAAAATTTTACAAAGTCTTCAATGAGTTACAACATAGTTTATAGAGAAAAAGAAGCATAATTCAATGAGTAAGTGTTCTGAAACTGTTGAAAATCAAGGAGTTAGAATTGTGTGAATTTAAATTTTTCAAAAATTCCTCCATGAAAGAAATTCTCCGGCCATGTTGATTATCTTAAAATGTCTATGCATGATGATTTCCTTGAATAATTTTTGTTGTATGTACATGAAATAATAATAGGCAGGGAGTTTATTCCAAAAAACCCTAGATTGGTTTTGGGTGAGGGATATTACGATAAAGCCAATTGGTGGAGAGATGCCTAGGATTATGTAGGAGGGTTAGAATTGTTTAAAAAATGGTTTGCCGAATGCAACCTAGACACCCCTCTCAGTAATGTTTGGGAATTTGACATTGATAAATTGGTGCTCCCTATGGTTTTCTTTCATAGTGATCTATTATATGATATAGCCAAAAAATATGACCATATAACTAGATTTGTAAAGAATTATGCTAGAGAAAATCTTTGTAGGGTTTCGTCAGAATTAATCAGTGAGGTTTTTAAGCTCAACCCTAACCATGCAGTTCATCAACCTATTTATATGAATGATCTTCAAGCAAGATATGATGTGTAGAGAGTATATCTAAGAGTAGGGACATTGCAACAACATATTGCTAAGATTGGGTTACTACCATTGGTTACACCAACCACCTTAGAGCCATTGATGAAGAAATACTTCAATCCTAGAGTCCAAGCTTTATATTTCTCTCTTTACAAGATAATTGGGATGGATTAGGAGGAATACATCCAAGGTTCTATGGTTCTTATTATGGCTTAGACATTACAGTTTGGAATGAGCACCATTCTTGATTTTGCTACCTTCCTTTTAGAAGAGATTCATAATGGTCTCATTGGAATATCTCAAGGTAAGGTGAATAGACCTTTTGCTAGTACTCCTTGTGTATGCACATATTTCTATATAAGGGAGTTACCTTTTTCTCTAAGGGAATCGAGTTGGAGCTAGAAAAGGATGGTGATAAGCTACTAGTCCAGCTATGGAGTGCTAACATGACTTGGGAAGCTAGGGATGCCAGCTATGTCAAATTTGATAGATATTTTGAATCAAGGCTCAGATTTCTCCTAAGAGGGGATAGCCCAAGAATTATACAACCTCTGCTAGAATTAATCAAACCTAAGGACCATGCTAAGGAACTTCTGGTCACTCATAATTGGGGGGATATAATCCCATACAATGTTTCTACTCTAATTAGAGTTATGGCTTTTTTGGAAAACATCATATTTTACCATTTCATGTGCCCCTAAAGATAGGAATTACAAAATTGCTATGGAAAATTAGAACCATTGAAGAAAGGGACATGTTAGGCAAAATTAAAGACACCTTTTTCCCTATTGTTACCATAGCTCATGATTCTATTTTTGTTAGGAAAGGCTGGAGGGATCTCCATTTATTTTTGAATAAATATCACATGGCAGAATCCCAAGCAAGATACATTGATCCAGAAGGATTATATGACCTCCTAAGGGAGAGGACAAAAGCTAAGGCTATTACACAACATGTATACTTCCCTAAAGATGTTATTAGAAATATTTTTTCATTACAAGAATAGGAATTTAGAAGAGAAAAAATGTGGATAGTGTTCAGTAAAGTTTTAGAATTCATTAATGTTTTTGACCCTGATTATAATCCTTTCAAAGATAAGAAGTATTGGGGGGCTAGAATGAATGTATTAATGATTTTTTTTCTGTAATAATGCAAACTATGAATGAAAAGAAAGCTACCTTTGCTAAAGCATATCCTGATAAAGTAGTAGAAGTGGAGAGAAGAATAAATAGAAGAACAATAGTCCCTCCAAGCTAGTATACCTTACAAAGGACAATGGGATATATTATGGTTCAGAATATACATCATGTTCCCCCTCATAGAAGGCCAAGAATAGAGAGTCCACCTGCCACTAGTGCACACAAAAGATAGAAATTAGAACTAGGATCTTCTTCTCATGTGGATGGGTATGCATTAAATCAAACCCCACTCTGAATAGAATATAAAGTATCTTTAAGAGAACAATTAAGACAAATGGGTGGAGAAGGAGATATAGTTGTTACTACTACTAATATGTAAAGAGGAGTGCCCCAGGTACCTCATATGCCCTCTTTTAACCTCATTATTGCTCAAGCCTCTCAAAAATTCATAGATGATCAGAATTTTGTTAAATCTAAGGCTTTTGCACAATTTTCATGGAGGGAGAGTATAGGAAATTTTGAGGAAAAATATAAGAAAATAAAGGTAGAAGAACCAAATAAATTATACTTTAACTTTGAGGAAGAGGTGAAGGCTAAATTTTTGGAGGATTTTTCCCAATTAACACCTGAGTTTGGAAGACAATTGGTTAGGGATTTAGGAGTATTGGTTTTGTTTGAGTTGGACATAGCTAATGCTATGATTTTTTATTCTATCAGAGAAGAGAAAGATGTGCAGTGTAAAATAGAGGAAGATATATTACAAGCACACATGAGGATTAAATTTAGTAATGTTCATCAAGGCCTAATCATATGGTCCATTGATAAAATGAACAAGACCAGAATGCAAGAAATTTCAAGTGCAGAACAAATTGGTGCTCTTACAATATACAAGCCTGATGAAGTGGGTAGTCAATAGGTTACAAGAATGGCCAAAAAAAAATTAGAGTTTGGGGATGTGGTGGCAGGAAAAGAAAAAAGGAGATTCTTAGAAATCAATGCCAAGTTTGAAGAAATACTTAAGGTATATGAAGAGAGAGGAAAATAGATACAGTTATTGGAAAATCAAATATCGCAGATGGACAAGCAACTTGGAAATAGGAAAGTAGGAGAATCTAGTAGGCCAAGAATTGCATATCCTTGCCCCCTAGTTGAGCCATTTAAATCTAGCCCCATTCTTGAGTTACTAGATACCCCACAAAGGCTTGAGTTATATACTAGTGAACAATTTAAAGAAGAAAAAACCAAGTTATATGAATTGTAGATTGAGTTGAATAATCAGTATGAAGAGAAGCTAAAGCAAACAATTTTGTACTTGGTAGATAGAATTGAGTGGCCAACATTTTATGACTAGTTGGCAAGAATCCAAAATATATGGGATGAAATAAAGAAGGATGAAGATAACTTGAAGCCCATTGCGCAAAAATGGAGTGAAAGAAATGATGATATTACTATTATGTGTATTTTTATCATCCAATTACCTTGCCATTAAATAGAGAAGATTTTTGATATACTTAGTTATTTGAAGGACTTTGATTAGAAACGGTTTTCTATTTAGAATAGAATAACAATTTCTTTTTCTAGGTACATAGAAAAGAAGTTTGACCTTTTTTCTAGTGCACTTAAAAGGGTTGACAGAATAAAATAAAAAGAAGAACAAGGAAAGGAATTAGATGAACTGCTATGTCATAGAATGAATAATGTTATAAATGAAAAGGGGCATATATTATGGGCAATGACCAATGAAGAGCTCGTCAAAGTGCAACCATTTTACAATGTTATTAGAAAAGATCTTGTTGAAATAGAAAAAGTTGGAAATTTTGTAATAAAAGTGCTGTGGAAAATCTTGAATTTTGATTGGCCTGATGACATTATTTTTAAAAAGTAGAAAGAAGAATTTGTGCCTTTAGAATAGGTGGTAGAAGATGATGGGGTAGATGAGGATGCAAAAGTAACTATTACCTTAATAGTTCATAATGAAGAATGTAAAAACTGCCAAGATGAGGTCAACTAGCAGGTACTAGAACAAAACACATCATTAGCAAGCTTGATAGCCACATACTCCAAGGAGTGAGAGCAATCAAAGAATAAATCATGTAATTCATAGTTTTATAAGTGTAACAAAAAAGTGGCCCACTTAAAGAATATTTTGATGTAAATTTTTTCTATGACACACAATTTTTTCTTTTTGTGATAGCTACAAAATGTAAATATCTTTTGTCAAAAGGAAAGCTACCAGTTCTCTATGCCTAAAGTTTGTTGCATCTCACACTATATAAGTGAGATTCCAGGGCTAGAGAAAGGGTCTAAATAGTTGTATCACTTTCGACTTTTGTTAAATTTTTCCTTTTAAGTATGTTTGGTCCAATGTCTTGATGTGAATACTTTATGATATATTTTCTCTACAGGTCTATGAGAGTGCATCAAATTGACAAGATTTAGATGTTTTGTCTTGAGTCATCTTGATTTTTGTTCAATTGTATACATTTTTTCAAAATGAAATTAATACAAAGATGAACTATCATCACCTCTTTTCTAGATGAATCTTGTCTTCCTTTACCTAGTTATTTTGAGGTTGTATAAGCAAAGCTTGTCCAATTGATTGCAATTGAATCTAACTATATATCAATTCACCATTGGTATTAATTCAATGAATTAAATAAATGCTTTAGTGGTATTGATAGGGTCTCCTAATAATAGGAAAGATGTCTGCAAGTATGATTTTTAGTAAGAATTGTTGATAATGTTGATTGTAAAGAAATCAATCAGATCTAGCAATTGAATGGACTCTGAATCCCAATGGATGAGGCACTAATCTATTAATTCCAATCAATATGAGAAGAAATCATAGACAAGGATCAAACCCAAACTCAAAATAAATTTTTACTTCATTGTTTGAAATATCTCAATGTTGGTCAACACTTGTTTGCTTTTGATCTTTAAGCCTTAGTTAGCTACTATTGCTAGAAATATTTGCAAATATGAGAAGAATTGTGATCAAATCTTCTTATAAGGGATGTGTATTATCTTAAGGTGTCACAGAATGAACAAAATATGTATATTTCAAAGATAAAAGATGAGAATCAAAATGAAACTAAGAGATTCTTATTCAATAGCATTCATTTGAACCATCCCTCAAGTATACCCACATTGGTTCTATAGAGCCTAATGAGTAGAAAATCTATCTAGATTTCATTACAGTTGCATCTAGATAAGAAACAGATTTAATTGTTTATAGGGAGTAGCTGATCCTTATATTTTTTGTGCTTTCATTATCATGGTATTGAGTATCTTGTTACTTAATAGTTGAAAAAAACCAATAAAATGGCAACTTTGCTGGGGAATTTCTTAACATAGGTGTGTGTGTGTGTGTGTGTGTGTGTGTGTGTGTGTGTGTGTGTGTGTGTGTGTGTGTGTGTGTGTGTGTGTGTGTGTGTGTGTGTGTGTGTAAAATGTATGACAATGTCTTTGGTCCTGTTGTGTATGTATGTGTCAGATCATTTTGTAGTACTGCTTGTGGTTGTAGTGGACTTATTTCACTGACAAACCTTGAGAATTCAAAAAGGGAGAGAAACAAACCTAGTGCCATAGGTCTACATTGGTGTACACAGCCTCTATGAAGTGTCTTATCTATCACACAAGAGTTGAAATCATGTGTTTTTTGTGATTGGTCCCTTATGTTATAAAGATGTATGGTATTTTCCTATAAGGTTTCATCTAAAGTCAAAAGTTATCTTACTATCATAATTTTTGTAGAATAGGGTGGCAACTCAGTCAAGGTTTTGAAGCTAGTGCTTATTTAATAAGAAATTCCCTCTTAATGGCTAATAAAAGGAAGAATACACGAGCTTACACAAGGGCCAATCCTAATATACCCTTATATACTAATTTTCCCCAAGGTGGTATAAAGAATCAAGGAAAAAAGAAAGTAGATCCAAATCCCACATGGAAACCAAGGGGCAATACATCAGTTTACCCTCAATGCCAACCAATGGTAGGAAGGGAATCCTCCTCATTGAGCTCTAAGTTAGAAACTACAAGGTTTTTGGGAGGGATATTTAGTACTTCACTGCAAAAAGACTGAGTTTATCATGATAAGAATGTTTCCTCAGTAGGAGATACATTTTGTAGATCATTATGAATCATAAATTAGGATATGGGAATGCAATGAAGGATACAAGAATAGTTCCATTTATGGAGACCAATCTTATAGATCTTGATGATCCTGCTGACTCAGAAGCAACTTTTGCAGATCCTAAGGAAGCATGTTTAGAAATAGAAGTTTTGAAGAAATGGGTCATAGAAGAGGAGGCCAAATGTATCTGTTTGGAGAAGGAAAGAGAGAAAGCCACCTTGAATGCCATTATTGAAAGAGATAACCTACTTAGAAGGATGGTTTCCTTGAAAGAACAAAACAAGAAGTTGGAAGAAAGGACCTCAGTCCTTCATTTTGATGTGTTTGGGGATATATATACTTGAAAATCTAAGGTTCTAGAATAAGAAAAGCTCATAAGCCAAAGGCAAGAACCTTTCATTTCTCAAGTTCAAGCTTACAAGCCTATCCAAGCAGATCCTGTACAACCTACTGTGAAACCCACAGATACCAGAAAGGGAAAAGCTATAGGAATTCAAGTAAATGAACCCCAAGCTGCAATAAGAAAATTTGTAAATCCTCGCATGTCTAAATTGGACCTTGATCTAGAAAAGGCTAGAAAAGAGAAAGAGGATATGGTAAAAGAACTTGAGAAGTTGAGAATGTAGCTCAAGCAACAAAAACTAGGAGAAAGATTTAGTTCATTAGGTCTAACTTTGCTTTAGCTTCCTAGCCCAACTTGTCTACTCAAACTGCAACTCTCTTGCCTACTTTTGGATGAGTAATATCTAGTCAGGCTATGTCTTAGTCTGCCTCTATCTCTTCATCCACTACTAGTATCCTGATCCCTATTGTCCAAATCTAGCAATCTCAAGACAATATTTCTCAAAATCAAGCCAATATAGCAAGTGAATCAAATGCTACTAGTTTTTAGAAGAAGCCTATATATACAAAAAAGTTTAGACAAATATCATTCTTAGGGATTACTAGTTTCCCTCATCCCATATCTTTTTATCTAAGAGAAAAAGTTGTTAAGTTCTTTGGGAACAATGTTGTCACTAGAGAGGAACACTTGAGAGTTTTTGTAGACATGTTGAATAACTTTGAAGTTTAGCATGAAGATGTGGTGATGAAAGTATTTGTGCATTCATTAATAGAAGATGCCAGGAATTGATTTAGGAGATTACCAAATGATTGTATTAGTTCTTCAAGTGATATGGAGAAATTTTTCAAAGAACAATATGGTGACAATACTAAAATTGGTTTCATGTTGAATGATTTCAATAATATCATGAAAAGCCCTAATGAATCTACATTTGATTCCAATGTAAGGTTTCAAAAAGGAATGTATAAGTTGTTCCAGGTTATGAGATTGAATGAGGATATTTGTCTTACAACATATTTTATTGCTTTTCATAGAAAGATGACTTATTAGTTGAGGGATAATGAACCTAAGATTTTGAGGGATGGTCTTAGAATTGCAACAAAAAAAGGGAAGTTGATAAAACTCCTATAGGTAAGAAACTTGAAGAACCCTCACTAGGTCAAATACTGGATTAATTAAAAAAGATGAATCCATCAACTTTTAGTTCAAACAAACCCATTGTTGGTGAGAAGGCCCTATCAAATAACAACCATTTCAATAGACAACCAAGAATGCAGAATTACCCCTACACCACTCAATGGAAGGATGGTAAACCCATTCCTAGTCAAACCCAGAATATAAAAGATAACGGTACACCAGATCCTCTACAGAGAAGTTCTATTAATATGAATGATGATGTACCATGGTGCATCATATGTTAGTCACCCCACTCTATAGATTATTGTGTAGTTTCTCAATCACTTTCTTCATATCAAAGTACACAACATGAAGAAGAAGAAGAAAAGAGCCATGATGATGTGAGTTGTAATATGGTAGGTATGTTTGATGATTGTGTAGATTCTAATTTAGAGGAACATGAGGATAATGTTACCAGTCAGAGAATTGCTTACAAGCTACATCATCAACAAGTATTCTTAGATGATGAAAATTATTATAAAGACAAGGTATGTAATGTATCCTCAAGTGTTGATAATATAAACTTGAGAATACCTTCAAAAGAAGAGATTGACAAAATCACTACATAAATGATTTCTCAAGTGCATAGTAACTATGACCTAAGGAATAGGACAATTGGAAATGATGTTGGAAAATCTCCTGGTATATTCATCAAGGATATTACACACAAGATGAAGGATGAGAGCAGCAAGACTCATATTTAGAGAGCAAAGGCCAAAGATAGTAAAATCAAGAAATGGGAGCCTAAAAAGAAAGTGAAATTTTAAACAAGTGATAACCCTAGAACAGTAGTGCAAGAAAAGAATTTAACATCTAATTTAGCCAAGAAGATTGCAATGCCTATTATTCAAAGGACTTCCACTCTAGGTATGCTTTTGAAACCCATTGTGTCAGAACCTTTGATATGATATCTATGTTGTCACAAATTACTGTTAAAGTGCCTTTGTCTGAATTATTTAGAATCGAGGAGCACAAGAGTAAGGCCTTATCATGGTTAGGTGGGATAGGAAATAATAATATGGTTGAACCAAGTAACATTCAGCAAACCCCAGTAGTGGTAGAAGATAATAGTATTATATCCCAAATCCCACAAATGTTTTTGTATGATTCATCAATAGCCTACATAGAAGATATTGACCCATTTTTTCTCAATTTGATTATAAAAGGAAAAACCCTAAAGAACTACATGATAGATTCAGGAGCATCTAACATCATCATTCCTTTTAATGTCATGGAAGCTTTAGGTCTGAAGGTAAATACTAAACAAGGTAGATGTAGAGGTATGGATGCTAGAGAAGTCCCTATTATAGGTACTATTAGTGCACTACCATTCAAGTTAGTTGTATACCTTGAAGTAGAATTGACCATGTTTGTCCTTGTGTTGACATTCCCCCACATTATGGGATGTTGCTCTCAAGAAAGTGGAGTGCTGCTATGGGAGGTAGTCTACAATGTGACTTGTCTTATGCAACTTTCCATATAGGTGATAAGGAATTTAGGGTAGATAGAAAGCCAAGG
This sequence comes from Cupressus sempervirens, assembly GCA_028749045.1. Taxonomy (NCBI): domain Eukaryota; kingdom Viridiplantae; phylum Streptophyta; class Pinopsida; order Cupressales; family Cupressaceae; genus Cupressus; species Cupressus sempervirens. The sequence continues at coordinate 176,496,063 of CM053788.1, read as the reverse complement.
GTCAATAAAATTCTAGGAGAAGGCATTGATAAGGATTAAACTGGCTTTTTGGACACCAGTGTAAATGCTTTTAGGGTAGAATTGATCATTCAAGAAGTAGAAAAATTGCCTTTTTTGATTGAACATGAGGTGGAATGTTGTATGGATTTACCAGTTTTGTGGACTATGTACTTTGATGGGGCTAGTTCCAAAGAAGTTTTAGGGGCAGGGGTAGTTTTTGTTTCTCCTGAGAAGAATAACTTCAGATATTCATTTACTCTAAAAATTTCTCATACCAACAATATAGCAGAGTATTGTTAGGACTAAAAGTTGCCACCCATCATGGAATCAAGAAGTTGTATGTCAGAGGTGATTACGAACTAGTCATTTCACAAATAAAAGAAACTTATGCTTCAAAAAACAAAAGGTTGAAACAATATAGAAATTTATTCTAGGATCTTATAGATTTTTTTATGCATTTTGTATTTCATGGAGAGACATAAGTTAGAATAAAATGGCAAATTTACTAGAAAACGTAACAATCAAGCCTAAGGAAATATCATTTGTTGGAATCTCACAAATGGAAGTTCAAAATAGAACTTCAATACCTGACAATATTGAAAATTGGTAAGTTTTTGAAGATGACAAGGATATTTTAAATTTCATGCTAAGTGAGGAAAATTACCATGGTCAAGAAATGGATTGTAGTAATTTAATTGAAATCGTTGATAGTAAGGAAACTATTTTTGGCTAGGAGATTATGCAGTTGAAAACCAACAAGGTACCTAAGGGGTTAGTGGTTTTGGAGAATGTTTTTTATAATCAAGATAGAGTAAAACTTGGAACTAGGGACCCTAAGCCTCAAGAATTAGAAGAAGTAAATCTTGGTACCACTAAGGCTCCCAAGAAAGTTTATATTGGCCAAAATTTGATTGTTGAAATTAGAAAACCACTGATTGATTTGTTGAGGAAGTACATACATGTTCTTGCATGGTCATATGATGACCTTAAGGCTTATAGGGAAGATCTGTTCCAAGATGTCATACCATTAAAAGATCATGTAAAACCTTTCAAACAAAAACAAAGGCTAGTAAATCCTACTCTAACCCCCAAAATGCAAGAGGAATTGATGAAGGTAAGGGATGGAGGGATAATTAGGCCAGTTAGACATTCTACCTAGGTTTCAAATTTGGTACCTATCCAAAAGAAGAATGGAGATATAAGGTTATGTTTAGACTTTAGAAATTTGAATTTTGCATCTTTAGAGGACAACTATGGATTACCAAACATGGAGGCCATGTTGCAACAAGTAACTAGCTCTAAGTTGATGTCTATGATGGATGGATTCTTAGGGTATAATCAAGTCCTTGTCAAAGAAAATGAACATTTAAGACATCATGTACAACTCCATGGGGAACCTATGTGTATTTGAGAATTCCATTTGGGTTTATTAATGTTGGTGTGACTTTTTAGAAGGCTATGAATGTAGCTTTTCATGATTACATTAATAAGTTTATGGTAGTATATCAAGATGACCTTACAGCTTATTCCAAGAAGGTTGAAGACCATTGTAAACACCTAGAGAAGATTGTTATCAAAGCCTTGGAATATAGAGTATCTTTAAATCCAAAGAAATGCACATTTGGGGTAATAAGAGGTAGATTATTGGGACATATAGTGTCAAAAGATGGTGTAAAGATAGATCCTGATAGAGTGGAAGCTATTGAAAAAGTGCCTAAGCCAAGAAATGTAAAAGAAATACAATCTTTCTTTGGGCAAGTAAACTTCATGAGGAGGTTTGTTACAAACTTTTCTTAGATTAGTAGACCCATTTAAAAAATGCTCAAGAAAGGAGCTATTATCAACTGGGATAGTGAATCTTCATAGGCATTTCAGGATATTAAAACTACTATAAAAAATTCTCTTGTCCTTAGGACCCTAGATTATATAATACCAATGCACATATTCTCTTTTGCATCTTTTCATACTATAGTTGCACTCTTGTTGCGAAAGAATGAGGAAGGATATGAATAACCTATTTCCTTCTTCAATAAATCGCTACAGCTTGCTAAACTAAAATATGAGATAAACAAGAAGCAAGCATATGCCTTGGTGAAGGTTGTTAAGGCTTTTAGGTATTATTTGATAGGTGTTATTGTTATTGCATTTGTACCTAGTGTAGCTATCAAGGAAATTTTTTCTAAGTAGGAGGTATTAGGTAGGACATGCAGATGGATCAACAGGATCGAAGAATTTACTATTGAAATTTAGACCACAAGATTTCTATTAGGTCAAAGATTAGCTAAGCTTATGGCTCAATCCATCTTAGATGCTAATCAAGTTAGTATAGTAACAGATGATTTAAGGTCAAGTTTGTGTGACATGGACCATTGTGAATGGTATACTAATGTTATTTATTATCTGCAACATATGAAAGCCCCCTCCCTTTTGACTAAGAATGAAAAAAGGAGCACTAAATTATAGGCCATTAGGTATATTATTGTCTAGAATGATTTATGGTGGAGAAACTTATAAGGAATTCTATTAAAATGTGTTGATCAAGAAAAATAAAAAGAAATCTTGAAGGAAATGCATTTTGGAATCTATGGAGGACATTTTATGGCCAAGACCACTATACACAAAGTGATGAGAACTAGATTATGGTGGCCTTCCCTCTTCAAAGATGCTCAATTGTTGGTAAGAAAGTGTGATGCTTGTCAAAGGTTTACAGGCAAGTTGAAATTTTTAAGAAACACACCATTAAAACCAATGGAAGTTCAAGCACCACTCTAGCAATGGGGAATGGATTTTATAGGTGAGAATTTTTCCTAAATCTAGTACTAGTTATTCATGGATATTGGTTGTAGCTAATTAGTTCATAGAATGGGTGGAGGCAATCCCTACAATACATGCAACTAGCAAGGTTGTCAATATTTTTTTGCTAAATAACATCATTTCTAGATTTGGTTGCCCTTAGAAGATTTTGATAGATAATGCAATGTGGTTTAGATCTGAGGAATTCATAAAATTTTGTGACAAATATGGAATCACAAGATCAACATCTTCTCCCTATAATCCAGAAGGGAATGGACAAGTTGAGTCCATAAATAAGAGCTTGTTGAAAATAATAAAAAGGATATTGGATAATAAGATGAAAGCCTATGATTCTAAATTACAATTAGCAATATGGGCTAACAGGGTGACTATAAAAAAGGCTATAGGAGTAGCACCCTTTGATATTATGTATGGAATCTAGGCAAGGATGCCTTAAAAAAATATAGTGTGACTCTATAATTATATCCAAAAATATGATGAAGATATTATTTATGATATACAAGAAATACTAGATGAGCTTGTAGGATTAATTGAAACTAGGAGAGAAGCATCTCTCATAAATCAAAAGTTTTAGCTACAAGTTAAGACACTCTATGATAAAATAACAGTGAGTAAGAATTTTGAATTTGAAGATTTAGTCCTCATGTGGAATGTCAAGATTGAGGATAAGGGAAAACATGGAAAATTTGACCCTGTATGGTTGGGTCCTTATCTAATTGAAGCCTCATGGGGAGAAAATTCTTATTTACTAAAGGATCTATTAGATAACAATCTTGAGCTACCAATTCATGGACAATTCTTGAAGAGGTATTTTTCAAAAAATACTTGTTTTCTCCATGAACAATAGTTTTTAGGGTTTTCTATATATTTGTGTATTCTTTGTGTCTATGTACAATTCTTGTATAATCTTTTCCTATTGTAGTTGCTCTCTCAGAGTTGTCAAGATCAAGGGAAGTCAAGGTTGTGGTCTACTTATCCTAGGGATTCTAAGCCCTCATATGAATCTTTGCATATTCATTATCCCCAGACTGAGCCACTATTGGTTTGGTCTTTTATCCTTGCCATATGTTGTACCCCACAATAAAAAAACCTAGGATCATATTTGAAAAATTGATAGTCCTTAGTGAATTACCCAAGTTTAAATTTCCTAAAAAATAAAATAAAACCTAGTTGTGTGCCCTAATTTTCAAAGAGGTATTCATTTTCAAAATAGCACAAGATACTTTTACCCTAAGTTTGCCCTTCTATAAGGATTGCTTTATTTTTTTTATTTTATACGATTAGACCTCTTATTTTATGAGCTTACCTTAACCATGGTCATATATCCTGAGTATTAATGTGAAACTTTTTAAGCTTTAGATGAGTATTTTTGGCCTGCCATTGATATTGGTAAGATCAATGGATGGTGCTTACCCACTTTTAGAAGTTACAAGCTCTTTAAATAATGTGAGGAAGCACTATTGAGACACATAGCATTTGTTGATGCCAGATCTTGTTTGTGTTGTAACATTTTACAAGATCCATTTTCCTATGATCTCATTGATGGGCTTGTTGCTAGTGGGTTGTTCTACTTCTAGTCATGATGCATCATTGATCTTTCCAAGATGAATGGTGGGCACTTTACCGCAAGATGGAGTTGCTTGATTTTTAAGTAATGCAAGGAAGCACCTTGTTGACATCTGGCACATGATTATATCAGTTACACATTCTTTGAAAGGAATTACTACTATTAATAGGTGTTATATACTAGTACAACAAGTTTAATGCATTCATTGGCTGAGGTATTTGACTTAGTACTACCTAGTGTAACTTTGTTCCACCATTTATCTTTGGTAGATCAACAGGCAACACTTTCCCTCTATCTTGAGTTGCAAGATCTTTTGACAATGTGGGCAAGTCCCTCAATGATACATGTCCATGATGATGTAAGCACTAGTGTCTCATTCTATTTGAAAGGTACAAATTTTTTAACTATCTATCTTGAGAAGATCAAAGGCTAGCTCTTTACTGCTTTGAGAAAGTGATTGATGTTTAAACAAAGTGGGGAAGTGCCAACAAGATACATAGAAAATAGTGATGTCATAGACCCACCCTTTTCAAAGGTAATAACAAAGTCTCTGACATGAAAATTGTTAGAACACATTGGTTAGAAAGAAGAAATGCTATTGGTCAATTTAGCTGATTTGGTGCAAAGAAGATGCAAATTTTTTTTATCGTTGATCTATACAAGATTGATTATTGGCACTTACCTATTATGTGTAAGTTACATGATATTTAAATAATATAGGGATGTGCCTGTTTTCCATGTGGCAAGGTGGGACAAGTTATCACAAATAATTGCTAACTTATGCCAGGTTGTAGAAAGGTGTTGATATGGAACACCAGTTGGGTCACAATATCACATGTCTTATTTGCAAGATGCTATAAAAAATTTCATGATAATCGATCTTGAGGTGATTAATGACTGGCACTTACTCGCATTTTCAAAATTCTTTATTTTTAAGTAATGCAAGGAAGCACCTGCTTGACATGTGTCCAGGATATTCAAAGATTTAAAATAGTTTTTCTTTTTAAATAAAGACATCCGATGTCATGAAATCGATGGATGAAATTCAAACTTGAAGCATGACATAAAGTTAATGGTTAAAGGAAATTAATATTGCTCAGAATTCCTTCATGTGATCTTAATGCCCTGGCACAATTTGCAAATTCATTAGTACCAAACGAAATAATTGCAAAGAATTCTTAGAGTGCAAACGTTTTTGGAGCTAGGGAAAAAAATTGTGCAAAGTCTTTAGCAAATTACAGCATAGTTTATAGAGAAAAAGAAGCATAATTCAGTACGTAAGTGTTTTGTAACTATTGAAAATCAAGGAATTAGAATTGTGTGAAGTTAATTTTTTTAGAAATGCCTCCACAAAAGTTCTCTGGTCATGTTGATTATCTTAAAAGGTTTGTGCATGTTGATTTCCTTGAACAATTTCCACCGTCTATACATGAAATAATAACAAGCGGGGAGTTTATTCCAAAAAACCCTATGTTGGTTGTGGGTGAGGGTTTTTATGATAAAGCCAATTGGTTGAGAGAAACCTAGGTCTCTGCAGGAGGGTTAGAATTATTTTTAAAATGGTTTTTCAAACATAACCTAATGTTTGGGAATTTTATATTAGTAAATTGGTGCTGCCTGGGATTTTCTTTGATAGTGATCTATTATATGATATAGCCAAAAAATATGACCATATCACTAGATTTGTAAAGAATTATGTTGGAGAAAATCTTTTTAGGGTTTCACCTAAATTAATCAATGAGGTTTTTAAGCACAACCCTCACCATGCAATTCATGAGCCTATCGATGTGGATGATCTTTATGTGAGAATGAAGTGTAGAGAGTATAACTAAGATCAAGGCCATTACAACATCATATTGCTAAGATTAGGCTGCTACCCTTGGTTACAGCAAGCACCCTAGAGCCATTGATGAAGAAATAATTCAATCCTAGAGCTCAAGCTTTATATTTCACTCTCTATAAGATATTTGGGATGGATGAGGAGGAATACATCCAAGGTTCTATTGTTCTTATTATGGCTCAGACATTATAGTTTGGAATGAGCACCATTATTGATTTTGCTACCTTCCTTTCAGAAGAGATTCATAATGGTCTTATTGGAACATCTCAAGGTAAGGTGAATAGACCTTTTTGTTGTTACTCCTTGTTGATGCACATATGTCTCTATAAGGGAATTAACTTTTTCTCTAAGGCAATGGAGCTAGAGCTAGAAAAGGATGGTGAGAAGCTACTAGTCCAGCTATGGAGTCCTAACATGACTTGGGAAGCTAGGGATGTCGGCTATGTTAGATTCAAAAGATATTTTGTATCAAGGCTCAAATTTCCCCTAAGAGGGGATAGCCCAAGAATTCAATAGCCTCTACTAGAATTAATCAAACCTAAGGACCATGGTAAGGGACTTCTGATCAGTCATAATTGGGGGGCTATAATCCCATACAATGTTTCTATTGTGATTAGAGTTTAGGGTTTTTTGGGAAAACCTCATGTTTTACCTTTTCATGTGCTCTTGAAGATAGGAATTGCATAATTGCTATGGAAAATTGGAACCATTGAAGAAAGGGACATGTTAGGAAAAAGTAAAGGCAACTTTTTCCCTATTGTCACTATAGCTCATGATTTTTTTTTTTGTTAGGAAAGGCTGGAGGAATCTCTTAGTTTATTTTTGAATAGATATCACATGGAAGAATCCCAAGCAAGATAAATTTATCCAAAAGGATTTCAAGACCTCCTAAGGGAGAGGATAAAAGATAAGGTTATTAGATAACATGTAGACATCCCTAAAGATGTTATTAGAAATATTTTTCATCATAGGAATAGGAAGTCAAAAAAGAAAAATGGATAGTCTTCAGTAAAGTTTTAGAATTTGTTAATGCTTTTGACCCTAATTATAATCCTTTGAAAGATAAGAAGTATTGGGGGGGCAGAATGAATGTATTAATGAGTAATTTTGCTATAATAATACAAACTATGAATGAAAAGAAGGCTAATTTTGCTAAAGCATATCTTGATAAAGCAGTAGAAGTGGAGAGAAGAATAAATAGTAGAATGATAGTTACTCTAGGCTAGTATACCTTACAAAGGAGGGTGGGATATATTGTAGTTTAGAATATACAACATGTTCCCCCTCATAGAAGGCCAAGACCAAAGAGTCCACCTGCCACTAGTGCACCCAAAAGAGAGAAATTAGAATAGGGATCCTCTTCTCATGTGGAAGAGTATTCACCAACTCAAACCCCTCTAAGAATAGAATATGAAGAATCTTTAAGAGAACAAGTAAGAGAAATGGGTGGAGAAGGAGATATAGTTGTCACTATTGCTGATATGGAAAGAGGAGTGCCTTAGGTGCCTCCTATGCCCTCTTTTGACCTTACTATTGCTGATTAAAGAGGTAAGGAGATAGATCCTGCTATTTCTCAATCCTCTTAGAAATTCATAGATGATGAGAATTTTGTTAAATATAGGGCTTTTGCGCAATTTTTTTGTAGATAGAGTATAGGAAATTTTCAAAAAAAATGTTAGAAAATAAAGGTAGGATAGCCAAATAAATTAGACTCTGACATTGAGGAAGAGGTGAAGGCTAATTTTTTCAAGGATTTTTCCCAATTAACACCTAAGGCAAAAAGACAATTGGCTAGGGAGCTAGGAGTCTTGGTTTTCCCTAAGTAGGACATACCTAATGCTATGATTTTTGATTCAATCAAAAAAGAAAAAGATGTGTAGTATAAAATAGAGGAAGAGATATTACAAGCATAGAGGGGGATTAAATTTAGTAATGATCATCAACCCCTAGTCATATGATCAATTGAAAAAATAAATAAGACCAGAATGCGAGAAATTTCAAGTGTAGAACACATTGGTACTCTTACAGTATATAGGGCTAATGAAGTGGGTAGTCAACAAGTTACAAGAATGGCAACATAAATTTAAGAGTTTGGGAATGTGGTGGTATGAAAAGAACAAAGTAGATTCTTAGAATTCAATACTAAGTTTGAAGAAAAACTTAAGGCATATGAGGAGAGAGGAAAATAGATATAGTTATTAGAAAATCAAATATATTAGATGGACAAGCAACTTGGAAAGAGGAAAGTAGGAGAATCCAGTAGGTCAAGAATTGCATATCCTTGCCCCCCAGTTGAGCCATTTAAATCCACCCTCATTATTGAGTTACCGAATACCCCACAAAGGCCTGAGTTCTATACTACTAAATAATTTGAAGAAGAAAAAACCAAGTTATATGAATTGTAGATTGGATTGAATAATTAGTATGAAGAGAAGCTTAGGCAAACAATTTTGTAATTGGTACATAGAATTGAGTCACCAACATTTTATGACCAGTTGGCAAGAATCCAAGATATATGGGATGAAATAAAGGGGGATGAAGATAACTTGAAGCCCATTTTGCAAAAATGGAGTGAAAGAAATGATGATTTTACTACTATGTATATTTCTGTCATTCAATTAAATTGCCATCAAATAGAGAAGATTTTTGATATACTTAGTAATTCGAAGGACTTTGATGAGAAAAAGATTTCTATTCAGAAGAGAATAACAATTTGTTTTTCCAAGTACATAGCAGTGAAGTTTGACCTTTTTCCCAATGCCCTTAAAAGGGTTGACAGAATAAAAGAAAAAGAATGATGGGGAAAGGAATTAGATGAACTACTAGGTCATAGAATGAATAACGTTATACATGAAAAGTAGCATATATTATGGGCAATGACCAATGAAGAGCTTGTCAAAGTGCAACTATTTTACAATGTTATCAAAGAAGATCTTGTTGAAATAGAAAAGGTTGGAAATTTTGTAATAAAAGCGAAGTGGAAAATCCTAAATTTTGATTGGCCTAATGACACTATTTTTAACAAGTGGAAAGAAGAATTTGGTAGAAGATGATGGGGTAGATGAGGATGCAAAAGTAATTGTTACCTGAATAGTTCATGATGAAGACATTGAAAATCCCCAAGTTGAGGTTAACTTGCATGTACTAGAACAAGACACATCATTAGAAAGCTTGATAGCCATATACTTTGAGCAGTCAGAGTAATCAAAGAATAAATCATGGAATTCACAATTTTGGAAGTGTAACAGAAAAGTGGCCCACTTAAAGAATATTTTTATGTAAATTTTTTCTGTTACACACAATTTTGACTTTTTGTGATAGCTACAAAAATGTAAATATCTTTCTGTCAAAAGGACAGTTGCCATTTATCTATGCCTAAAGCTTGTTGCATCTCACAATATATAAGTGAGATTCCAATGCTAGAGAAAGGGTGTGAATAGTTGTATCACTTTCAACTTCTATTAAATTTTTCCTTTTAAGTCTGTGTGATCCAATGTCTTGATGTGAATACTTTATGATATATTTTCTCTATAGGTTTATGAGAATGAATCAATTTGATAGGATTTAGATGTCTTTCCTTGAGTCATCTTGATTCTTGTTCAATTTTATACATTTTTTTTCAAAATGAAATTAATACAAAGATGAACTATCATCACATCTTTTCTGGCTGAATCTTGTCTCTATTTCCTTTACTTGGTTATTTTGAAGTTGTATAAGCAAAGCTTATCTAGTTGAATCAAGTTTAATCAAATTGTATATCAATTCACCATTTCTATTAGTTAAATTAAGTAAATAAATGCTTTAGTGGTATTGATAGGGTCTCCATGGTAATAGGAAGGATCTCTGCAAGTATGATTTTCAGTAAGAATTATTTGACAAAATCTTCTATACCATAACCAACTATTGTCCACTTTTGCAACCAAAAATGTCATCTCATTTGGATTCAACTAAAATACATTACCTCTAGATCTTCTACCTATACCTATCATCTTGCCATATTTTTCTTTGATAGTACAAGTCTTTTCTATGAATTGCAACTCATAACTTTTATCCACTAACTATCCAATACTCAACAAGTTATGTTTTAAACCATCAACAAAGTAAACCTCATCAGTTTTATTCTTTCCATCAATAGTAATAGATTGTATCTATTTGATGTCATAGGTTGCATTATTATGAACTATAATAATATCTCCATCACGATTCCTCAAATTAATAATGTTGCTCATATCACCAGTCATATGATGTCAACTTCCACTGTCTATCATCCAATCAGATTTCTTTTCAACTTGGGAAACTAGATCTTTTTCTTTCATAATTTATATGTTAAGATCATCTTCTTTTATGGCTACAAATCCTAGCTCATCATCACTTTCACTCTACACTATTTACTCAAATTCCACATCTTCATTTGCATGCAAATAATTTCTTGGTTTTCTAGGCTTAAAATTTCCTTTATAAATTTTCTCTCTTTTAGGACACTTAGATGCATAATGACCAAATTCATTAAAAATCAACCATTTAAAGACTCTCTTACCATCTAGTTCTCTTCTTACAAGTAGGGCTATACCTTCTTCAATCTTTCTTACTTCTTCAAATTTGGTTCTAGTATTGCTAGCAAAATCTACATGGGCGTTTTCACTTATGGCTAAGCATATATGAATACTTAAGGCACTAAAAGTTGTCTCCACTCTTGTAAATTCTCTAGACTATCTCAAACTAGCTTGTATTGCATCCAATCTTCCAAGAAAAGTATCGTTCGAGAACTTCTTAATACAGGGTATTAATAATTCAATCATATGTGCTACTTGAATGATGGTGTCAAAGTTTCCAAGATCTTCCATACAATCTCATCTTCTTCCTTGGATCCACCATATGATTTGATTCCTACAACAATATCAGATATCTTAGAAACATAACTTCTTACAAATTCATATTTCATCACTTTAGGACCTTGAAACAAACATATCCAATTTTATAATCTTATATTTTTTTGTATGATTATCACCTTCAAAAGTAGATTCTAAAGCTTTCCAAATTTTATGAGATATTTGTAGTGACTTTACCTGACCGTATTCATTCTCATCAAGATCTATTAGAAGGTTTCTCTAGATCTCACATAGAACATGAATAGATCTTTTTCTACTTCAATACATTCCTCAAGCTTGCTTTCTTCCATAGTTGTTTTTTCATCCTTTGTCAAAAGCAAATATCTTGGACCCATACATAGTAGACAAGCCTTCATTTTATCTTTCCAACTATTATAGTTAACCCCATCGAACATAGCACTATCTTTTCTATAGCAACTCACCATTGATCTCTCAAATTTTTTAAGCTTTCTCTTCAAGGAATCGATGCTCTAATACTAATTTTTAGAATATATAGTCCACCAATGTAACTTAGATGGGGGATGTGAATCAATTTTCCAATTAATATCACAATTATCAACCTTATTAAACTTTAACAATATGATCAATATAATTAGAAACTACAACAAGATACTCATGCACAATAACACTAGGTATGTCAACTAGGGAAACCCTTGATTAGAGGGAAAGTCTCGGTGGGGATGGTATCCACAAGATGATGTACTAATATAAATATTCCTTGCTAGAAGATGGACCCTGTTAGGAGTCAATAAAACATTCAATACATATCAATCCCTATTAGGAGATTTTGAATCCCTTTTAGGATATTCAAAACCTATTAGGAGTTGTGGAAGGAAGATGCACCCACTATCCAAATAGCTTTAGGGACATGACCAATGAAGCCATTGTCCAAATGGTTTTTTTATTATTCCTTGGAGAATAATAAAATTGAATTGAACTTCTCCTTTCTCTTCCTCTATCTTGTCAACCAGACTTCTACTCCTTTTGATTTTGATCCCAAATCACCAACTTCAAATCCAATAATCCCTTGGATCACTTACTCATATTTTCCAAACACTCTTCTCTTGTTCACACTTAATTCATCACTCCACATCATAAACATACACTTTACAACCAAGGAAAATACTTTCCTTTATACAAAGTCCTCAAAAAAATTCCTTCAATCAGCATTGAGGCTCTTCCAATTAATTATAATAGGACCACAATAAGATAATTAATTAATTTGTAATCACATAATACTATCAGCTCAAATTCTTTACAACTTTTCACATGTGCAACACTTTCTGACATCACCATTAGACTATCCTCTATCTCTATGTAACTTCACATGTAATAATTATATCTTTGTTAGAAGATACAATTTGATCATCTAGACTTTCTTATTAGGGACTCTATCTCTGTACTTCTCTTTGTAAATCACATAAACCTTTTGTACATTTTTGACTTACTTAATGTACACTTAACATCATTAGGATATAGTGTAGAACATGTCTATAACTATGCTTTACTTGAACACCAATTCTTTGTTTGTATGACCTCGACCTTTGTCTGCTACTCTATCATTCTTCATAGAAACCATATTATTTTTTCATCAATGATAAAAATAGTTATGAATGCAACATGTCAACCATACTATCCATATCCACATGCTCTAGTAATTCTTAGGATACTCCCCCAAAGGGATACCATCACCATTCATGCTAACATACGCTTTATTCTTGTAGGATTTCCATCTACTTTGTGTCTAAGACTTGACTTATCTTGTGTATTGATAAAACTTGGAGTCTAATTTTTTGTGTAAACCATAAACTCTTTAGGAAATAGGTAGTACCTCCATTTCATGAGCACTTTAACTAATGCATAGAGCTCTAAGTCATAGGATGAGTACCTATATTAGAAATAGGTAATATTGAGAGGGGGGGTGAATTAGTATTCTACAAACCTTTGACCACAATTGAATATTGTTAATTATTTTATAAAATGCATATTAAAATAAACTGAGAATGTTGAACAGTAATAATAACCATACACAAAGATAACTCATAACACCATCTCTTTAACTAGGGAAAACTTGGCCAAGGGAAAACCCCAATGGGGATGGTAACGACAAAATGATCCACTAAAAAAAGTACCATGATAAGGATGCTGACCTTGTTAGGAGTTTATTAAGAACATATAGTGTTTATTGTTGGAAATGATTGAAAAAGATCATAAGGGAGATTGTTGGAAATGACTGAAGAGATTATACATAAAAAGTAATGGAACTGGTAAAGAATGTTCTCAATCATTGTTTTGTCATTGATGTCAAACTTGCTACTTGCAAGAATGACAATTGCTTTAGTGATCCAAATACTATCAATTGGTTGATTGACAAGGAGGAGTCAATCAATAAGATGTAACTAGAGTACCTAGAGAAAGGTTGAAGTTATGATGTTGTAATGAAATGCAAGGATCAGGTAACCCATTGATGAAAAAGTGTATTGATGACATACTCTAAGACACAGAGAGTGGGCACACTGAAACATATCAAAAATATAAGTTTTTAGCTAAGTCATTTTTAAAGTCTAACTAAATTCATTAGAGAGAGAGAGCCAAGCAAGCAAGTCAATGCCGAAAAAATTCTTAGTTGAAGCCCAGCAAGTTCACTTTTAGAGTATACCAAGTAAATATCAAGTGCCAAATAGAAAACAAGTGTTGAGTAAACATCAAGTGCCGAAGAGAAAACAAGTGCCGAGTAAACATCAAGTGCCAAGTAAATATCAAGTGCCGAGTAGAAAACAAGTGCCGAGTAAACATCAAGTGTCGAGCATGAAATAGGTGCTGAGTAAAGATATAGATGTTGAGCAGGATATAAGTACCGAGTAACACAGGACAAGCCGAGTATCAGTAAACCAATAATGTCTAGTTGTTGCATTATTTTGAAATCAAAGATTCACTAGATTTGAGCCAACAAGGTTGTTACCTAGAAGTTTGTAAACCAGATAGAAGATAAGAGTGATGAGCTGGTGGCACAGAACACCATGTAAAAAGGTTTTTAGCGAATACAACTAGATGCTAGACAAGGTTTCTAGATGAAGAAGAAATATTGGGTAGATACATTGTATCCTACCTAATCCATTGAAACCCTAAAATTGGAGAGGGAGAATTGATCGGGAAAGATATTTTATATTTCTATTTAAGAAGTCATAAGGTCACAAAGCAGTAGAGTGGTGGTGAGAAAAGTATGAAATCATGAGCTGCTGAAGAAAAGTGATAAGGAATAAGAGAACAAAAGAATACTCTGTTTCGCTGGATGACCACAAATATGATTGGATTAGTATGATGAGTAAAGAAGACTCAAGGAAACAAAGCTTGAGAGGAAGACAAGCTAACAGAACTGAAGTGATTAAAAACCAAGCAAAGGATTGAATTGAAGTGTGATCTATAATCTGCAAGTTATGTTGTAAGTTGAATCAAATCAAAGCCATTGTTGTTACTTTCTAGCAATTGTAATAGTTAAGATAAAACCTATGGACTTAGGTTGGTTTAATAGCCATGTTGTAAATCCTTTAATAGGGTGACATTCCAAGTGAATGTTCCAAAGTCCTTTAACCAGGCCCATTCCTAATAGTTTGGTGAAATACTCTAACAAGGTCACATTTAACAATGTGTTGTAGCCTTTAACAAGGTAGGCTTTTCATCGGGCAGACCATCAAAAGTGGTTAAAATCAATTGTGCAATTATTTTGTGGGTATCATCCCCACCCCAATTTTACCTTTTTATTCCTAGAGGGTTTTTGGGTTATCAAATTCTTAGTCTTATGGTGTGATGCATGTTTACTTTTCTTAGTTGTTTCAATATTTAACTTGCATGCATGATAAGTTTAGTTATGCACCATTAAGGATTTGTAGAGAAAATAGAAAAAGTTTTATTATGTCATTTGGACTTTGAATTATTGATTCACCCTGCTCCCCCTCTTCTCAGTTATTCTAAAGAATTATAACAATTGGTATCAGAGCCTCAATTGTTGATTTAGTTTAAAAGACCAGAAGCAGAAAAGATCAAAATGCCTAAGAGAGAAGCTCCCAAGCTCAACAAAGACAACTTTGTTGCTTGACAAAGCTTGATGAAGCTACATCTTGGATCCATAGGAGATTATGCTCGAAACTCAATTGATACTGAACATGTTGATCCAACTGGTGCTCCTACTACAGAAGATTTAAAAAACAAACAAGAACACAATCAAACAATGCTAGAAATTGCTTCTGCACTCAACTATGTTGAATTTGATGATATCAAAGGATGTGACACTGCATTCAAAATGTGGAAAGCCCTATCTAACATTTATGGAGGAGATCAAAATGTCCAAACAAAAAAAAGAGAAAGTCTCAGAGGAAAGTTTGACGATATGAAAATGGAAGAAGGTGAGAATGATGTTCAATATGTAGCTAGAATAAAGGAAGTGGTAAGTGCAATAAGATGCTTAGATGGTCAATTAGATGATGATACTATTAATAGTAATTTTTTAAGAACCTTGCTCCCTATCTATGCTATTAGAGTATTAGCTATACAAGAGCTAAGATGTGTTCCAGGAAACAATCTAAGTTTTGAAGCCATAGTAGGTAGACTCACTGCATTTGAGTTATCTAACTTTGATAACTACAGACTTGAGAATGTTGAAATTGATTTCAAAGCCAAGCTATCATTAAAAGATGTTGATTAGGTGAAATCAAAAAAAGAAATCAGAAAGATGAAATATGTATCCAGTGATAGTAGCACTGATGAGGAAGATGTGGAACAATTAGAAGCACTACTAGCTAGAAGATTTCACAAAGGCAAAGAAAGATTCAAAGGTAAGATGCCTATCATTTGTTTCAATTGCAATGAAGTAGACATATTGCTGCAAGGTGTACATAGAAAAAGGAATACAAGGAAAGCAACAAGTACAAAAATAGAAGAGAAGATGATAAGAGAAATTACAAAGATAAAAGCAAGAAGTGCTATATTGCTGAAGAGGATTCTGATGATAATGATGATGAACTTGTTTATGTGGCCATGAAGGACCAATCTGATGAAAAAGAGTCAATAGCACTGGTAACATGCATGAACAATAATGATAAGTGGATCATAGACAGCGGATGCTCACATCACATGATAGGAGACAAAAGTAAGTTTGTTAACTTTACTCAGTATGATGGAAATTCTGTTAGATTTGGTAATGATGCTCCATGTCAAGTCAAAGGACAAGCTTACAGAACAAATTTCATGTGATAATGTATACTATGTTGAAGGACTAAACTACAATTTGCTAAGTGTCTCACACTTAGGCAATGCAGGTTACAAAGTAGAATTTGGAAATAAAACTACAAAAAACTATGATACTGATGATAGACTGATAGGAAAAGGAGATCAAACAAGAAGTAATCTATTTTATCTTGATCTAGAAAATACCTCTTGCCTCGTTGCAAAATTTGATGATGTGTGGTTATGGCATGGAAGACTATGTCATGTCAACTTTGATAATCTTGTCAATATCAGTAAAATGAAGAAAGTCAGAGGTTTACCTAAATTGAAGAAACCTAACAATATCATGTGCAAACAATGTCAACTAGAAAAGATGACCAAGTCAAGTTTTAAAAGTAAAAACTATACATCTAAAGAAGTACTTGAGTTAGTCCATGCTGACTTATGTGGTCCAATGGAAGTACAAAGCTACAAAGGAGACAAATATATAATGTTGTTTGTTGATGATTATTCCAGGATGATGATTGTTTTGTTTTTAAAGCAAAAATCTGATGCTTTTCAAATGTTTAAGTGGCATGTGGCTAGAGTTGAAAAGGAAAGAAGAAAAAGTTTGAAATGCCCGAGATCGAACAGAGGTGGCGAATTTACATCAAATGAATTCAAGATATTCTGCAATGACAAAGGAATCAAAAGAAAAACATCAGCCCCAAGAACTCTCCCACAAAATCGAATTGTTGAAAGAAGAAATAGATCTGTGATTGACTGTGCCAAAACATTAATGATGGAAAATATTGTTGCTCTAAAATATTGGAGAGAAGCTATAAGTGTGGCTATTCATACACTGAACCAAGTACAAGTCAATAAAGGTACAAATGCAACACCTTTTGAATTATGGTATGGTCATTCACCCAATGTAAAGCATTTCAAAGTATTTGTCTGCAAATATTTTATACTTAAAGATGCTAGAAATGGAAAATTTGATGCAAAAAGTGATGAAGACATATTCCTTGGTTACTCCACTAAAAGTAAAGAATACAAGTGTTTAAATACTAACACTAACAAAATTGTGGAAATTGCAAATGTAAACTTTGATGAGCATGTAGATGTCCCAGTTAAAAAACCAAAGAAAATGGATGACTACAGAACCTTCGTGTATTCTTACAAAGGAATGCCCATTGATAAAGATTCCATAAATCAAATTGGGATTCAACAACAAGTTTTAGTGTCAGCCAACTCACAAGCAGTGAATGCCAAGTTGCATTCAGAAGCCAAGTTGCAAAATGAAGAAAATGCTCATTCTGACTCTGAAGTCAGTACACAAGACAGAGATGTAGAGCTACCTAACAATTAAGTGCATAGTGATCCTAAATCTGAAATATCAAATATGGAAACAAGGACAGAACCAAGATTGTCCAAATATGTGAAGAGGCATCACCCTGTTGAACAGATAATTAGTGACAAAGATGCAAGACCAATGACAAGGAATAGACTATGAAATGAATCATGTCTACTAAGCAAAATTGAACCTAAGATAGTGTATAATGCATTACAAGATGGTGACTAGTATAAAGCTATGGAAGAAGAAATTGATCAAATTAAGAAGAACAAAACTTGGAATTTAGTTCCCAGACTAGTTGACAAAAATGTGATTAGTACCAAATGGGTATTTAGAAACAAGCTAGATGAGAATGGAGAAATTACTAGAAAAAAATCCAGATTAGTATGTAAAGGTTATGCTCAAGAAGAAGGATTAGACTATGGGGAAACATTTGCCCCTATTGCAAGAATGGAAGTAGTAAGAACTTTACTGGCATATGCTGCATATAAAGGTTTTAAAGTCTATCAGATGGATGTAAAGTCTACTTTTCTAAATGGTATATTGGAAGAGGAAGTCTACATTGAACAACCAAATGGTTTTTTTGATGAAAACAACAAAGATATGGTTTGTAAACTACATAAAGCACTCTATGGTCTGAAACAAGCACCTAGAGCATGGTATGAGAGACTTCACAAGTATCTAGTGCAAATTGGATTTGAAAGAACTAATGACAATAGCAACATGTATATCAAATCAGAAGAAGGTAAGGACATTATTGTATCTAAAATCTTTGTAGATGACATAGTGTTTGGAGGAAAGGAAGTGCTTTGCAAAAGTTTTGTTGACAAAATAAAACATGAATTTGAAATGTCTATGTTTGGAGAAATCAAATTCTTTGTTGGATTGCAAGTACATCAACTAAGACATGGTATATTTATGACACAATCAAAGTAAATCAAAGAGATACTTAAAACATTGGAAATAGAAGCTTTCAAACCTATCAGCACACCAATGGCAACAGGAAATAAGTTATCCAAAAATGATGTATCAGCTAAACTTAATCAAAAAATGTATAGATCCATGATTGGAAAACTACAATATGTTGTACATAGCATTAGCAGTTGGAATAGTGGCTAGATTCTCTACTAATCCCAAAGAAAATCATCTCATAGTAGTAAAAAGAATAATGAGGTATCTCAAAGGAACTAATAACTTTGGTCTATATTATAAAAAGAATGAAAAGTTTGAGCTCAATGCATACACAGATGTAGATTGGGGAGGTAACATTGATGACAGAAAAAGCACAAGTGGAGGAGCGCTATTTTTAGGAAAAAGATTAGTTACTTGGACCAGCAAGAAGCAAACATGCACGTCTCAGTCCACTGCAGAATCAGAATACGTGGCAGCAGTAGTCAATTGCACAAACATTGTGTGGCTCACACATTTATTGAAAGGAATGAAAGAAGAAGTAACCAAACCTATGATATTGTATTGTGATAACACAAGTGCTATGAACATATCCAAGAATCCAGTAATGCATCTAAAAACCAAGCATATTGCAATCAAGTATCACTATGTCAGAGAATTGGTAGAAGACAAACAAGTGAGGATGGAGTATATTCACACAAAGGAAAAAATTGTAGATATCTTCACCAAACCATTGCCCAAGGATGCTTATGACTATCTTAGAGGCAAGGTGGGTGTAATACCCCTAACTCAAGCAAAATAAAAATAATAAGGAAGCTGCCCTGCATCAACAGGAATAAGTCATTGAAATATCAGAAGAATGATGTAGAGGATGACAACAGGAGTAGAAAATCCAAATTAGTCACAAGCATGGTTATAGAGAGAGAAAATATGAGATGCAAAGCCTATATTTAACATGTTAAAGATGCTACATCTTTGGTATTTATGTCAAAGAGGGAGATATGAAGAAACTGATCAAAATAAACAAAATAAGAGAGAGATACTCATGAGGGAGATATATATGAAAGAGGGAGACTTATGAGAAACTGAAAAGTAAAGAAAAAAGATATATGATTTTGGTGGTAACTAAGTTGATCAAATGATCAGTTTCATTTGCCATCAATGCTAAAGAGGGAGATTGTTGGAAATGACTGAAGAGATTATACATAAAAAGTAATGGAACTGGTAAAGAATGTTCTCAATCATTATTTTGTCATTGATGTCAAACTTGCTACTTGTAGGAATGACAATTGCTTTAGTGATCCAAATACTATCAATTGGTTGATTGAAAAGGAGGAGGCAATCAATAAGATGTAACTAGAGTACCTAGAGAAAGGTTGAAGTTATGATGTTGTAATGAAATACAAGGATCAACTAAGCCATTGATAAAAAAGTGTATTAATGACATACTCTAAGACACAGAGAGTAGGCACACTGAAACATATCAAAGATGTAAATTTTTAGCTAAGTCATTTGTAAAGTCTAACTAAGTTCATTAGAGAGAGAGAGAGAGCTAAGAAAGCAAGTTAGTGCTGAATAGATTTTTAGTTGAAGCTGAGCAAGTTCACTTTTAGAGTGTGCTAAGTAAATATCAAGTGCTGAATAGAAAATAAGTGCCGAGTAAATATCAAGTGCTAAACAAAAAACAAGTGCCAAGTAAACATCAAGTGCCAAGTAAATATCAAGTGTCGAGCAAAAATTAAGTGTCAAGTAAACATCAAGTGTCGAGCATGAAACAAGTGCTAAGTAAAGATATAGATGTCGAGTAGGATATAAGTGTCAAGTAACACAGAACAAGCCGAGTATCAGTAAACCAATAATGCCAAGTTGCTGCATTATTTTGAAATCGAAGATTCGCTAGATCTGATCTAACAAGGTTGTTACCTAGAAGTTTGTAAACCAGATAGAAGATAAGAGTGATGAGCTTGAGGCACAGAACACCATGTAAAAAAGTTTTTAGTGAATACAACTAGATGCTAGACAAGGTTTCTAGATGAAGAAGAAATATGGGGTAGATACATTGTATCCTACCTAATCCATTGAAACCCTAAAATTGGAGAGGGAGAATTGAGCTAGAAAGATATTTCAGATTTCTATTTAAGAAGTCATAAGGTCACGAAGTAGTAGAGTGGTGGTGAGAAAAGTATGAAATCATGAGCTGCTGAAGAAAAGTGCTAAGGAATAAGAGAACAAAAGAATACTCTATTTCACTAGATGACCACAGATATGATTGCATTGGTATGATGAGTAAAGAAGACTCAAGGAAACAAAGCTTGAGAAGAAGACAAGCTAACAAAACTGAAGTGATTAAAAACCAAGCAAAGGATTGAACTGAAGTGTGATCTGTCATCTATAAGTTATGTTGTAAGTTGAATCAGATCAAAGCCATTGTTGGTACTTTCTAGCAATTATGACAGTTAAGATAAAACCTATGGACTTAGGTTGGTTTAATAGCCATTTTGTAAATCCCTTAACAGGGTGACATTCCAAGTGAATGTTCCAAAGTCCTTTAACTAGGCCCATTCCTAAAAGTTTGGTGAAATCTAACAAGGTCACATTTAACAATGTGTTGTAGCCTTTAACAGGGCAAGCTTTTCATAGGGTAGACCATTAGAAGTGGCTAAAATCAATTGCGCAGTTATTTTGTGGGTATCATCCCCACCCTAGTTTTACCTTCTTATTCCTGGAGGCTTTATGGGTTATCAAATTCTTAGTGTTATGGTGTGATGCATGTTTACTTTTCTTAGTTGTTTCAAGAGTTAAATTGCATGCATGATAAGTTCAGTTATGCACCATTAAGGATTTGTAGAGAAAACAGAAAAAGTTTTATTATGGCATTTGGACCTTGAATAACTGATTCACACCCCCCCCCCCCCCAGTTATTCTAAAGAATTATAGAATTTATGTCCTTCTTAGAGGACTAGGCCTTGTTAGAAGCCTTAACCTTGTTAAGAGTTGGTATTACAATTACGAAATGTATGCAAGATGAGCTCACTACCTATACATGCAATTACACAATATTGTGATAAAAGAAGAGATAGATACAAAACCCTCTTACTATTGATATCTTCAATATATGATCTTTCTTTCCCTTCTTTTTGTATACCTCTAATTATAAATTAGAATTCACATCATATAGTTTTTAGATTAATTTTCATGGCATATCTAACTTACACATTACTTCACATAATATGATCTTTCCTTTATACCTTTATATTTTACAAAACTTGCCTAGTCAGCCTTCAAGCTTCCACACACTTGGCACAATACAAGATTAACTTTTCCCTCCTAGGGTTAACATCTAGGATGTAATCCATAAATAGTAGAATAATTTTTTCGCACACAATATAATTTTTTAACCTGTAGTTACCTAATTACTAATATGTTATATTTTATAATGTTTACTACCTTTACTAGTGTTTACTACATAACTCCTTCCATACTATCTATATAGACTTGAACACTTACTCACATCATCCTAACATACTGTATGACATTTCCTTCATTGCACACATGCCAAATATTACTCTGTCATCCATATCAATAAAAAAATTTCCTTCTTTATTGGATAACTATATGACACTTAGACAATTTTCCATTTGAAACCTATGTAATTCTTATCTGTACAATGTGCCTTCTTACCATAAGATGTATGTTTTCATAAATGACATTTATAACTTTTCCTACTTAGCCATATTTCCAACAATCTCCCCCTTTGGCATTGATGGTAAGATATGGGAAAATTGGCTAAGTCCCAAAATGTTGTAGAAAAATTTCTTTAAAATTACCATTTACAAAATATTTAAAAACTTCAAAACTATCAATCATTATATCAACCATATTTCCTTATAACTCCTAAATATATTACATTAATCCCCCTTTGACTAATCTCTCCTTACATACATTATATACTATACACAATTTTCCTTATACTTATCTCCCTTTGACATCAATGACAAAGGTGTTAAAATCTATATACATGTAAAAATTGAAGTTCTTTACCTCTTCACTAGGATAATATTCAAGAAATGTAGTCTAGAAAGCTTACTTTCAAACTCTTCAAGTTCTTCTCATATGTATCCTTCACTCTGTTTGATATGTTGAGGAGAGCACACAACTCATAAGATACAACCTCTAATACAAATAAGTCTAAGTATACAAATTTATCAAAGGAAGTCTTGGCTTTCAGACATTCCTCCACTTGATGTTCAAGTGTAATTATCTTTAGAGATAGATATTCTCTCAAGATTTAGAACCTCTTGGAAATTATTTTCTTCTTCATTTATATGAGACTTATCTCATCATAAGTCTTACTTATTTTTCCTTCAATTCTGATGTTTGGTTGTTGAAGCTAATTTGCTAGTGTCATGACTTCATCAAGCTTCCTCTACAACTCATCATCAATATCCTTTGTAAAATTGAATGACATATCACATGTGGCACATAGTTCTTTTCCTTTAATTTCACATTTTCTTTCTCCTTGATACAAGCATCAAGAGCTCCAAGATCATTTTTGATGTTCTAACATACTGTGTCAAACATCTGAGCATCATTCTTAGCTTGGACTTGAATTGATGCCTCATTTGATAAGTTGGTGAGTTTAGCATCAAATTCTTGTATCACTACCTTAAGCGTACTTTATAACTTTTCACCTACATCTTCACCTTAAGCGTACTTTATAACTTTTCACCTACATCCATTAGAGTTTTCTAAAAACTCTTTACTTGTCTATTCTTGATGATTATCTTATTCAAGGATGATATCAGCTTTGTTTGATCATCATCATCAAGGTATGTTAGAGCTATAAGGGTAATATATGTTATTGGGGAACTTTTCTTCTTATCCTCTTCCTCTTTCTTCTTCTCTTCTTCCTTCTCCTTTTCTTTTCTTCTCTTCATATTATTTTCTTTTATGTTGCTCTTTGTTCTTTTTCTCATCTTCTTCTTTGTTCTTTTTCTCATCTTCCTTCTTCTTCTTTCCTTTTTCCTCTTCTTTGTCATCTCTACTTCCTCCTTCCTTTTATATTCCTCTTCTTGTTCATTCTTCTTTTGTTCTTTTTCTTTCATTTTCTTCTCATAATCTTTTTTCTTCTTCTTCCTTTGTTCTTCCTTCTTTTTTTTCTACACTTCCTTCTTTTTTTTCTCCTCTTCTTCATCTATTTGTTGTTTAGAATTGGAATAACTAGTAATATTGCCAATATTGTTGGTTCCATGATTCTTAATGGGATCTTTTGATGTATCAAATGTGGCCTTAGTTCCACCAATCTACATAGTATATATTCTAGTTATGATCTAGTGCATTGTTGATGCTACTTTATTTAGGTCTCCCATCATATGCACAATTTGTTTTTCAATTTCTTCATTGACCTCCTTATAGGTTCCCCCCATTATCATTATAGCCCTTTTCTTATTTCTAAGATAAGGCTCTAGACTCTTCATTAAACATGCCATATGCTCTTCGCAGTCAACTTGGCATAATTTCCTTATTTGATTTTGTCTAATGTTCTTATCCTCATTTTCCACTCTTGTTCTTTTTTTTTTGTTAACCTCCCATAGAGGTCTTTTGTTATTTCATCCTTAACATCCTCAAATTTCTTATTAGACAAAATAATGTGTCTATTAACAATATTTTCTAGATCTAGTCTATCAAACCCTATATATAAATGATAAAACTTATTCAATCGAACAAGGTTACCTTTATTAATGGTGGTGTTGTTTTCCTTCTTAATCTTGGGCTTCTAATCCTTCCTCCCTAATTGTGCAACTTCTAGTTGTTTCTCTGATGACTTTTGAGGCTCTATCTGACCTTGTATCCTATTACTAGGTAGGCTAGGCATTATTTTCTTTTCCCTCTTTCTAGGTCGTATTGACATGTCATTCATTCTCTTATTCCTAGGGGAGTCAAATGATTCTTTCTTCACCTCTACATGTCTGGCTGATTTTATTTTCACCTCTAATACTTCAACTTCCTTTTCTTTTGATTATTTTGTTAGAGGAATAACAGGCATGATGAGTACCTCCTATTGTGAAACTTCTACATGGTGGGCAATAGGTGTTGTAGAAGGTACAGCCACTATCACTCCATTTGATGGTCATCTAGATGATAATGGTAGTATGTACATCTTTCCTTTATTGACCAAATTGCCTCATGTTAGTTATCTATTTTCTCACTATAATTGCTTTCTCAACTAACATTCCTGCTTCCTCCATAGTCTTCTTTATGATAGAATTTTCCTTCTTAGCTATCTTTTCTAATTGAGCTTGGCTAGCCGATTGCATTATCTCATCATATATTCCCAATCTATCAAATTCCTCATCTTTATCTTCTTCAAGGATAGCTTGGGCATATCTTAGGGATTCAACATATAACATTCTAGGCTCTACAACCTCAATATATGTAAAATCAGTGTCTACCATAGAACAAATGTATTCCTTGTACTTTTCTATCTTGGAGGATGGAATTATGAATCTTTCCCTCATCTATGTCTGATATGTCTTCATAATTAGATCAACACTATTATTCAACTTCTCAATAAGGTGTATATTATATACTTCAAAGATTTTCTTCATTGTAATCCTAACACTACTCATTATAGTTGATGCTTGCATTAATGGAAATCTTTTTATTAGGTGGAAAAACATGTGAGTGATCAAGGATTGGAATCTGAACCAACTATTTTTCACCTTCTTGATCTTCTCCAAATTTTCTATTAATTACACTCTTAGAATTTCACACAATTTTACCTTTTCTATGTCAACATAGATCTTGTAAGTTGCTTCTATAAAGATAGCTTTCATATAATCTACTTTTGAATTTTATTATATCATGGCTGCTATGATTCTACTTAGAAACCTAACATCATATTGTTCAATCCTCCTTATAACAATCCCTCTTCCATTATACATAGATTTATTACTGTCAAGGACTACGTTCTTGGCATTCTTCTCACTTGCTGGAATACTACCTTCATTACATAATCTAGAGACCTCATGAATAAGGTTAGAAAATATGTCAACTACATGATCTACTACCCAAAAAAATTTCATAATGAATTCTACTTAATATTACTTTAGTCCACTCTTCATTGTCAAATTCATAATAGAAAGGATACGTAACTAGGTCATTATCATTCAGATATTCATAACCTTGCTAATAAGTCATGTCTTGATTATAGATCTTGTCAAATTCTTTTGAGATTTTTTTCTCTCCTACTATCTCAAATTTACTTCTTATATAACTACCCACATCTTCTAAATGAATTAAATTCTCAAGCATATTTGACAATGCAATGTTGGGGTCATTAATCACATATTAATTGGGTTTATCTTTATTTTAGGTCTAGCTTCTTCTTCCACATTATGATCCAAAGACTTATCCATCTCTATTCTTGAATTATTGACACAATTTAGAAATCAAATCCTTTATTAAGAGGGAAATACCATGTTCTAAAACATAACTAGGGTTGCCTATTCTTTCCACTTAAAAAATTTTCAAATCTCCTTCAATTTTGGTGTCAAATAACACTTGATTTCTCCTTAACTCTTTACATGGTTGGATGATACTCAAATTCTTTCTCACATGGCTTATATCTTTTCAAAATTATCTCTACATTAATTTTTCAACTACTCAACCCACAAATAGTTGTCTTTGATAACTAGTAAACTTATTTTCATTTGTACCTCTTTATGTGATCTCCAAATGACATGTGCTCTTAATCAAAGCTTCTTCTTGACTTGTTCTACCACATACTAACTTTGCAACTCTTAACTCAATCTCTAATATTAGTTATACCTTTTTTATTCTTGAAATTAACAAAAAAGTGCTCAATTCAAATAGGATTAATCACATACAATAAATGACCTTAATCTTTCATCAGGTGCATCAAAATATTGTTCTTCCAATACTATGTTTGAACTTGATGGATCTTTTTCCTGCACAAATACTTCTTTGAATTCTTTAATATATTTTCTTAGTTCATCTTTCTAACTATAGTTACTACTATCATTCATTTTGACATTTTCCTTTTGAAGTTTGGGTTCTTTTTGATGTTCCTCATATCCATTCTACAAAATATTTCAATATGACAAAAATTTTTATATAACTAAGATATATGTGTACTCCTTCTCTAATTAGGTCCATTTTGATTAACTGGTGCTCTACAATTCCTAGCAATGTGTCCAAATTTTTCACATGTGTAGCACACAATATTGTTCCTTGTTCCATTTGATCTTTTTCTTTCATTAGATATGCTTGAGGATCTCCTTCTTTAATTACTTGTAGCATTAGTATCCCTAAACATTCTACTATTGCTATTATTACTATCAAACTTTGGTTTCCAACAATCAATTTCTCTATGACCAAAACTATGATAGTTATAACAATATAAATTAGTGATAGGTTTGAATGACTTATTTGTACAATTGCTATTCATATAACAACCTTAATTACATAAAAATCATCTATCTTTGAATTCATACCTTGCCTCTTTAGGTGGTTCAACTTGCTCTATTTTCTTTGGCTCATTACACTTTTTAGGTCAATTTGATGTTCACTTCCTTAGGTACATCTTTGGTTTGGCTTGATTCAATCTCATTCAGATCATTCTTCTTAGATTCAAGATGTTCAATAAATGGATCAAGTTCCTTTCTAGATTCACTTTTCTTTACTAACTTTTCTCCAATAAAGTATCAAAGACCAGTCTTATCAAAGGAATATCTCTACTAATATAGTCTCTCATCAATTTTTTTACTTCTCAAATATAAATTTTCTAACTTTTTGTTAGCCTTGATTAACTCTCCTTTCCCAATAGTATTGTATTTCTTGAGTTCTTAATGCTCTATCTTGATAGAATCAAGTTCTAGTGTTACTTTAGTAAGATGGGATCTTAGATCTACATTTTTAGATTTCAGATATGGCTCAACCTTGCTATCATCTTTCTTTAGACTTATCTTTAGTTAAACAATCTTCCATTCATGCTTTAGAATCTCTTTTTTTTTTTTTTAAGGTTGCTACCTCATCACTATCTTTTTCCTTCTCTCTAGGCTCCTTTCTAGGTTCAAGATGATCAATATCATCTTTCAATTTCCTAATGTCATCTTTTGCATCTTCATACCTTTCTTTCAAGTTATCTATTTCTTTAGTAAGAGGATTAATCTTCTCAAGAGCTTCTTCAATATTCCTCTTTAACTATTCTGTATTCATAGGGATCTTAATAAAGTTATTAAGCCTCTTTAGAGTCACTAGGTTCTTATACCAATTTTTAAAAATAACTAATACTAAGAGGGGAAGTGATTCAGTATTCTATAAAAAAAATTCCACAACTGAATATTGTTAATTACTTTATAGCATGCATATGAAAGTAAACTAACAATGTTGAATAGTAATAATAACCATACACAAAGAGAACTTGTAACACCATATTTTGATAACAAGGGAGACCTGTGCCAAGAGAAATCCTTGGTGGGGATGGTACCCACAAAATGATCCATAAAAAAACTATCTTGTTAAGGATGTTGACACTGTTAAGAGTCTATTAAGTATATATAGTGTCTATATCCTTGTTATAGGAATAGACCTTGTTAGAAGCCTCAACTCTTTTAGGAGTTGGTATTAAAAATACAGAATGTATACAAGATGAGGCCACTACCTAAACATGAAATTATACAATATAGTTTTGTGATACAAAAAGAGATAGATCTAAAAACCTCATACTACTAATATCTTCAATATGTGATCTTTCTTTCACTGCTCTTCACATACCTCTAATCACACATTAGAATTTTCATCATATAGCTCTCATATTACTTCACATATCATATCTAACTTACACACTAGTTTTCATAATACAATCTTTCCTTTATACCTTTATATTTTATAAAACTTTCCTAGTCAGCCTTCAAGCTTCCACATGCTTCAAAAAATACAAGATTAACTCTTTCCCTCTTGGGGTTAACATCTAGGATGTCATCCCTAAATAGTTAAATAATTATTTCATACACAAAATAACTCTTTAACCTATAATTAGCTGATTACTGATATGCTTTATTCTTCTCTATTTACTACCTTTACTAGTGTTGATTGCATAAATCCTTTTTTATAGATGTACACACTTAGTCATGTCATCCTAACATACTCTACTACATGTACTTAACTAGACACATGCCAAATATTAATCTTTCATCCATACATGTCAAAACTATTCCTTATCTACTAGAAAACTATCTGATACTTTGAAAATTCTCAATGTCTAAACTACGGAATTATTATATGTACAATATGCCTTCTTACCATAAGATATATGTATCCATAAATGACAACTCTAACATTTCCTACTTGTCCATATTGACAATAACCTTGATGCAATGCAAGGTTGGAGAATCCCCAAAGGAGATGTCTTTGCCCAAAACAAACAACCACATAGAGGAGGAATTAATAATAACATAGATGATTAGATCCAAAATAATGCCAATTCTCATAATAGAATCGTAAGATTTACATCCGACATGCTCGGTTGTAAGGCCTTATGGGTTATGGCCAAATGCATAAGAAATTACAATAGTAATTCTACAAGATCCCTTAGGATATAATCCCAACTCTATCTAGTCTAGATCCACACTTTGGTAGAAACCTCCGAGGAAGATCTCAACTTGTGCTCACAAGCCCACCAAGTAGTCTCCTTTTTTTCCATGCTGCAACTACTAGCTCTTCAAAGTTTTCTCCTCCTCCACATCCTCTTCTTCAAGATGGGTGATGAATAATGACAAGACAAGGCCCTCTAATTATACCAAACCAATCCACAAGTCAGCTTAGCAAGTTATATTAAATAAACTCTCTAGCCACACGTTACATTTAATAATGCCACCTATTAAATGCATTTTCCCTCTTTTCTCCATTTTTTAATTATTTAAAAAAAAATCTTCTAATTTTTTTCACTTTCTATCTCCTAGGGGAGCATTTTGCATCAAACCTAGATTGGCTTAGTTCAATTTCTCACTAAAAATGACATTTACTCACAAGTATGTTACTTGCTTCACATTCCATAATGAATAATTTTTCAAAACATGGAAAAACTAAGATAGGTTGTGTAGCCACTTCTTGTTTCAATTTTGTAAAGCCTTCATTAGCCTCCTTAGTCCATTTCAACTCAGTTTTGTTACCTCCCTTAATAGTGTCTAGTATGGGTGCACACATTTCAATAAATCTCCTAACAAACTTCCTATAGAACTATACCAACCCATGGAAACTTCTCACTTTAGTCCTTGTCTTAGGAGTAGGTCAGTTCAAGATGGATTCCACCTTTTCTTGGATCCATCTTTAGAACACCTTGAGATACCACAAAACCTAGGTACACTAGCTCTTATTTCAAGAACTCACTCTTCTTCAAATTTATGGCTAACTCTTCTACTAGCAACTTCTTCAACACTAGCTCTAGGTATGTTATGTGCTCTTCTTTCGTTTTACAAAAAATGAGGATGTCATCTAGGTAGACTAATAAAAACATTCCTATTTAATATTTCAACACTTTATTCATCCACCTCCTGAATGTACAAGGTGCATTTGTGAGGCCAAATGACATAACTAATTACTCATAAAGACCCTCTATGGTCTTAAAGGTTGCCTTCCGCTTATCCCTCTCTTTTATCCTAATTTTATAATAACCACTCTTAAGGTCAATTTTTAAAAAGTATTTATCACCCTCTAAGATATTCATTAAATCCTCTATCCTAGCTATGGGAGATCTATAACTAATTATGATCATATTTATTGCCCTAGAATTAGTGCACATTCTCCACTTACCAACTTTCTTTGGCACTAACTTAACTTGAACTGCCCATGAACTTATGCTCTTTCTAATCAAGCCTTGATACAATAACTATTGAGCTCTCATTCCAATCTCCTTGTGTTGTTTAGGTGTCATTTTTTTATTTACTCTTATTATGTAATGATATCCCTTGTATGAAACCTACTTTTTACCCTTTATCCTCATCATCTTTCAGCATCTCTTTCACTTGATCATCTATCTCTGAAACTTCATCTAATCTATTCCTCATAGCCATTAGGGCTTCTTCTAGAGGTCTATTCTTTTCCTTTTTCTATGTCACTTCCTTGGCTAACTCTCCATTAGTTACAATAGTGGTCTCCCCTACATACTCACTTCCAAACTCTAACATACAACTAGACCAAATTTTCAAGGGCTCTCATAGATATTTGATAGGGGAAGACATTTCAACTCTTGTCCTAACTTCCTATAGGAATTCTAAAGGCTCACTATTTGTCCTTCTATGAATTCTTACTGACCTTGCACTAGGAGATATTCTCAACCCAACTATCCTCTCCTTAAAATGTCTTCTCTATCACTTACTACTCCCAATTTTCCCTCACTCCAAGGCACTGATTCAATTCAAATCCCCTACACTTTTTCCTACAAGGACCTCAACCATGGTGGAGTGGGTTTAATTCTTCCAAACAAGTTCAATTGACAAGTTTTGGAGTCTTCTTGGAAATAGTTTATCATAGTTTCTTATCGATCCCCTCAAAATCCTTTTTGAGGGCTAATAGCCTTTTAGCCCCAATTAGGTATCCTAATAGATATTTTAGCCAATAATCTCACAAACTACCTTAGCAAGTCCCAAAAAAATGTTCTAGGTACCCTTTTTAGAGTTCTTGGATATTTTCTAGTTTTTGGACACTCATGTTGTCTATATAGTACTTTCCTAGAATCAAACCTATTAGAAAGGGTTTCAAGTTTACACTTTTTGTTTAATATTTTAAGGATTAAAATTTTGTTCAAAACGAATCCAAATATCTTTAATTCTTTTCCATAATATATTTAATCAATTCTCTTCACATCCACATTCTTGATTGGTACAAGCTCATCAATCTTCTCCTACATTTGTATTATGCAACTATGAAAACACCTAGCAAGGCACACTAGCTCACTTCTAGAGCTTGATGGTAAAAATAGAAAACCTTAAAAAATCACCTAAAAATACATATTTACAATATATACATAGTTCCTTGAGCTATTCCAAGTGTTCGTGATGGTTCACCCAATGGAATTATGTCTAAGCTATTTTATTACTAGCTACTCTAACCAAGACTAGTAAATAAGACTTTGAGAAATGAATTTTCTACACCTATCAAAAAAGAGTTGAAACCCTCAAGTAATGCACCAAGTTATCAATCCAAATTACTTTTCAAAAAATGCAGCTAATTTTCTTAGATCAATCCATTTGAGTATATATGTCTGAGTTACAAAGTGACTATGACACAATTCACTTCAATGGTTTGTTCATTCAAAAGAAGTTTTTTAAAAATGTGATGTTGAAACACTCAATCTTGTCTAAGATGAGATAATAAAGCTTAGGTACACATGTTACAACTGTACAAACTAATCCATAACTAAATCTTTTGTCATTTCTGAAATATTTTCATTTATTGTCATGACAACTTTTGCAAAAAAATTATTGTGAACATTTTATAACTCCCCATTTCCTCTAATGGATCCAAATTGGTCTCAATATCCTATACAAATAATTTTGACACACATCCATCCATTTTGGAGTCAAAGTCAATTTTTGACCCAACTAGTCAAATTTTGCCAATAGTTGATGACTTTTTCCCAATCTTAGGAAATTTCTTGCCAATACCTAGAATGGCTTTATAAGAACCCAAACACACTCTAGAGAATTTTATCAATCCTTATACCTTAGTGGCTAGGCCAAGATCACTTACAAGTCAAAAATGGTTAGGGTTTAGCCAAAACCCTAGGTAGTCCTACACAACTTCTCCACTTAATATAATTATTAATAATTCATCATTTTGTGAAAGACTAATTAATCAAGTGCCCATTTTAATTCCATCATACTTACTCCTCGTCACTCAAAAACTTTACTAGTTCATTTAGTTATGACACAGTACAAGGTAGGAGAATCCCCAAAGGAGATGTCCTAGCCTCTAGCAAGTAACCACATAGTGAAAACACAACAACAATGCAACAAGAATGCAAGATATTATACCAAATCATAATGCTTTATTCATAGATATAACTGATTACATGCAATATGCCCAACTATAAGGCCTTTTGGGTTAGGCCCAAATACAAACAAAAATTATGCAAGATCCTACAAGATCTAGTTACCACACACCAATTCCAACTAGTCCAGATCCACAGATGGATAAGAACACCAAGAAGAATTCACACTTTTACCCTCAAGTCCACCAAGCTATCCTCTAGCTCTCAAGCTATAGCCCTAGATCTTCAAAATTCACATCTATACGTCATCCCCTTCTCTAAGCTGGAATGAATAATCCCAATCCTATTATAAACTACCTCACATTTAGTGCTTTGTCCACAAACTCAAGAAAAATTTGCTCTTTGGCTACTCTCCACACTCACTTCTCCATCGAATGAATGAATAATTCCATTAATGAATGCCTAAAAGACTCCACAAGACCCCCTACTTATGCCTAGCAATTACAAATTAAAATAAACCCCTCATATTATATATATATATATATATATATATATATATATATATATATATATATATATATATATATATATATATATATATATATATATATATATATATATATATATATATATATATATATATATATATATATATATATATATATATATATATATATGTTAAGCCACAAGTCATCCACAACACAAATTAAATACCCATACATAAGATTTGAATGCCAAAAATTGGCTCATAGATAACTTGGCACCAATAGAACCAAGACCAAACTAAGTGTTAGCAAAACCAAGTTGAGCACCAATAAATTCCCAAGCATTGTTGACATCTAGAGACCATGTTGAGTTCTAGAGACCATGTCAAGTTCTAGTGACCATGCCAAGTTCCTAGACCATTCTGAGTTACAATGTCATGTTCCCAAACCATGTTGAGCTCTAACACCACTTCAAGCTCCCAGAGCATGTTGAGCACCAGTCCTTCTTTGACTAAGTACTAGTCTAAGAAACCCCAAGAAACCTCCAAAGAAACTATTGAGCCTCCTCCCATGAACTCTAAAGTAATCATCGAGAAAACCCAAGATGCTCCTGCATCAAACTCCCCAGGTAAATAGAAAAGTGTGTCCCACACTTTGATGCCCAAAGAAAGATCAAAAACCATCTTCATCTTCACCAAAGGCTTCCACTCTAACAGGGACAAGAAAACCAACATGCACATCGTCGACATCTACATCATTCTATCAAACACTAGAATCTCAACCATCAAATGAGCATGCTCACTCACAAGAACAAATTGAACATAATTCTTCATTAACAAATCCTCATTCACATCAGTAACTAGTGAATCCACACCAGCAGCAACAAACTCCACATCAACAACAATATGTAGATCTCCATCAACACATGCCAAACTCACAACACTAGCAATTCATTGCTCACAACAAGATGCTCTACAACATACAATTCACTACTAAAATCAACTAGATCATCCATGACCAAGTGCTCTGCAATTTCCATGTCAAATTCAGCCAACTGATCATGAAAACCAACCTCTATCCTAACATCAACAAGGTTAGGAATATCCTCGACAACAACTACAAGTTTCTCTATAGGTTTTGCATCATACTCCACAAACTGATCAGCAAAACCAACCTTTTCTACCTCAACCTTTCTATGCCATCTTCTCTCATGAACAATCTTCTAACTAGCTAGACAACTCTCTTCTAGATTAGTAGACTCCAACTCCAATAGCATAGAACTTCCTTCTCAACTCTTGTAGAAAAAGAAGCATCCACAACATCATCCACTCAAGCTAGTGTCTCATTAATCCTCCTCTCCACTCTATCACAAAGATTCACAATCATCCCAAGGTCCAATCCTCTTGGAGCCATCTTCCAAGATCTTCATAAACCCTTTGCAACAAATCCTTGCCACACTCCTTGTCATAAAATTGAATTGTTTGCAAGTCGGATCTCAACTTTCCACCTTACATGAAAATCAAGAACCACATCACAAGTCTAGGACCATGGATTTGCAATCCACAAACTCTCTATGATCATGCCTCAAGAAGATCAATTTTCCCTCTTTACATCCATCAATCCATCTGCAAGCCCTCTGCAATTGCAAGTCAGAACCATGATCTGCTACCTCACAACCAAGAGATCTAGGGCTCCAAAAAGAAATTCCACCACCAGCTCAAGATCTTCTCAGATCTACTTCTCTAACCAAGGTCCTATGAAAACTACCAACTTTTTTGATCTATCTACACACATAGGAACAACCTTCACTTTGATACAACTTGACACAATGCAAGGTAGGAGAATACCCAAAGGAGATATCCTAGCCCCTAGAAAATAACCACATAAAGGAAATATAACAACAATGCAACAAGAATGCAAGATCTAATACCAAATCACAATGCTTTATTCATAGATATAACTAATTACATGTAATATGCTTGGCTATAAGGCCTTCCAGGCTAGGGCCAAATACAAACAACAATCACAAAACTAATTCTGGAAGATCCCAGAAGATCTAGTTACCACACACGAATTCCAACTAGTCTAGATCCACAACTAGGTAAGAACACCAAGAAGAATCCACACTTGTACCCTCAGGTCCACCAAGAAATCCTTTGATTCTCAAGCCACAACTCTAGCTCTTCAAAATTCACATATATACTTCATCCCTTTCTCCAAGCTGGAATGAATAATATCATTCCTATTGTAAACTGCCTCACATTCGGTGCTATATCCACATACTTAGGAAAAAATTTGCCTTTAGCTACTCCCCACACTCACTCCTTCATCAAATAAATGAATAATTTCATCAGTGAATCCTAAAAGACTCCACATAACTCCCTACTTATACACAACTAAGCCACAAGTCAGTCGAGCAATTAGAAATTAAAATAAACTCCTCATATTAAATATATGTTAAGCCCCAAGTCAGCCATAACACAAATTAAATGCCAAAAGTTATCTCATAGGCAACTCGAAACCAACATGACCAAGACCAAACCGAGTGTCAACAAAACCAAGTTGAGCACTAGTAAATTCCTAAGCATTGCTAAGCTCCAAATACCATGTCAAGTTTTAGAGACCATGTTGAGTTCCAAGAACCATGTCAATTTCCAAGACCATGCCAAGTTCCATAGACCATGCCAAGTTGCCAAACCATGTCAAGCTCCCAAGCATGCTGAGAACTAGTCCTTCTTTGACCAAGTACTAGTCCAAGAACCCTCCAGAGCAACTACTGAACCTCCTTCCATGAAATACAAAGTAATCACCAAGAAAACCCAAGATGCTCCTACATCAAGTTATCTCTCTTTTCAAATCCTCTTCATCAATCAACTGATGTGGCACTCAATACAAGTAGTAAATCTATCTCTAGTAAGGTTTTATACCAATAGCAACATAACAATTGTTCCAATTGTAGTTTCCAATAGTTAGAACACTAATGGCTTATTCAACTTCTAAGATATTTAAGTTTATCAAATAGATGTTAAGTCTAAATTTATAAATGGAATATTGGAAGAAGAGGTCTATATTGAACAACATAAAGGATTTGTGGACCCAAATGAAATCACCTAGTATTGAAACTAGAAAGAGAACTTTAAAGATTGAAGCAAGCACCGAGAGCATGGTATGAAAGGTTACATTCATATATGATCAAGATTGGATTTTTTAGAACAAGTGAAAATAGTAACATGTACGCGAGAAGTGAATCTAAAAACAAGATCCTAATAGACATATTTTTTGATAATATAATATTTGGTGGTAATTATTTTTTTTGCAAATCAATTATTGATCAGATGAGTTAAGAATTTGAGATTTTTTATGTTTGGAGAGATCAAATTTTTTATTGGTTTAAAACTTCATCAAAGAAAAGGTGGTATATATGTTACCCATTGTAAGTACATTAAAGAGATATTGAAAATTTTTGGTACGAGTGAGTCAAGGCTGATTGGAACACCTATAATCCCTGGATGCAAATTATATAAGGAGTACAATACTACTAAAGTGAATGAGACACAATACAAATCAAGGATTGGAAAGTTATAATATGTTGTACACAACAGACTGGATATTGCACATGCAGTTGGAATAGTTGCAAAATTTTCATCTAATACTATGGAGATGCATATGACTACAACTAAAAGGATATTCAGATACTTAAATGACACATAATATTATGGACTATGGTACAAGCAAGAAGGTGATTTTGAGCTTAGAGTTAATAATTATGTTAATTGGGTAGGAAATGTTGATGACAGAGAGAGTACTAGTGGTGGAGATTTCATTTTATGAGAAATATTTATTACATGGTTGAGAAAGAAAAAAGAGTTTTATTTCACAATATAATACTAAAGTTGAGTGTGTTGTTGTCTGTATTAATTATTCAAATGTTGTATGGATTAAGTAATAATTGGAAGGTATGCAAGAAGAAGTCTTTGAACCTATTACTATCTATTGTGACAACACAAGTGCTATCAATATATCAAAGAACCCTATGATGCATGAAAAAAATAAGCACATATCTATCAAGCATCATTACTTCAGGGAGGAAGTTCAAGAGAAACACGTAAGAATTGAGTATATGAAATATAAGGAGAAAATTGTAGATATATTCACAAAACCATTTTCTAAGGATTCTTTTGAGTATCTAAGAGGTAAGTTAGTGGTCCTTCCCCTATCAAAGAATCACTAGGAGAATATACATGTTGCATTACTTCATGGATTATCAGAATATATTATGGAGTTTATGTAATACTTCACTCTTTAGGGACTATTTCTTGAAGTTGTGAAAATGATTATAATGAAAAAGATGAAATTAGTGTATTACTACAAATTTTATAGGTTTCTTATTGATAGTTAACTTTGATTTTGTTATCAAGGGGGGTATTTGGGAGTGACTAGAAGCATGATTATGAAACATGTTTTGAAACAAGAGTGTTTGAAAAGATTATTATCAAAGAGGAAGATGAACAAGAAGGAAGATGAGCAAGAAAGAGAATATGTATTGAGATGATATTCTAAGGGGGAGTAATTGCATAGTTGATAAAAGATATTGAAGATGGCACTAAACAAAGAATTCAACCAAAAGGGGGAGAAAATGTCAAAGTGGACTAAGTTAGAGCTGAAGAACCATATGTTGAACCTATTGAAAATAATATGAATGACATCAAAGAGCTAAAGACATGTTTTTATTTAATATTTCATAATGTAATGTTATGTAAAGTAATATCTTTTGTGCTTATGTATTGTAACCAATGCCAAAAGGGAGGATTGTTAGCCCCAATCGATAATATCATGAATGTATGCAAA
This sequence comes from Cupressus sempervirens, assembly GCA_028749045.1. Classification (NCBI taxonomy): domain Eukaryota; kingdom Viridiplantae; phylum Streptophyta; class Pinopsida; order Cupressales; family Cupressaceae; genus Cupressus; species Cupressus sempervirens. The sequence goes on along the minus strand of CM053788.1, from coordinate 176,458,138 downwards.
AGAGTCATATCAGTTGCTATATTGTCATTGATATCAAACATTAGTTGGTTAGATATTATGCTAATTCAGTAAAGTGTTGTATCATTTGATTGATGCAAAATATTTTTTTGATGAAGAGGATTTGAAGAAAGTATGAGATTTAAATGTTAATAAGTGTATGGTATTCAATGGACACTTGAATGAAATAGAGTTTGATAGTGTAATGTTTCTTCAATTTTTTTAAATGATCTAAATATATAAGAAAAGTTATGAAATCATGTAGAAGGGAGATAGTTTGGTCAATGAATGAAGAAGCACAAGATTGACTCAGGTGCTATAATTGTCACTGAGTACCTAAAAAAGAAATAAAGAAAGTGTAGTTTCAACCAAGAAATCTTAGTGTTAATTGAGTCTAGTGTTGATTGAGAAGGATGTAATGTTAACTAAGCATGAAAAGAAAAAATAGTTTTAAAAAATATTGAATTTGTAGTTAGCATTTATTAAAAATAAGGATGAATTTTTTGATAAGATCAATGGTTAGAGAAATTCAAAGAAGATTTGATGAACAAGATTTAACAATTAGAAATGGAGCACAATGTTCAAGGTGGAAGTATATTTCCTAAGCATCCATATTTGATGAACTTGAACCTAATGAAGCTCTCACAATTGTGATTAAGTGAGAAAACCTAGAAGATTCTACAGGAATGGGAAAAGTTCTCTATTCAAAGGAAGAACACAATCTTTATTATTTCTAATTAAGTTGACCATTTCTAATCAAGTTGGTGAAGAAAGAGATAGTAAGAAGAAGAATTGAGCAGAACTACATTGTGAAGATCAAGAATAGGGAGTACTAAGTTGATGTGTGAAGTGTATGAATTAGCTAGAAAAGAATTAGAAAAATATTTACCAACACATAGATTTGAACAAGCAAGGTAGTGTTAAGCCTAACAAATCATTTCACTATTACCCTCTAATTGTTGTAGCATAAAAATATCTCAACTAATTGGACCTAGCACTCTTTTGAAATCCTCTATGGTAACATTCTATTGAGTATTCTATAAGTCCTTTAGAGCAGTCCATTCTTTAGAAATTTAAAAGAATGAACAAGGTTTAGATGATATTTTCTAAAAATCCTCTGACAAGGTCACATTAACAATGTGTATGTAACCTTTAACAAGGTTGGTTCCTAACAAAGCTCACTTTGGAAGAATGAATATTTTGGGTTGTTGATTCCCAAGTAATTTTTCCCTTTACAAGATTTCCACATTAAATACTTATGTCAAATTGTGTGAACACTTATGATGTTGTAAGTTTATTTAATGCTTTTTTTAAATTTTTGCAAATCAATATAAGTTGGAAGATAACTCGGATACTCAATATACTAAGCTAATAGGGAGATACTTTAATAGGATTGTAGGTCCTAACTTTTTCAGCCCATTAAGCCATTCTATATGTATATGAGGGAAGGAAACAAAATTCCAAAAACTATTCCACTTATAATTCAAATTATATTAGCTAGAACCCAAAGAAAGAAGGGCATTGATACCAAATTTAAATTATAAAGGGGAATGCAATAAAAGGAAATATACTCTTTAGCTCTTGTAGGATAATGTGTATGTAAAATTTAACCAATTACTTAAATAATGTAGATCTAAATGCTATGTGAATATAATCATCCCATTTAAGATGTAGATCAAAGATATGGATATGAAAGGAAATTAAATATGAAATATTCACCTTGAAAAATATAGAGGAAAATGTATTTTAGCTCTACATGTTTTGGATTTGATCTTACTTTTGAATATTTGACTTTAGAGTTCCCAATTGAATTGACAAAAGGAACAAAACCTAGAATATAATTACCTTTAAAGATGTAATTGACTTTAATATGTGATAAAGTATGTAAGTGTAATGGTCTTGACTCAATGAAACCATAAAGACATCAAAGAAGAAAAAACCTTATGTATGGAAATGTATGTCACATTCCATGTATGAATAATATAAGAACTTGAATTGATTAGGATGATGGATATTCTCCTTAAAGCCAAACTCCACAACCACCTTGAAGGGATAATCTTTATAAAATGAGATACTTAAACTTGAATCCTTTATGATGGTTGCTTGAAGAAAAACATCCCAATTACTTTCTTACTTGAGTATGTCTTGTGAATACATGATATGAAAAGGAAGCCACTTAGCCTCCTTTTATGCTAGTGTTTAGGTGCAAAAATAACTCAGGCTAACTAGGGAGTAAATTAAAATTACTTGAAAACTCAAGGATTTTCGAGCCTCAAATCTTGAAACCATCAAGTTATATGTCAAATTGGTCGACCTAGTCATAGGGGAGGGGATAGAAATGCATTAGAAAGGTCAAGAAGGAGGTGCAATTGAAATTGACAGATAACAAGTTGATTGGGAGATATGGTCAAAAGGTTAGCAAACTGATACCTAGAAGATCATGTTGGAAGTTGAGACATGATGAAGAAGCATAAGATAGGAGAGAGGAGAAAATGAGGTTGAAACCATAGTAAGGAGGGCCAAGGGGTGTCAAAATGAACTGCATCCATTTTAAGATGGTGCATTTAGTCCCCACTTTAGTAAGAGCATGAGATAAGTCATACTCTTCTTAAAGGGAGGAGAGAAGAAAGACATTATTAGATCAAGGAATCAAAATCACTAAGTAGGAAACAAACCCCTAAACCTAGGATCATAACTCCATTATAATGCATGAAAACATGAAAATAAAGAAAAATAAAGCCAAAGAAAACTATAAGAAATGATAATTAAGTGAGAAATAATGTTACCATGAGATTAAAAAGATCCAAGAGCATACATCAAAGTACATCAACAATAGAGACACGGATTTGAAATGAGAAAGCAAAGAAAACCCCTTGTGAGTATTATGAATGGAGGAAAATGCCTAGAGAGAGAGAGAGAGAGAGAGAGAGAAATGGTAGAGAAAAATATCTCATTACAATAACATCAATGTGATGTGTAAAGTAGAAAGAGAAAGAAGAATCTCTATTAAAGATATGAGAAAGAAGTTGCATGTGGTCACATTTGTAACTCCCATTTCTATGAATGCCACATTCATAATAAGTGTGTGCAAAGTGTCAAGATCCTCTTGAGGATAAACTAAATTCCTTTATAAAAAGAATTATAAAATGAGTTGTCCTCACATGTGGACTAGAGGACAAGTAAATGACATGTCCTCCATATGTGTTCAATAGGACAAACTCCATGTAGGTATCCTTGGAATATCCCAAATTAAATACATCCAAGGAAAGATTAATATTTCTAACACCCCACCTTAATCTTTACTTGAGGAGATAAATCAAAGGGAGTTAAAGCCAATTTACAATAGTATAACTTGATTTTTTGAAATATCTTCCTATCATGCAAGAGGTCTTGTATTAGCATGGGTACATTTTTGGAAAGCCAAGAGAAGTAGATAGTCTTTCAAGTATGATACATATTCAAGTGGATTCATGTGGCATAGGATCTGTACAACAAATAATGATTTCTTGTATGTGCCATAATGTATTACTTGAAACATAGAAAAAAGAAACAACACAAGTATCCAAGAGGAGAATTTTATCTTATTTTCAAGTTAGAAAATTTCTAAGAATACTCTTATAGATTAAATTGAAATAAAGTGATAAATATAAATATAAAGTAATCAAGATAAATCATATACTTCAAAGGGAAATAATGTTATCAAAGCTCTCAAGAAAGGAGTATACAAGGCACAAATGACCATAGACAAGGCCAACTAATGAACCCAACATCAATCACATGGATATAGACAGCCCACTAATAAGTCATTTCATGGCACGCTAATGGGTGATCAATCCAGAACCTGCATGAGCCACGATTTAAGAAATGAAGAATGTGGAACATTATATGACATGATTTCAAAGATACCAAAGGTAAGGAATAAGAATATTAACAATAGATTTCCTTCAAATAACAGTAAAATGCCTTCGAGATGGGTAAGATTAACTAAAATTAGAGAGAAACTCCAAGAATAAATGGTATAAACCATAAAGTGCCAACATGGAAATATAATGATCCTCTAGAAAAATATATTCTACACCTATGTGCCAATAAATAGAGCAAAAGAAATGTTGAAGGAAAGTGTATAATAACTCATTATTCCAAGGAATAAGAAAGAGTAGAAAAAAAAAATTTACATATGTGAAATATATAAGAATGCACTCATAATTGACAAGTCACAAAAGACACAACAATTTGTATATTTATTGGGATATTTTTGTAGGCCCCCATATATATGCATGAATAAATATACCTAAAATATCATGGTATGAAATCATGCAAATACAATTAAGATCATATCAAAGTCACAAAAAGTCAATAGTTAGTAGAAAATAACTATTCGAAGAAAAGTAATATCCAATGATAAAATCAACATAATTTCTAGGCTTTACAATATACTAAAGAGAAATGCCAAAGATAATGAATGGGGATCATTAGAATTCATAAGATAAAACATCAAATCATATTTGCATTAATTAATCCTCCTAGGTTGAAGTCCACCCATTCTAGAAATTGATCTCTTTTACTAAGTTATTTTTGAAACCATTTAATTTTTCTCTTAATAGATTTATCACTAGAAGAAGATTCATGATGTATGAATGTATCATTTGTATCAACAATAGCATCATTACTAGTATCAACATTAGCTTTATTACCATGATCTATAAATGCATCACTACCATTACCACTATAAGAAAGAATCAGAGGAATAAAAGTAGATATATGAGGAGTAGGGTTTAGAGAAGGAGGTTGGTCCTCCACTAACACAATTATGCTTCTACTAAATTATTTATTTTGAGGATTAGAAGAATCATGTACATCATTTTCTACAATACAAACATTTCTTTATATTTGCACTTTGTTAGTAATAGGATTATAAGCTTGATAACCTTTTGTATTTTGTATTTTTCCACTGATGGACCCAGTACATGAAATCTTAGGTGGAGCAATAGGAGGTAAATTTTCAACCATATTAGATGAGATACAATCCATCTTTAAATGAGAAATCCTTCCATGCTCCATATTAAAAGCAACATTTTCATGCAAAGAGTGTCTTAAAGAGGTAAACCTAAAAAAATTAAATAAGTTATCATGGCATAACTTAGCATTAGCAACAACTTCATCAGTGTTAGGATCAATAACAAAGAACATGTCCTTATAAAATTTAATTTTATAGTCTTTACATAATTTTTCAATAAAAAGAAGATTGTATTTCAAATTATGAACATAAAGAACGTTATGTAGTTTTCCATTTGGAACACTAACATTACCAAATCCTTCAACTTTGCAACTATGATTATCAGCTAATTGAATTGGAATATTAGAAGGTTTGGGTTGCAAAGAATCAAATGCTTCTTTATGATATGTAACATGTTGAGAAGCACCAGTATCGATAATCCATTCTAATTGTTTAGAAACATTGTAACTAATAGTAAAAGCATGACAAGAGTTAGAACCATTAGAATTACCATTTTTATGACTGATTTTTTATGGTAATTATTGTTGTTCACGAGTTTTTTTTATCATTTTTATTTTAAAAACAATTATTAACAACATGGTCATCTTTTCCACAATAAGCACAATGAGATTTGGAATTTGAATGATTCCTTTGATTATTATTATAGTTGGAATTATTATGGTTGTTATTATGATTATTTTTATTATTGTTATATTTGACATTAGATTTATTATTTGAATGATTAGAGTTATTATTATTATGATTGTGATTATTATTATGATGATTATTACTATTAAAACAAAAATTATTATTATTTGATTTCCTAGACATAAACATATGTTCACTTGATTTACGAGTAACAGACTGAATTAGCTTAGCTTCTACCTATCGTAATAAGTTTTGACAAATAATAGAAGTCAAATGAGCAGTTAAAGAAGGAATTTCAAGCTGGGCATGTATATTAGTTATAAACCATTGAAATTGTCTAGGAAGACACTTTTTAAAGAATAATATGAATCAAACCAATATCAGCACACTAAATAGCTAAACTAATTAAATGACATTTAAGATCATAAAATTTTAATAGAAATTCATTCATGGTTTTGAAGTTTTTATACTTGAGATCTTCAAGTTGATCCTATAATTGGATTTTGTAGGATTCATTTGCATTGTAATAAGTTGTTTGCAGAATTGTCTAGGCTTCATGAGCTTTGGAACAATTTTCAATTAAAACATATAATTCTCAAATGATAGAAATATGAATTAAATGATGTAGGAGCATCCTAGGTGTAAGAGAAATCTTGCATCACCCAAAAAAAATTTCATTTTAGTCTTTTCTATTTTAATAAGGACTAGTAGACAAGGTGGTTACTATTTATGGGAACTTTCTATTTTTAGTAAGTTTGTCATACAAGCTCAAATATTCTCATTTTCTACATGAAGGTTCATTTTAGAGTTATAAGCCTACCATTAAATCTATATTTCTCTAGCTTAAGTATCAAAGAGGTTATTGCCAATTTTTGGTGGAAAAAATTACAAAAGAGTCTTCGGGCTCACCATTTGAGGCCTTAGACTGCCTGAATGAGTCCAAAAACTTGATGAAAGGGCACTTGCACACCTGAAGATCAGAAGCTAGCATTTTCGAAAAGTGGTTGTAATAGCCAATTGAAGGAATTGTTTAAGAGTTATGGCCTTCCAAACTTGGGCTACCCAAAATATCTAAAACAATTGTCAAAGATGTATTTGACCAACTCTATATGTATTGTTAGGGTCTATCAGCCCTAGGTATTAAGTTTCATTGTCTAGAACCTTCCTGGGTGGCATAAAATTGCCTATTTAAGAAAGGCCCAAACATTGTCTAAGACAACTCTAGGTGATAGTTCGCAGCTTGTCTTGTAGATTATTGTAATGAAGGAACCCATGTGGGTTCGCATATGTACTTGTGAATTTTGTAATTCCACATTTGTGGTGTAAATAAGAAGTCCACATTTTGTTCTTGCATTTGTTGTTGTTTCTTTATTTTTTGTTATGGTCTATGGCATTAAGGGGATCAACCTTCATCATTAAACCTACTTCATTTAATTTCTAGAATTAAGGTTGACATCTTTATGGATAAAAAATGTCGCCCTTATAGAAATATTACATTAAAAAGTTACCTTAATTAAAATGAATTAGATAATCAAAAAACTTTGATATATTTAATTTTCTAAATTTGAATGATGATAAAAAATCAAATGAAAAAGAACTGATAATAGATAATTATTAGAAAAAATATGCCTAGAGACTATAGATTCCTAAGCTACACTAATTTGGAGCTAGTCTCTACCGAATAAATAAAAGCAAAAAGCAAAAAGTAATGAAATCTTAGCAACAACCAGTTAAACTGAGTATGATGTTATAGATTGTATTTAAAATCATTCAATCCTGGATATAAAGCATTAGCAACTAATAATAGAAAGAATATAATGAGAAAATTAGGGAAAAGAAGAATAATAACAATGCATGTAAATAATGCAATGCAATGCATATACACATAATGTAATGCAAATAAGTATGAAGAAAAAAAAACTTGGAAAAGAGGAGGGAGCAGAGAGCACATGGTTGAGTGAGAAGAGAGCCCTAAAATAATGTCAAACTCAAAAAAATTATTAAACTTTGTATGCTTAGAACCCCATGGGTAGGTACAAAGGGAAATAGAAAAGGGAAGGCAACAAGGAATGCAACAAGAAGAGAGAATGAGGATTCATAAGGAGGCACAAGGCATGACACAAGAATGAGAGGCATGGAAAAAGATTTGGAATATGATAGCCTCCAAACTAATTGGAGGATAGAAAAAGAAGAACCAATGATGAGTGATCACTAACCGAAAATGTGTTAAGGAAGACTTCAAACAACATTACTAAGGCAAGATGAGGGTGAGATATGATGGATAGCTAGAGCTACAAAAGAAAGTGAATAGGATAGTAGGCTCTATAGTAGGCTAGGGGGTAGCAAGGGGAAGGCATGGAAAACTTACAATAGTAGCATGGAAAGGGAGAGAAACTGCAATAGGAGAAGGAAGGGAGGTTGTGCAATAACACAAGGTGGAAGGAGTTGTAATAGGGATACAAGGGCACTCACGCAAGGGGAGAGGAGCAAGGTACATGGCTTAATGAGAAGGCATAGAATGATCTTAGCAAGAAAGGTCATGGCTTAATATCAGGGCTCACATAATCAAATAGGCTCAGCAAAAAAAATGTCAAACAACACCAAGATTAAATAGATGAGGGAGAGCTAGAAATAATAGGAAAATAAATGAAAATTTCTAATAAATGACTAGAAATTTAAAGGAAAGGTAAAATATATGAGTAGAGTTTAGATTGAATAGAATAGAAATGCACACTATTTCTAAAAAAATATTATTAAAGATTAAATAATTAGAAAAGGTTATAGATAAGAGAAATTTGATTAATTAATTTTTTTTAAAGATATATGAAATAGATTTAACCAACTAGTGTAAGTAGAATAAAAACATAATGGATTATTGAAGTGTTCCTTGCAATGAAAATATTAGGGAAAATATTTATTTATTTTAAATATTAAACACACAAAAAATTGCTCGCTATATAATGCAAGGTACAATAACGCAAGGTGGAAGGAGTTGTAGTAGGGTAGATAGGGCACTCACGCAAGGGGGAGAGGAGCAAGGTACATGGCTTAATGAGCAGGCATAGAATGATCTTAGCAAGCAAGGTGTCAAGGCTAATGTAATCAACCAGGCTTAGCAAAACAAATTCTCAACAAGGAGAAAAAGAGGAGGAACCAATATTAAATAGATGAGGGAGAGCCAGAAAAAATAGGGAAATAAAAGGAAATTTCTAATAAATGACTAGAAATTTAAAGGAAAGGTAAATATATGAGTGGAGTTCAGATTGAATAGAATAGAGATGCACACTATTTCTTAAAAAATATTATTAAAGATTGAATATTTAAAAAAGGTTATAGATAAGAGAAATTTGATTACTTAATTTTTTATAGATATATGAAATAGATTTAAGCAACTAGTGTAAGTAGAATAAAAATATAATGGGTTACTGAAGTGTTCCCTACAAAGAAAATATTTGGGAAATAATGTATGTATTTATTTATGTTAAATATTGCACACAAAAAAATTGCCCACTATATAATAAAAAATGGTTATGAAAATAAAAATTAATAAATGCTACTTTTTTTGATGGCATGCCTTCCAAAACAAGAGCCAAAAAAAAAAAATTAATAGAAGTACCCTTTGGTGGCAAGCCTTCCAAAGAGTGTTAGGAAATAAATGATAAAAATAATAAAAACTTACACACACAAATGTTAGAATGAGCTAAAAACTACAAAAAAAATCTGTTCTCTCAATAATGTCTCCAAATAAGGTGTGCTCCAATGAATGGGAAACTTCAACACTAAAACTCAAAACAAGGATTAGTAATGAAGCTCTGATACCATGTAAGAAATGATAAACTAGAGCAAGGAAAAGAAAATATTCTAAGTGAGTTAAGCAAGAAATAATGTTACCATGAGATTAAAAAGATCTAAGAGCATACACAAAGTAGATAGACAATAGAGACAAGAATTTCAAAGGGGAAAGCAAAGAAAACAACTTGTGAGTATTATGAAGGAAGGAAAATTCAGAGAGAGAGAGAGAGAGAGAGATGGTGGAGCAAAATAGCTCATTACAATAATATCAATGTGATGTGCAAAGAAGAAAGAGAAAGGAGTTGCATGTGTAACTCCCATTTCTATCAATGCCACATTCATAATAAGTGTGTGCAAAGTGTCAAGATCCTCTTAAGGAGGATAAACTAAATATATTTATAAAAAGAATTATAAAATGAATTGTAGTCACATGTGGACTAGAGGAAAAGTAAATGACATGTCCTCCACATGTGTACAATAGGAAAAATTACATGTAGGTATCCTTGGAATATCCCAAATTAAATACATCCAAGGAAAGATTAATATTTCTAACTTAAACAAAAGGAAAACAAAAGAAGAACAAAACCCAAAAGATACAAAAGGGGTTAGTACCAAAGCCCAAATGAATTAGTGAACTAAAACTTAGCTATGTAAACCTCATGCTCACTAATATCATATTTGGAAGGCTATTACAAAATATAAGAGACCATATAGGAAAGGCAAGAGCATCACAAAGGTCTACACCCCTTGTGATTTAGTCCCACCAACATGGAAGCACTAAGAGAAGAGAGGGAGTGATTATCTTTCCTAAAAAGGTGTTGTGTTCCTTAATGTGAATCATAAAGGGGAAGGATTGAATGGTGTCATAGGTTTGTGTGCCTAATATTCAATCATGAAAATAAAAAATAAAAACCAAGATCAAATGGTCTAGTAGGTTTGTGTTCCCAATAGTCAATCTTGTGGACCCTTTGGCAGATTATACAAGGTTGACTGCATAGCCTTAACTAAGATCATTAGTAGATGCTTAGCAAGTTAGTTGAAGCCAAGAAAATTCTTAGTATAATTCGAGTGATCTTTAGGTGCTGAAAGAAGAACAAGTGTCGAGCATCAAAAAAATTTCAGTAGGTATCGAGTGATCTTTAGGTGTCGAGCATCAGCATTGATGATGAGTAACATAGTATGTGTTGAGCACTAGTATTTCAATAGTGTCGAGCTGCTGCATTATTTCAAATAACAAAGATTCACCAAATCCAAGCCAACTTAGTGGTTACATTCAATTTTGTGAACGAATTGGAAGATAAGGATGATGTGTTGTTAGCACAGAATCTTTTGCAAACCATTTTTGGGTGAATTCTATAGGATTATTCAAGAAGTTTCTAGAGAAAATAGAATATGGGTTAGATACAATGAATCCTACCTAATCCATGCAAATTGAAATTGGAAAATGGAAGAATCAAGAAAGAAGAGGAAATCCAAGATTTCTATATAAGAATTCATAGACCAAGAAGCAAAGAGCTGCTAATACTATTGCTACTGAAGTGCCAAATCTGAAAAATGATTAAAAAGGGTGTCAAGAAGGAGACATCTAGGAGAACGAAGAGCACAAAGGCTCTACTTCAATGAGTTCTCATGAAGAGATGATTGCACTGGTACATTAAGAATGGAAACTCAAGGAGATGAAGCTTGAAAGGGAAGGCAAGCTATTAAGAGTTGCAAAGATTGAAGGCCAGGCAAGGGTATGAGCTGAGAAGTGATCTGAGATCTACAAGATAAGTTGTATGTTGTAGTTAGGTCAAGATTTTCTAATACTCTCTAGCAATTGTATTAGATTTGAAAAATTCTATGGACTTAGGTTGGCCTAACAGCCATTTGTAAATCCTTTAATAGGGTGGCATTCCAAGTGAATGTTTTAAAGTCCTCTAACAAGGCCCACTTCTAATAGGGTGGTTAAATCCTCTAACAAGGTCACATTTACATAGTGTGTTGTAAGCCTTTAATAGGGCAGGCCTTTCATAGGGCATCACTTTAGAAGGGTGAGAATTGAGTAGCATGTTACTAGTGGTTTTTCTCAAATTGGGTTTCCACATAAATCACTATGTCATGTGTTGATTTCTTATGTTTTATGCTTGCAGATTGATTTATAGTAACTTGTTGATTAGATAAGTTAAAGTTTGGATGAATGAATGGTTGAATGGGTTCACTACACTTAGTGAAAAGTTTGAATAGGACATTTGGATCTTGAATAACTAATTCACCCCCCCCCCCCCCCCCCCCCCCCTCTCTTAGTCAATCCAAAGAAAATCTAACAATTGGTATCAGAGCCATCTGCTAATTTAGTTTCAAGGTACTAGCAGCAGGAAGATCAAGATGTCAAAGAGAGAAGTTCCCAAGCTCAATAAAGACAACTTTGTTGCATGGCAGAGTTTGAAGAAATTGCAACTTGGATCAATAGGTGATTATGCACAATCCTCAATTGAAATAGAGCATGTAACTCTAGAAGGACCCCTCACTGCAGATGACTTAAGCAAAAAGGAGCACAACCAAGGAATGTTGGAAATTGCATCTGCACTTAGCTATGTTGAATATGATGATATCAAAGACTATAACACTACATTCAAAATGTGGAATAGCTTATCAGATATCTATGGAGGTGATTATAATGTCGAAAGAGCAAAGAGAGAAAGCCTAAGAGGGAAGTTTGATGACATGAAGATTGAAGAAGGTGAAAATGCTACTCAATATGCTAAAAGAATAAAAGAAGTGGTGAGTGCAATAAGAAGTCTAGGTGGACAAATAGAAGAAGAAACATCTATCAGCAAATACTTAAGAACTATGCTCCATGTCTATGCTATAAGAGTTTTAGCCATCCAAGAGTTGAGGTGTGTACAAGGGAACACACTAACCTTTGAAGTAATAGTTGGAATACTTACTACATTTGAGCTATCCAATTTTGACAACTACAGACCTGAGAACCTTGAATCTACTTTCAAAACCAAGATGACAATAAAAGATACTGAGGAGGACACATCAAGTAAAAGAAGAAGAAAAGGAAAACTTGCATCCAGTGATAGCAACATAGATAAGGAAGATGTGGAACAGTTAGAAGCACTACTGGCCAGGAGATTCCATAGAGGTAAAGAAAAATTCAAAGGTAAGCTCCCCATCATATGTTTCAATTGCAATAAAGTAGGCCATATAGCTGCAAGGTGTCCACAAAAGAAAAACTATAAAGAAGGAAACAAGTATAGAAACAAAGAGAAGATGAAAGAAAAGAATACAAGGAGAAAGACAAGAGATGCTACATTGTTGAAGAAGATTCTGATGAGAATGATGATGAAGTAGTCTATGTAGCCATGAAGGATGAATCAAAAAAAGATGAACATGAGGAAATAGCATTAGTTACCTATGTGAGCAAGAATTACAAGTAGATCATAGACAGTGGGTGCTCACATCACATGACAAGATGTAAAAGTAAGTTCATTACCTTTACTCAATATGATGGAAATAGTGTTAGATGTGGAAATGATGCTCCATGTCAAATCAAAGGAAAAGGCTCTATCAAACTTACAGAGAAAATTTTATGTGATAATGCATACTACGTTGAAGGATTGAACTACAACTTGTTGAGTGTATCACAATTAGGCAATGTAGGTTGCAAAGTTGAATTTGGAAATAAAACTGCCAAGATCTATGATACCAATGAAAATCTGATAGGAAAAGGTGAACAAAGTAGAAGTAATCTATTTTACCTAGATATGGAAGAAGAAACATGTCTTGTTGTTAGACTTGATGATGTGTGGATGTGGCATAAAAGGTTGTGTCCTATAAATTTTGGTAATATAATCACCATTAGTAAGAAGAACAAATTTAGAGGGTTGCCCAAGTTGAAGAAACCTGAAAACACAATGTGTAGACAATGTCAACTAGGGAAAATGACTAAGTCTAGTTTCAAAAGAAAAACATACACTTCCAATGAAGCACTAGAGTTAGTTCATACAAACTTATGTGGCCGAATAGAAGTGCAAAGCTACCTAGGAGACAGATACATAATGCTATTTGTAGATGATTATTCAAGGATGATGACTGCTATGTTTTTAAAGAAAAAATTTGATGCATTCCAAATGTTCAAGTGGTATTTGGATAGAGTTGAGAAGGAAACATGAAAGAACCTAAAATGCCTAATGTTAGACAAAGGAAGTGAGTTCACATCAAATGAGTTTGAAACATTTTCCAATGAAAAAGGTATCAAAAGGAAAATATCCACACCAAGAACTCCACCATAGAATGGTATTTCTGAAAGGAGAAATAGGTCAGTGATTGACTGTGCTAGAACCTTGATGATTAAGAAAAATGTTGCACTAAAATATTGGAGAGAAGCTGTAAGTATTGCAGTCTACACACCGAATAGAGTTCAAGTCAAGAAAGGTACAAATGTAACACCCTTTGAATTATGGTATGGTCATTCACCTAATGTTAAACATTTCAAAGTGTTTGGTTGTAAACATTATATTCTCAAATATACTAGAAATGGTAAGTTTGATACTGAGAGTGATGAAGGCATATTCCTTGGGCACTCCTCTAGGAGTAAGGCACATAAGTGCTTGAATACTAACACTTAAAAAGTTGTACAGAGTGAAAATATAAATTTTGATGAGCATGCAGAAGTTCAGGTTGATGATTCAAAGCAAACAGAGGATTATAGATCCTTTGTATACTTCGATGAAGGAATGATTGTTGAAAACAATGTTACAAATCAAGTTGGGAATCAACAAAAAACTTTAGTATCTGGCGAGTCTCAACCTATTAATGCTGAGCTGCATTCAAAAGCTAAGCTATAGAATGTAGAAAATGTACATTCTAGTTCTAAGAATAGTATACAAGAAAGAAATGATGAAATTACAGCTGAAGAAGAATAAAATGACTCTAAAGCTTAAGGATGAAATGTGGAAAGAAGGACTGAACCTAGATTAGCCAAGTATGTAAGAAGACATCACCCTTCAGATCAAATCATTGGTGATAAAGATGCTATAACAATGACAAGGAATAGGGTCAGAAGTGAATCATGTCTATTGAGCAAGGTTGAACCAAAAATATTAAAAGATGCACTCCAAGATTATGACTAGTATAAGGCCATGAAAGAATAAATAGATCAAATTGAGAAGAACAAAACTTGGTCTCTAGTTCCCAGACTAGCTAATAAGAATGTGATTGGTACCAAATGGGTGTTTAGAAAAAAACTTGATGAAAATGGTGAAATAACAAGAAACAAAGCCACATTAGTTTGCAAAGGCTATGCACAAGAAGAAGGACTTGATTATGGAGAGACATTTCCCCTGTTGTAAGAATGGAAGGAGTAAGAACATTACTTGCATATGTTGCATACAAAGGTTTCAAAGTCTATGAGATGGACATAAAGTTAGCTTTTTTGAATGGTATACTAGAAGATGAAGTCTACATAGAACAACCAGAGGGATTTGTTGATGAGAAAAACAAGGACATGGTCTAGAAGCTACACAAAGCACTTTATGGATTGAAGCAAGAACTAAGAGCATGGTATGAGAGGTTGCACAAATATCTTGTAAAGATAGGATTTGAAAGAATAGATGACAATAGAAAATTTTACATCAAAGATGAGGAAGGTAAAGACATTTTGATATTAGAAATCTTTGTTGATGACATAATATTTGGAGGAAAAGATGTTTTATGCAAAAAAAAATCTGATCAAACGAAGCATGAATTTGAGATGTCAATGTTTAGAAAAATCAAATTCTTTGATGGATTGCAAGTACATCAGTTAAATCATGGCATATTTGTGACCCAATCCAAATACATCAAGGAAGTACTCAAAACATTTGGGCTAGATGACTCAAAACCAGTCAACACACCAATGGCAACTAGACATAAGCTATCCAAGAATGATGAATCTACTGAAGTAAATCAAACATTGTATAGGTCAATGTTTGGCAAGCTACATTATGTTGTACATAGTAAACTACACATTGCATTAGTTGTTGGAATAGTGGTTAGATTTTCTACCAGTCCAAGAGAAAACCACTTAATGGTAGTAAAAAGAATACTAAGATACCTGAAAGGAACTGATGACTTTGGTTTATACTACAAGAGAAATGAGAAGTTTGAACTAAAAGCTTACACTAATGCAGATTGGGGAGGCAACATTGATGATAGAAAAAGCACTAGTGGAGGAGCACTTTTCTTAGAAAAGAGGTTGATTACATGAACAAGAAAAAAGAAAAGTTGCACCTTATAGTCTACTGCTGAAGCTAAATATGTGGCAGTTGCTATAAACTACACCAATATTGTGTGGATAAAACATTTGTTGCAAGGTATGAATGAAGAGATAACTAAACCTATGACACTTTATTGTGATAATACAAGTGCTATGAATATATCAAAGACCCTAATAATGCATGCTAAAACTAAGCATATTGCAATCAAGTATCACTATGTAAGAGAGCTAGTGGAAGACAAACAAGTCAAGATGGAATATGTCAACTCAAAGGAACAAATTGCTAATATCTTCACAAAAGCACTACCTAAAGATGCTTTTGAGTATCTTAGAGTTAATTTAGAAGTGATACCCCTAGCTAAGGCTACTTAAAGAAAAAGCAAGAATGCTCTGCATCAAATAAGTAGAATATTGAAGATTTTAAATATTGATGTAGAAGATTACTTTGGGATTCATGCTTGAAGTAGAAGTGCTAAAATTTCAAATCAATCACTAACAAGGTGACAGAGGGAGATATTAAATGAACCTATAAGAGCTGCATCTGCATATTAAGATGCTAATATGTCTTTGGCATTATTGTCAAAGAGGGAGAAGTGAACAACTAATCAACAACTATTGAAGATAAAGGAGTAGAGAAGTAAAGGGAGATTTCAGAGTTTGATTAGAATAGTAGAAGATGAACAATATAGAGGGAGAAAGAAAAAGAACAAGGATACAACAACAAAGAGGGAGAAGCTAAAATAAAGCAATTAGAATAGTAGAAGGAAATATGATGTTACAATTTACTTTTTGGCATTTGACTTACTGTTCTAACCTAGTAAGTTTTTGGTGGAATAGTTAAGTCTGATGGTTGATCAGTTTGGTTTACCATTAATGCCAAATAGGGAGATTGTTGTAAATCTAATTGAAAAGGGAGATTGTTGGAAATCTGATTGAAAAGCTCATTGTTGTTGAAGATCAAAGAGGGAGATTGTTGTAAAAGAATGTTCTCAATCATTTTTTTCCCATTGATGTCAAACCTACTATTTGTAGGAATAATATTTGCTTATAAGATCCAAGCACTATCACTTAGTTGATTGATGAAGAGGATTTGATCACCAAGATGTAACAAGAGCACCTAAGGAAAAGGTTGAGTTATGATGTTGTAATGAAGTGCAAGGACTAGTTAAGACAATGGTTAAGTAATGTATTGATGAAATACTCAAAGACATAGAGGTTGGTCACACTCATAAACATTAGAGGAAAAAGTTGTAACAAGGTTGACTACAAAGCCTTAACTAAGATCATTAGTAGATGTCAAGTAAGTTAGTTGAAGCCAAGAAAATTCTTAGTAGAAGTCGAGTGATCTTCAAGTGCTGAGTGAAGAATAGGTGCCGAGCATCAAAAAAAATTCAATACATGTCGAGTGATCTTCATGTGCCAAGCATTAGGAAAAACATAATTGACGTCGAGTAACACAGTATGTGCTGAGCACCAGTATTTCAATAGTGCTGAGCTGCTACATTATTTCAAATGATGAAGATTTTCCAAATCCAAGCTGACTTAGTGGTTACATTGAATTTTGTGAACAAATTGGAAGATAAGGATGATGAGTTGTTGGCACATAATCTTATGTAAACCATTTTTGGGTGAATTCTAAAGGATTATTCAAAAAGTTTAAGAGGAAACAGAATATGGGTTAGATACAATAAATCCTACCTAATCCATGTGAATTGAAATTGGAAAATGGAAGAATCGAGCAGGAAAAGGAACTCCAAGACTTCTATTTAAGAAGTCATAGACTAAGAAGCAAAGAGCTACTGATACTGTTGCCACTAAAGTGCCAAATCTATGAAGTGATTAAAAAGGGTGTCAAGAAGGAGACATCTAGGAGAAGGAAGATCACAAGGTTCTGCTTCTATGAGTGCTCATGAAGAGATTATTGCACTAGTACATTGAGTATGGAGACTCAAGGAGACAAAGCTTGAAAGGGAAGGCAAGCTATTAAGAGTTGCGAAGATTGAAGGCCAGGTAAGGGTATGAGCTAAGAAGTGATCTAAGATCTGCAAGATAAGGTGTATGTTGTAGTTAGGTTAAGATTTTCTAATACTCTCTAGAAATTGTATTGGATTTGAAAAATCCTATGGACTTAGGTTGGCCTAACAGCCATTTGTAAATCCTTTAATAGGGTAGCATTCCAAGTGAATGTTTTAAAGTCCTCTAATAAGGCCCACTTCTTATAGGGTGGTTAAATCCTCTAACAAGGTTACATTTAATAGTATGTTGTAAGCCTTTAATAGGGTAGGCCTTTCATAGGGCATCACTTCAAAAGGGTGAGAATTGAGTAGCAGGGTACTAGTGTTTTTTCACAAATTGGGCTTCCATGTAAATCATTGTGTCATGTGTTGATTTCTTATGTGTTATGCTTGCATGTTGATTTATAGTAACTTGCTGATTAGATAAGTTAAAGTTTGGATGAATGAATGGTTGAATGGGTTCACTATAGTTAGTGAAAATTTGAATTGGACATTTGAACCTTGAATAACTAATTCACACCCCCCCCCCCCTCCCCCCTTCTCAGTTATTCTAAAGCAAATCTAACACTCAAGGGTGAACTTATCATAATCCAATATTTTTTTTCCTCTTGTCAAAACTTCCCTATCAAATCTACACCTTTTTGAAAAAATAATTATATATTCATGAAAATGACTCTCTCCTCTAGATATATATATATATTTGATATGATTTACTATTCTTTTCCCTTTTTGAGGGAGAATCTATTGAAATGTTGAAATATTGACATAATATTATGAAATTATGACATATTATAACTAATTAAAATACTTATAAATTTATATAATGATAATATTGAATCTAAGATCTATAAAAAGGTATTTTTAGTTTTTGAAAACAACTGAGTTTTGATAGAGAAATTTTATTTGACCAAAATAAGTTTTTTTATCCTAAAAGGTGACACAAATCTATACTTTTACCCAACATCTAACGCACAAGGAGAGATAATGAGATATACCTCCAATATGGAAGGGAAACAAATTAAGGTTCACCAAAATGTTCAGGGGTAAAATGGAGACACTTTAATAGGATTTTAGATCTCATCTTTTTGGGTCACTAAACCATTCAAATATGTATCTGAGGGAAAGAGGGAAATTTTCAAATATGATTCCACTCATATTTGAAATTAGATTAGCTAGAATTCAAAGAAAGAAGGGCACCAATACCAAATTCAAATTATAAAGGAGAACAGAATACAAGGAAATACAATCTTTGGCCATTATAGGATAATGTGTATGTAGAATTGAACCAATTTCTTAAATTATGTAGATCTAGATGCTATGTGAATGTAATCACACTAATTAATATATAGATTTAGATGCTATGTGAATGTAATCAGGCCAATTAATATGTAAATCTAATATATTGATATGAAAGCCTCACCATGAAATATATAGAGGAAGATGTATGTAATCTCCAAAAGTTGTAGATCCAAGCTTATTTTTTATGTCTAACTACGAATTCCAAAATGAATTGATTATAGGGAAAAAAAACCCAAAAATTGTTCATCAAGAAAGAAGAAAATACTAGGTCCACCTAAGGAGGAATGTCTTTCCAAAAAGTTGACATAGTCCAATGGTACTATAAAAAAATTGAATCAATTTCTCCATAATTCTTCTACGGAGTTATCTCTAAATCGCATGCAAAATTCTAATATCATGTTCCTACACATAGGAAATGAAGGGTTTTCTTTGTTGGGTTGTGTTGAGTTGTTATTTTGTACAATGCTTAATGCAAGGAATCCTTTCAAACTACTCTCTTAAAAAATTGGTATGGGATCAACTCCAAGATTCTAGGTGACCTTGTAACCTACTAGAATCTGCTTAATTGAAGATAAGTGTATTTGTTCATAAAGAGGCTTTTGCTAATTCAAACCAATTTCAGATAAGATGCTCAATATGCTTGCTATTTCAAATGAATCACAAAAAGAGATGTTTTTGGTATTATAATTTTTTTAAATGAATGCAATCTAACATTACAACTATATGAATTCCTAGTTTAACAAAGTGTTAGCAAAGCAAATAAAAAAGATAAGGTAATGAGAGATGAAAGTAAGTAGCATTAAATATAAATTCCTAACAGAGATAAACCACGTTAACAACACATCTACAAGTTAAATGGTTGAAAGATTAGGTAGAAAACTGATGAAAGTAGGAGCAACACTTCCTCAAATCCACTAATGCAATCTTTGATGGAAACTTAGTAAAACCAAAAGATATTTCACTTCTTATTGAATTGCAAGGTCATGAAAAGTGCACTCATGTGAGATGAGAAGCTATGTAGGAACAAATGTGTGATCTTTTCTCCAACTCTGTACATCAACAAAATCCATTAAGATGCGGCAAACACCAAAACTAAAATATCACACAATCAAATCAACACAACAAAACTATTGGGTCCAATATTATCATGAACAAGAATCCACAAAAATAACACACTCTGAAAAGAATAACTAGACTCAGAATGAGACCGCCAAAATCATATATTATTACATCAAAATATCAGCCACAAATACATATTTAATTCCTCAATTTAAAGAAATCATCTCCTAAATTTATGTTGAGAGTGAGAGATCCATTTATGCAAACATATGTTTTAAAACTAATAAAAAAAATCTAATTACATCCAAATTGACTCTTTAAATGGTGTCAAATAGGACTCCACCCTTGTTTATATCAATTAATGGATGCATGAACTTTTACATGTCTTAAAAAAAAAAAAAAAGAAGTAGATAAGAAGAAAAAAATTCTTAGATGATGTAGGAATCTTTGGAGATACCAAAAATAGAAGGTTACCTTCTTTGGATGTTTGTAGGAGCTAAACTATCATCAGAATGCATTTTTGGTGTGTGGAAACCTCTAAAGTTGGAACTAGAAGTTAACTATTAGTGCATCTCTAACTTCTTCAAAAAAAATTCAATGCACACTTGGAGAAGTGCACATTTAGAGAGGTGCACCTTGTGCACCTTTGGAGATTGTTAGAAATGGAAAAGGAAATCTGTAAATAAACAATACTAGGAAAGAATCTAAGTGAGTAAATGCATAAAAAGATATTACCATAAAATAGGAGAGAGAAAGCTTCAAGCTCCAACACCATGAGACAAGATATTTGGAAAGGGGAAAGCAAAGAAAACCCCTTGTGATATTATGAATGAGGCATCAGAAGCCTAAGAAGGAGGAGAGAGAGAGATAGAGAGCAATGCTCATATAATAATAGAGAAGAGGAAGAAACCTCATTGTTAAATGAGAGAAGAGGGTCATCTCTTAAATAGAGATGAGAGAGAGGAGTTAGAATGTAACTCCCATGTCTATGAATGCCACCATTCATATGTGTGTAAGGCCAAGTGTGAGATTCCTCTTAAGGAGGAATAATCTAAAATTAGAAATTACAATAAGTATTTGTCCTCACATATTCCACTAGATGACAAAATAAGATGTAGTGGAAAAAGGACAAAAAGAAATATATTAGGATACCTTGGCTTATATCCTAATATATTATAACAATAAATAAAGAAGGTCTAACCTTGGTTTATAAATACACCAAGGAAAGATTACAACTTCTAACACCCCCCTTTAATCTTTACTTGGGGTAATTACACCAAAGGGTATTAAACCCATATTTTTTACAAAAATTTGCAACTTAATTTTCAATATGAAGTAATTTGATTGTCTTCAAGACATCTGTTACATTTGAAGATACAAGAGAAATACACGAGTCCTTTGAATGTGATCAAGTGGAAGTATAGACACCTCTTCATATGTGGAAAACCAAGAAGGCTCCTTGATGGATCACCTGAAAAAAAGAATAACAAGACAAATATCCACAAGTAGAATGCCATCATATATGCAAATTCGAAATCCTTTTGAATAAGGATAATAAAACTCTCATAGAGAAACAATGAGTAAAACATGTTACCACAAAACAATGGAGATAACCTGATATCAAGATAAATTATATGCTCAAAAAATTGTCAACAAGGACAAATTGAGTAAAAAACTTGATCAATGCTCTCATGAAAAGAATATTATACTAATGCACAAATGACCACAGACAAGGTCAACTAATGATACGTGCATCAACATTGCATCAATCACATGGATATAGACAATCCACTTAATGAATCATCCCACTGCAAGTTAATGGGTGATCAATCCATAACATGCATGACTCATGATCTAAGCAATAAAGTATGCAGATCATTATCACATTAATATATGAAAATAAAGTAAAAGAGAGACATGCTGATCAAATTAGAATTATCATGATTTGTTATGATAATCAAAAGAATGGATTATGAGGATATAACAACATATTGCCTTCAAATTCGATCAAATCATCTGAATTTGGAGGGAAAACTCCAATAGTAGTGTCCTCTTCATTGAGGAACAAAATGGAACAACATGGAGGGAAACTCCATAAAAATATTATCCTATCAAAATGGAACAGATAGGATAAAATGGAGGGAAACTCCATATAAAATGAGTGCACACCAATATAGGATGGAGGGATACTCCATGGGCCAGATAAGGAAACTATGTATCAGTTATACTGAGGGGACCTACATAGTTAACCTTGAAAAAATATTAAGCTCCCTATGCAACTCAAAAAATATCATATAAATCATGTATATCAATGGTATAAAACCATAAAGTGCCAACATGGGCATAGAATGATGCTATAAAAGCATATACATCATAATATCAAAATGAAGGCAAATGTGTAAGATTACTCATAATCCAATTAAGTAAAATGATTTAAGGAAGATCAACTAAATATAGATATTAGGTATAAAACTCCATTGAGGATAAACATGAGTATTAAATTCATTTTGCAAAGGTATATATTAATTTCTGAATCATTATAGTCATAAATTATATATTTATCTGGGCATATATGTGGGCCCCCATATATACTCAAATAAATATACCAAAATAGTTTGGATAAAGAAAAGAATTGCTTACCATCTAGAAGCAGATTAAGCACAAATAGCACTTCTCAGTACATGAGAAGAATGGGCCAGAATACTGGCAGATCAAATATCGAAAAAAAATGCCAACACAATTGCAATTAAAACTGCCTGCATCAATACAACGCTGTGCTCAGCGCCGCAGTCTTCGTACCGTATTCTTCACTGTAAAGATTCCCATATTCACAAGCCTGGCCCATAGGTCCAGCAGTGTCATTGCCTCCATAAAATGTAGTGTGGGCATCAGGCCAACCAGAACAATACACAAGCTGAGCGCTATCCAAGACTATTACAAGCCCTAACACTACCAACGCCATTGAAACTAAGAAAAGAAAATGCTCAACACAGAGAACAAACGTAGCTCCTTGAGAAAATCACAGAACAGAGATGATAAAGGGAATGGGAGAAGCGTTATCCAATTATAGCTGCTACAAAGCGATATAAGCTTATCATCACAATGCCATCTTCTATGAGTAAAGAGCGGAGGATCTTACTGCATGCTTTTGGAGCTGAATTGTTTCTCACAGATCCTTTTAGGGGTATGAAAGGTGTTGTCTAGAAGGCAAAAGAGATAGAGGAGAAAAGTCCCAATGCATATATGCTTCAATAGTTTGAGAATCCTGTTATCCCAACGATACACTATGAGACAACTGGACCTGAAATTTGGCGAGACTCTGCAGGGCAGGCTTGAAATAGGGCTCAGAAATATAAAGTAAAGAATCAAACAAAAATTTCAAAAATAGTTACTGTCAAAACAGCTATTATAAACTACAGAGCTGTCACCCACAGGCATTACAGACGATGACGACAAAGCCCGTAATAAAAGAGAAACTAAAAATGTAAGGACCCACAACCAAGAAGCAAACGTTGCCGATTTCTACTTTCTTACAAATTCAAGGCATGGATATAGTAAAAATCCAATCAGGACCGCAGTAAGACTGACCACCATGACTTTTCGTGATGCAATAACCACCACCAAAATCAACAAAGAGAAGGTGGAATGCAAGGCAAAATCACCCCAAGCATTCTGAAAGGCACCTTATAGGGCCGATGCATAGTTGGCTCTTTAAACCTTAGCCACATAAATGCTGCAAACTCTGCAAACATACCGAAATAGTAGAGATAATTGTCTGCGACCACAATCTCTTGAAAGGTGATCGATGATAACAACAGCACACCTGATGCAGAAAAAAAATTGCCTAATAGAGGAGTTCCATATTTTGATCTAACTGCAAACATCGACGGTAACATACCTCTCTCTGCCATTCCAAGAAGATGAAAAGAATTACTACTCATCTCTGCCTCAAACATACCCATGTTTGAAAGAGCAGAATCTTTTTCCATAACCAAAATAATCAAAAATTGGTGGAGAGGACACAAAAAAAAAAAATGAAATCTTTTTAGTATAGCAAAGTCAGATTCTGAAGTGATGAATCAGGCCTATTAGCATAAAACAAAAGAGATGATTGATTTTGCTGAAAATTTAAAGGCCTGCGAAATAGCATAATGTGAGGTTCAGGGTGGTGAATTGCATAATGCACCCATCCACGTGACTGCTGGACTCCAATAGATCGCCATTCATTCTCTGAAAGTATTCAGTTCTTGGGAAGGAACTTTGCAACATCTGGGGTAAGGACCACATACCTGTACTCATAAGTGTCATCAAAATACTTGTCAGAATAATGAATTTCAGGCATATTGATAGAATTAAACCGCACCGACTAAAATCTCAGAAAGAAAGAGCGAACATTGGGCCTCGAGAAATGTGATCCATGGGGAGTTTTTGAGCAATGCAACTCTGGGAACCCTAGAAGGGCAAGGTTTGGTGGCCACTAGTTCACTTACTTCTTCTCTTCCTCTTGCAAAGAAAGAGAATGAGTAAGAGAAGTAGCAAAAATGCTAAAGAGCTAAGAACAATAACCTCAGCGGGTCGTTGCCGGCATTGAAGCTGCCTGATCTTCAGCAATTCAATGTGTCCTTCAATAATCTGAATGGATCTGTGCCTTCATAGCTCAGTGGTAGAGGGAGCTGTTAAAGCCAAGAATCTAAGCTCAAAGTGATGGAAGGTTTTGGTTTTTTGGGTCGAGATCTAGCCATCCATCCATAGAATAGCCGAACTTCCAGCCATCCTTGTGCTGATCCCATATTCTTCTGCCCTTATCCTTCGTTATAAGAAGCCAACAATAGCCAAAGTTACAAACTCTGTGAACATTTAACCCTCGTCAAAATGCCAGAAAACGAAATGAACCTGCCAGAGGAATAGGAAGAGATGGTCTGCTGCTACAGCCAATTCAAGGATAAGGCTGCATTTATGAATATTTGTAGCTCAAGTCAAAAACTTATTTTTCTCACTTGCTAAGTAATTGAATCCTACAGATTTGGTTGCTGTAAAATTGTTTCCAAACAACAACCACTTGTCAAAACAGCTGACTATAATAAGAAACTTCTTTGCTACTCAAATACTCTATATTCACACTTAAGCAGCTGGTAGGTGATCGAGTGACTAATCTTGATGTCACAATCAATCCCATTTCACAGATTTCCATGAGAAAAAAATCCTACAAATTCATTGCATGATAATCATGCACCGTTTTCAAAACAAATCCTGACAAAGCTAAATGAATTGACTAGAATTACCACTATGCCTAGGAATCACAATCAGGCTCAGAATCTGATGAACTTAGCTCGGATGACATACTTCCCAAGCTGCCAGCATGCATGTCCACTACCACATTTGGAAACTTACAAGCCCTGCTAAATTTAGCAGAGATTGTCCTTGACTTCATTTGCTGTATAGCACCAACTTTTGATAAAATGCATTGATTTCCTCCTCTGTTAGTGCTTCTTCCTCTCCCCAAAACCAAAAAAAAAATAGGTTATATTAAGATTGCATGGCCTGCCTGCAAGCGCACCTGCAAAGGCAACACCATATACACTCCAAAATCTCTAATATATTTCCTCCTTCAGAAAGAATATAAGGTAAAATTAATGAAAATACTTAAAACTGCACTTGCCGGCCACTAGAGATAATTAAAAGGATTAAGGAGAAAAGCTCAAGGTAACAGATTTATCTAGAGTTCTAGAGAGGTAAGCTGCTGCCAACAACATATGCCACTAGTGCGAGCATTTTGTTACAGAAAGCTGGAGTTGCACAAGCATGTGGTTAAGGATTGCGAGAAGGCACTGGAACTGGATCCGAATAATCTCCAAGCTTATGTTCTTAAAGATTTAAACTATACGAGAAATTGGGTTTGGAAATGGATCTTTTGTCATCATGATGTTGGCAGATGGAGAAACAAGCATGATAACTGGCTAAGGTCTGAATGAATACCTTATAGACTCCAGCATTTGCTAACTCAAATATAGTATTAAATCACAATGAAATTCACCGACTCTGTATGGGAAATACAGCCACTTCAATAATGTATCCACCAAGTGTCTCAATATTTTAGTCCAAAATCATTGAGCACCAAGATCACATTACATTTTGATGAAACCCAAAGAAAAGATTACATGTAAAATTAATGACAATTTTTAATAAACATTGAATAGGAAAACCCTCTGGTGGCAAGCCTTCCAAAGGGGGTTAGATGAAAACTAATAGAAAATAAGAAGTAACCTGCACAAATTAGAGCAAACAAAAGTTAATCAGGTTTGGCGGTAAACCAGCCAAACCCAAAAAAAAAATTCAATTTCTTCCATCTTAAGAAGATTAAAGAAGAAATTATTGAAATCTCTCTCAAGAGTCTCCTTCGAATCGTACCTTCATGCAAACACTCAAAACAAAGGTTAAACTGCTCTGATACCATGTTAGAAATAGAAAAGGAAATCTAAAAATAAACAATACCAGGAAAGAATCTAAGTGAGTAAATGCATAAAAAGATATTACCATAAAATAGGAGAGAGAAAGCTTCAAGCTCCAACACCATGAGACAAGATATTTGGAAAGGGGAAAGCAAAGAAAACCCCTTGTGATATTATGAATGAGGCATCAAAAGCCTAAGAAGGAGGTGAGAGAGAGATAGAGAGCAATGCTCATATAATAATAGAGAAGAGGAAGAAACCTCATTGTTAAATGAGAGAAGAGGGTCATCTCTTAAATAGAGATGAGAGAGAGGAGTTAGAATGTAACTCCCATGTCTATGAATGCCACCATTCATATGTGTGTGAGGCCAAGTGTGAGATTCCTCTTAAGGAGGAGTAATCTAAAATTAGAAATTACAATAAGTATTTGTCCTCGCATATTCCACTAGATGACAAAATAAGATGTAGTGGAAAAAGGACAAAAAGAAATATATTAGGATACCTTGGCTTATATCCTAATATATTATAACAATAAATAAAGAAGGTCTAACCTTGGTTTATAAATACACCAAGGAAAGATTACAACTTCTAACAGAGATGAACACCTTAGTGCTAGATTCAAAAATGCAAAATTTTCCAAAGTGTCAAAATTAAAATTCTAGCTTCTGGGTTTTCTTCCCCTTCATACTAGAGTTGTGTCTGGATATGTGCTCTAGAATTTCTCTATGATTTCCATCACTTGGGTTGCATCCAAAAAATCCAAAGCACTGTACTTATCTTTTACTACTTTTCAGTAGCTATCCACTTCTATGTGAGTCTCTGCAAAGTCCTCGATCTCTACATCTAATTCTAACAATGCCTCCTATGTCTTAAATGCTTGTCTAATGTCTTCATCAATTGAAGCTTCTTAAAAGGTCTTCCAAAACTATTCAATACTTTTTTGCACAGATAGGAGTTTATCCCTTGACTCATATTCAAAAATGTTAAGGCAAGCATTTCTATAATACTTCTCAACTTCCAAAATCTACTTTTGGGTTTGATCCTTGAGCTTATGAATATCCACATGTAATGTCTCCATTATGTTATTACTAGTAGCAACCTTCTCAATCTAGTCATCTATCTTATTTAATTCATTTCCTATATATACATCCATTAACATACGATACCTCTGGCCCTTTATTGAATTTAATGCTTGAAGGTCCTTACCCTAGGTATGTACCTCATCCATCAATCCAAAATCTTGGTTCAGTATACCAACTAGCCTACCTGCATTATTCTACATATGGTGCAACAATTTAAGGTTTCCTTGTATTATCTACACACCTTTTTCCTCAAAAATTTCTTTCCATTGCTGACACACCTTCAAAAATGGATCCAATTGTACATTTGCATTCTCCCTCCTATCAAGTGTCACACCTAGAGCTTCCTCAGGATGATTAGGGTCCAAAGGACCAACCACTTCATGAAAATAGCCTCTT
The DNA here is from genome assembly GCA_028749045.1 of Cupressus sempervirens. Lineage (NCBI taxonomy): Eukaryota > Viridiplantae > Streptophyta > Pinopsida > Cupressales > Cupressaceae > Cupressus > Cupressus sempervirens. Next base: position 176,430,158 of record CM053788.1, on the reverse strand, counting down.
AGAAGCTCATTCTTTTTCTAAAGCTTTAGCAATTCAGACTCATCTTATTCCAAGTGGTTAAAAGCTTCTTTAATTCTTGTAGTGACCATCAATTTAGTCATGTCCACAATTGGCTTTCCAAGCTAGACCTCTTTAATCTAATAATCTTTTGAAGTTAGATCTTTGGTATCTACATGTAGAGGAGGGATAGAAATATGAGTGAAAAATTCTTGATTTTGGTTCTTCATAATAAAGGCCAATGTACATGCATCACCCTTAGGAAAATTAGATTTCTTGAGGGCTTCAACTAATTCTTTCATTCCCTCATCCTCACTACAATACAACTACCTTTTATGCCTAACCATCACCTCGTTATTCAAACATCTTAGAGTAGTTTCCATTGAAGAAATATACTTAGATGAAGAGGGAGTTTAATCTACTAGACCCTTTCCCTTATCGCTCCTCTCTAGAATATTTTCTTTCTATGAGGGATCTACATCAGGCATCCCTACATATGTTTAGTCCATAGTCCTCACCTGTATATCTTGATAAGTTTGTTGAGGTGCTTCATATATTTTCCTCTCTTCTAATACTTCATCGATGGGTCCTTGTTGTGTCTCCTCTTCCTACATAGCTTGTACTTTCTCTTCATTAACAAAAGGGAGAGGAGTGGTTGAACCCTTACCCAATAAAGATAAATCTTAACTTGTGATGGTGGGGCACCTAGAGGTCCTTGTGCAGAAGGTGGCAATTGAATCCAATCTTCTCGTAAAGGTTGATTCATTGTTGTATCCTTTATCTTGTCACCTATGAGTTTAGTACCTATAGGCATAAAGTCAAAATATGACATCTTAAAGACATCAGCCCCTTGGTCCTCTTGTTCATCAATTCACTATTGTAGCTCATCCTCCAAGGCTGTAACTTGAATAGGTTGTGTAGGAATAGATGGTGACATTAAAATGGAACTCCTTCTTTGTTCTACCTTGTTAGCCCTAGCTAGATGAGTCCTCTAGCTCAAGGGAAGGTTATCCTCTTCATCTTCTTTATCCTCTTTAGCTTCTTTACTAATTTTTTCTAAGACTAAAGGAATAGGAATAACCTTTCTTTACACTTTTTTTCTTCTAGTCCTTTTGATTGGAGTCTTAACCTTTTTTCTCTTAGGAGATAATGGAGAGGCTTCTTCTTCTTGAACATGTGGGGACACCTCTTGTGCTTCCTCTTTCAATCCCTATCCCTATTTTACTGGTGGCACTTGTGGATTATCTTGAGCTTGAGTGGCTTCTTGGGCTTGAGTTTCCTACTGGGCTTGATTCCCTTAGACTTTGAGCTCAACTCACTACAAAGAAACTCATTTCCTTTTATTCTTGCCTTTCTATGCATTGAAGTGTTGAAAGCATGAATAATGGATATTCCTATGGGGGAGTATTGTAGATATGTTACTATGAGTGTATGTTACATTCATGACTGAGTTTTTCATTGATGTCAACATAGCAGTTTTTTATGGTATCTGACAGAAGAATAGTAGAAAGATCAAGTTGGTATGGATGGATAGTTGATTATTTCAACTATCAAAGGTTATGAGAGATACTTCTAAGTATCTAGTATATGAAGTTAGCATCAAAAGAAAAAATGATAAGTCTAAAAGAAGTTATGTAGGTTTTGGTGATGTTTATTCTGAGATAGAGTTTACAGAGACATGTTCTAGTAAACTGGTTATATCTCTTGGCAAAATTCTTATTCTAAGAATCAAGGTTGAGCATGTGTAGAAGACATGTTGGTGATGATGTAGCTATAATATTGCATGTATAGAAATTTATTCACATTGCAATGTGGAATATTAATGTTATCGCTACGTGAAACATGTTCTTAATGTGGTCCTATAATGATTAATTGAGAAGATCTAACAGTCGACTCAAGGAATTGTTTGATGGACTCGGTATAAAGGAAGGAAATTTTCCTTTATCTAGCATGGATGAGATGGCATGGTTTTTGATTGATAATAAGCAGTAGTAAGAGTAAAATGCATATTTGAGAAGAGTAGTGCGGAAGTGAAGGAAACTTCATTATGGAGGTTTTGCTAAGTGATTCAAGGTTTGATATTTGGATTCAAGGTTTGTGACCTAGTCTAGAAGTCTAAAACTAATTGGTTAAAATGACAAAAAAAAAGGAAAGAAGAACATAATTGTAAATTACTTGTTTGAGCAGTGAGCTTTTCTTGTAGTTGAAATTGCATGTTTGGGTAGTGGGCTCTTCTTGCTTACATTGTACTACAACTCCTAATAGGGTTGGAATTTCCTAACAGGGATTCAAAGTCTCGTAATAGGGACTCCATGTACTAAATTTTGTAATAGAGTCCTAACAGGGTCCATCCTCTAACAAGGAATATTTGTATTAGTACATCATCTTGTGGGCATCATTCCCACTTTAGTTTTCCCTCTATTCAAGGGTTCCCCTAGTCAAAATATTTGGTGTAATTGTCTATATTCATCTTATTATAGTTGTTGTTTATTTTGGTTGAATGGTTAAGTTTGTTTAAAGAAGATATATGTATTAATTGTTGGATAATTGATTCACCCCCCCCCCCCCCCTCTTAGTTATCTTGGTGGACTATTATTTCTAACATGAAGTATCTAACTTCCCTATATGATGATAGACTATTTCCATCCTAATTGGAGATTGGGTTTTGAATGTTGGTACTGTAACTTTTGGTCCTCTTCCCATTACTGGGCAAGATGTGGCCTGTAAGACTATTTTTTTAAGAACTAGGTCCAACTTGAGTGGCTTCTTAATCCATTCCTTGGTCAACTAGATGATATGCCTTGCCCTATAATTAATATCCACATTTTCTTCTCTATTAATTTTTGCATTCATGATCAGTCGATCATATATCTTATCTTGATTATACAAAGGATCTAAGACCTCTATAGTGTCTTGTTGAACAAACTTCAATGGGACCATTATTTTAAAGGCACTGCCTACCAAATAAAGAGTCATCCTAGAATAATCCTTTTCTCAAATATCATAGTCATCGACTGCATTCATCCAATGATCCTCTATGGCATCTTCATGTTTAAATTGTTTTCTTGCCAAGTATTGAACTCTGCCAATATTATCAAAACATGGACAAGGGGGTGTTATAGTCCTCCAATGGATACTGATCACATTCCAAATGAAACATCATGATATCCTAATTTTTCTTAACTCCAAATGGACCTATGGTTATGGGCCATACCTAGGTCTTCTTATGTTTTTTTCTCACTCTTTCATATGCAGATGTAAGTTGTCATGCAACCTCCAACAAAATGAGTCTATCACATGGATAACTAGGGAGCTTCTTAGGATATATAGTTGTACCCACTACCATTAAGTAGGTGAATATCCTGTATTGCATGTAGTAGGCACCTATTTCTGCAATTCTTACTAATGCCTCTCTTGACATCCTTCTTTCATAATCACCTTCAATGAATTGGATGATTGAAAAAATTAAAGCATCATTCACTATCATGTATTCTTTAATTTGATATAACAAATTTTTCTTCACCAATTGGGGGTATACCACATAAGGCCAGGCATCAACATATTGCATGCTTCCCCTCTTAAAAAACCCTAGGTAGTCTATATTCCTTTCTACTAATAGACATACCAAATATGAAGTCATATAGAATTTGGGGTCAATTTTAACTACCACAGTTGTTCCTCTAGGATTCTCACTAAGAATTATGGCCCAATCAAATTGCATTTTAGTCATTTTGATGGTTTAGAGGAAATGTACCATCCAAATGTTCAAGTGTTCTACTAATGGTGGATCCATAATCCTACTCAAAAGCACAATTGAATATCCAATATCATCCTTCATATACTATCTAGTCATGTCAACTTTTCCAGCTTTTCATCCCACAAGTGTCCTATCAATCAAATATGATGATTGAATAAACTTTCTAGCTTCCTATTCATTATTCTTGTACCACCTTTTTGCTTGATGATAAATCAATCTAATGTGTTGATCTAACCTTAGAAGATGGAATACTTTCTCAATGTTCTTTGGCCTTAGATCTAGGACAATCTCCCTCGTTATGCTCTTCGCAACTCTCTCCCCTAAAAGATAATTCTTCGTAATGTCCATAACCAACTTTGAAGATTGTGCTGATATAGGGTCTGAAGTTGTGTCTACCAATCCTGATTTAATAAGTGTAGAAATAATTAGGGACCTCTCATTTGGCTTTTTTAGATTACTAATAATGCATTCTAGTCAATATGACCTAACTTAGTGTCTTGAATCTCTAGATGTGCATCTTAGAAGCATGATTTTGGTTGGGCACCTTGAAACTCAAAAGCCACCAATTTTGGAGCAATTTTTGCTATGAGTGAGCATGAGGAGGAAGCCATTTTATCTAAACAAAACCCAAGCACATTAGTCTAGAAGGTGAAAATCAAAACCCTAATTACTTGAATACAAGAAATAGAATGAAAAACCCAAAAAAATTCAAAAAACCCCATTAATACCTTTAATAGATAGTTTTGAGCACCCTCAAGGTGTGCTAATGAAATTTAAACAAGCTTTTCAACTAAAGCATGCACACATGCACACCTTTTGGGGTGTGCATGTGTGTACCCTAATCTAACTAGACTTAGCTTTTAAAACCAAAATGGTGCATAGTTTCCCACCTTGGATAGGTGTGTGACTATGCACCATTGTAATAATGTCTTGGCTTTGTGTTTTGTAAGGTGCACATATGTGCACCTTAAACTTAGGTGTTAGTTTTATTCTCTTTAGGTTTTGTGAATAAAGGTGTACACATTGTAAACCTTGGATAGGTGTGCAAGGAGTGTACCTTTAGTATTTTTTAGCTTGGTGTGTGTGTGTGTGTGTGTGTGTGTGTGTGTGTGTGTGTGTGTGCAGGTTCTTAAAGATGGTGCACCTCAAAGGGTGTAAAAATGTGCTAGCCAAAAGATGGAGGATATGAATGGGTAAGGAAGAGGGAGGGGTCCTGATCTTTTATAGGCTTGAGATGAAGCACACACTTTGGGGGTACTTACCTATGCATGTGCACAGTTACGCACTCCCAATGGGAAGCACTCTCACATAGGTGCATTTAGCACACTAGCACACCTTGAAGGGTGTGCTAGGTGTGCTAGTGTGCCTCTTCATCTTACAAATATCATTGTTCCTTCTAAAATTGTTAGCTTTTAGGAATTGGGTTTCTCAAGCAAAGGACCAGGCTAGACTTAGACACTAGATAAAGCCCTAAATGAGACTCAGACCCTAGACTAGGGGTTTGGAAAAGAAAAATATTAGCAAACATTTACTAGGGGGTCCCCATTTCTGCTAAGAAATGGGGCATGCATTGTGAAATCGTAATAGATTAGATGAGGTATTTCCTTGGTCAAGCCCTAAATTAAAGAATAAATTAAAATTAAAATACAATTGATAATGATATGTTTTCATGTAGTAGATTTGAATAATATCAAATGATAGATACAATTAAATTCAAAGATGCAACTAAATTTAATATGTGATCAAGTATGTAATTGTAATAGCCTTGACTCAAAGAAACAATAAATACATCAAAGAAGACAAAACCTTATGTATGGAAATGTATGTGACATGTCATAATTGAATAGTAGAAGAACTTGAATGGATTGGGAATATGGATCTATTGACAATATGGATAAGATAATCAATCGATGTTGTCATTTATAATAACATGATTTCAGTTAGAATAGGGGAGATCATGAAAGTAAAATGAAGGAAGATGTACCTAGAAATTTATATAAGTGTCATGGAGTTTATCTGATAAAGGAGGTGGAATTTTGATTAGCAAGATTCACTAGTTAAACATTTGCATGTGTGCAATTAGGTATGAAAATTACAAAGTATCATGATCATGTGACTAAGTGTGCAAGTCAATATGATCAGTATGGATCAAGATATGAATTAATTACCAGACATACAATGTACAAGAAAGAATAGAGCATTATAGTAAATGGAAAATTATAGGTTAAGGAATTATTTTGGTTATGAAACAATTACTTAAATAATTAGGGATGACATCCTAGATGTTAACCCAAAGATAGAAAGATTTTTTTTTGTACTTTAACAAGCATGTCAAAGCCTGAAGGTTGACAGGTTAGTTTTGTTAAATTGCAAGGTATAAAGGAAATATCATGACATGTCGAGTCATTCAAGTGTTTAAAACAATATGTGAACTTATGTACAAACTATATATATGTTTTGCAAACTGAATGTGATACAAAATTTGATGTATGATCATAAGATTGTGAAGAATAGTAGACAATAGGAAAGAGGTTTTTATATTTATCTCTTTCTGTAAAAAAAATTGTATTGTATATTGCATGTTTGGATAATAGGCTCATCTTGCATACATTTTGTAATTGTATATATCAACTCCTAATAGGGTTGAAGAAACTCTAAATAAGGTTTAGTCTTTTAACATGGCCTATTCCTCGAACAAGGACCGAGACACTATATGTACTTAATAGGCTCCTAATAGGGTCAACATCCTTAATAGGATACTTTTGTTTAGTGGATAATTTTTTGGGTCCCATCTCCATCGATATTTTCCCTTGGCCAGGGTTTCCCTAGTTAACAAAATATGGTGTTATGAGTTCTCTTTGTGTATGGTTATTGTTATTGTTCAACATTGTTAGTTTACTTTCATATGCATATTATAAACTAATTAACAATAAATAGTTGTGGGAAAAAGTTTGTAGAATACTAATTCACCCCCCTCCCCCCTCCCCCCCCCCCCCCCCCACTCAATATTGCCTATTTCTAATAACCAATATCAGAGGTTAGTAACTCTAATAAGATTTAACAACTTAAGTAAGATCACTACAAATATGAAATAGCTATAGAGGAATCTTGAAGAATACCTTGAGACAAGGATTTATCTTCTTACTAAATAAATAGAAAACCTAAAAGAAAGATACGAAGATGCAAAATATTGCATTGGAAAATTGAAAGATAATATCAATCATCTCAAATCCAAAAAGGAACCTAAAGAGAAAAAAAAATAGTGATGAGGTATCAACATTGAAGAAAGAAAATGAGATTTTGAAACATGAGTTAAAGATAGTTGACCTAAAGCTAAGTCTAAAGAAAGATGATAGCAAGGTTGAATTAGATTTAAAATTTTCGAATGCAGATCTAAGACCCCATCTTACAAAATGTGAAATTTGAACTTGAGAAATACAATACAATTGTGAAAAGAGAATTAGCCTAGGCTAAGAAATAGTTAGAGAAGTTATATTCCAACAGTGAGAAAATTGATGAGAAACTATATTATCAATGAACATCCTATGATAAGATTGGTTTTGCATACTTCATTAGATAAAAATCAGAAAAGAAATATGAAGAAAGAAATTAACCAGATCTAGTTGTTGAAACCCATGAACCTAAGCAAAATTATCTAAATAAGATGGAACCAATTCAATCTAAAGAAGTACCTAAAGAAGTTGAACATGTAAGTCAACCTAATAAAATTGATGAACCTAAGTAAACAAAGCAAGTTCAACCACCTAAAGAGGTTAGGTATGAATTCAAAGTTATATGCTTCATATGTAATGAAGTTGGTAACATAAAGAGAGATTATATAGGTAAGTCTTTCAAACCTATTATAAATTTATATTATTATAATTGTCATGGTTTTGGTCATAAAGTAGTTCATTATAAGAAACCTAAGTTTGATAGTAATAATAGCAATAGTAGAATGTTTAGGGATACTAACCCTTTAGTAAATGAAAGAAGGGGATCCTAAGAAGATCTAATAAAGGAGAAAGATCAAATGGAAAAAGGAGAAACATTGTTTCTTACAAGTGTAACTACTTTGGAAAAATAGCTAGGAGTTGTAGAGAACTAGTTAATCAAATTGGACCTAATCATAGAAGTACACCACTATGTCAACTATGTAATAGTTTTGGTCACATTGCAAGATTCTACAAAATGGATATGAGGAACATCAAGAGGAACCCAAACTTCAGAAGGACAAAAATATCAAAAGGAATGGTAGCAGTGACAATGGTTAGAAAGATGAACTCAGAGAACATATTGAAGAATTTAAAGAAGTTTTTCTAAATGTAAAAGATCCATCAAGCTCAAAAATAATATTTTTATGTACCTGATGAGACATTGAAGCCTGCAATTATATTTGATCTTTCCTATTCTAAATAAGCACTTATCTATTCAAGATAGAGTACTAGAAAGATGGAACAAGAGTTAGAGATCAAATTAAGAGTTGTGAAGTTAGTAGAAGGAAGAAAAGATCATGAGGAATTTATGATTAAGTTTGCAAATGATTTCAATATTGCAGGAAGTCATATGAAAAGAATCAAGTTTGCTGGCAATCAAAAAAGACTTTTTACAAACTAAATAGTTGCACAATCAATGTGAAGCTCAATTTGAAAGGATTTAAGGTGTACAAGCAAGAGTTTCTATACCATTTGATCATGTGAATAAGTTATGAGAAGTAAAGATAAAATTGAAGGAAAATTGAAATAAATTTGAAGTGTTTTCAAGTGTTAACTAAAGAAAGCCCTAGTTACACAAATTTTAGGTATTTTACAAAATCAAAGTTTTGTTTTTCAAGCTTTGAATCAACTAAGATGGAAAGTCCCACAGTCTTTGATATAAGTGACAGACCTAGATATAAATTCAAGAAACATCATTTTATATCTTTGAAAGATAACCCTGCATGAGCATTTTCACAAGTTCTGCCTAATGGTTTGCATATTGAAGATAATAGATCTTACATTTACTATAAATTCAAAAGTATTGGTGAGAGTGATATCCACAAGGATCTAAATAAACTTTGCAAAAATGATATATTATCTAAATGAGGGTATGAACACCTCAAAGACATGAACATTATCAACCAAATACTTTACATTGAGTTTGACAACCACAAATGGTCAAGGATAATTTTGAAAAAAAATCATGAAGATATGTTCTCGATAGAAGAAATTCTTGTAATGATTGATAATAATTTGATCCACAAACTCACTAACCTAAGTAATGAAGGATGTAATCTGGTGAATGAGAAAAATGTGAACAAGTTGAAGTGAACCTAGGAATTAAATCTGATGGAAGGAACATGAGGAATGATCTAATAAAGAAAATTGATATCAAATTGATTAGAAATATTATTGGTTACAAGTTGAATTATAGCTCAAGAGTGAATTATGTGCCTTTTGAATTCATCCATGCATCCTATTTAATGGTAGCAAAGATGGAGAAAGTTAATTTGTGGTAAACTGTGAAACATCAATTGTTAGATAGTTCCCTAGTGTGATTAATCAAGAATGGGACATTTATCAATTTACAAAGAGCATGATAACTAGACACTATAAAAGATAGTCAAAAGAGAAGATAATAGAATATATCTCAAAGATGATGAAGAACTTCCTGTTAGCCATGAAGCAAAGGTTTGGAATTCCACTAAAATTAGTAAAAAAATATAAGAAATGTCATATTTTTATGGTAGAAATAGATGTCACATGCATGGAGGTGATGGAACCAAGGGAGAATTTCATTGACCTTATGGGCTATGAAATGACTAAGGACTTGACATGTGTTTTATCCTAGAGCTAGAAAAAGACTTAACGTGTCCTAGATTGGGGACATATGGGGAAAAGGTGAAAGAGGTATATAATGAACTTTAGAAGAAGCAGGTTAAGAAGAAAGTTGAGAAGAAAGTTGAGACCATTAGAAGGGAATCAAGATTGAGTACTGAGAAATTTAGAGAGGTTCTAGGAATAGCTCTAGAAATGAGATCTAGTTGACACATTGATGTTTTAGTTGCTACACCTCTAGCAGTTGTAGGAGTGGGAGAAGGAATCACAATAGCAGAGTTATCAACTCAAATACCAAGTGCTCCTTGTGCAACAGTACATCACAAGTTCAACCCGCTAATGAAAGACCTATATCAAAGGAGAAGAATGAACAGGAGGTCACAAAAACTAAAGAACAAATTGTCACCCTACTTAACACAAGGAAGTCTAAAAGACTTTCTAAATTAAAGTCAAAACTTGTTGAATCCCCATCAAAGAAGAGAATAAAGAACTAATCTTGTGGATTGGGAAAAAGAAGAAAGATACTACAAGTGATTGAATATGAAGAATTAGGTGGGGAAGAATTAGAAGAATAGGAAGATAGACCAATTGAAAACGATGAGATAGAGACAAAGAAGGCTCAGGGTAAGAAATTTTGGAAACCCAAGGTAGAAAGACTAAATGTCCAAATCATTGACAACAACAGTTTTGAGCAGTTAAATAAGTTTTATCACTTGTAGAGTAATATGGATAGATTGCAATTAGAAAACGAAATAGTAAGAAAAATTATTTTCACAAATAAAAGGTTTGAATATATTCAAAAGAATATTCCTCGAGATTTGTATAATAGACTTGTAAATAGAAGAAGTAGAGTAGTAGAAGAAGATAGGAAAATAAGAGTAAAACATATTAGAAAGTTGGTGGAGGTAAATAATAATTATGACTTGGAGAGGATAAAAAAGTGTATTGAGACCTTACTTAGGAACAAGAGAAGATCTATTTTAATAATGGGTGGAAACCATGAGGAGGTAATAGCAAAAACTATCAAAGCAATCAAAAGGTTTTTAACTCTAAAAGAAGAAGAGATAAAAGGCTTAGGGGGAGAAGTCCAAAAAATAAAAATAAATAGTAAAAAAAAAAGAGGCTATGGAGGAAAAGAGACCCTAAAAATATCCACACCTAAAGCTTTATCAGTTCCAAAGGTCAGCAAGGACCTAGTGATCCCAAACCCTTCATTGCATGTATCTATCAATACTAACACCATGCAAATAGATAATACTAGAATCACAATAAATACCAAGGAAGAAGATCCTTTCAAAAATTATGGACTGCATATTGTTGACAATTTGGTCAGCTATACTAGTTAAGGAATTATTTTGGTTATGAAATAATTGTTGGAATATTCAAATATGGAAAGAGTACTTGTGAGAGGGGGGGGTGTGGTGAATCATAAGTATCACACTTTAGTCAATAAAACTTATAACTTGCATGCATGTAAATACATCAAATAAACATGTAACAAAACTCATGCATCAATAACTCATAACACTGGAATTTGGTAACCCAGAAACCCTCCAGGAATAAGAAGGTAAAACTCGGGTGGGGATGATACCCACAAAAATTACTGCAGCAATATTGTTCAACGACTTCTGATGGTTTGCCCTGTTAAAGGCTTTACACTATGTTAATAGTGACCTGGTTAGAGGATTTTCAAACACTTAACATGAAGTGTCACCCGGTTATAGGATTTTAATCACCTAATCAAAAGGTTCTTAAAAAATAGTTGTAAAGCTAACCTATCACCATAGGATTTTCATTCTAATACAATTGCTAGAGAGTATTAGATACAATAAACCTGATAGATTACAATCCTTGATTGCTGAATACAGGCTCCTTTTCTGCCTTCTCCTGATCTTGATCCTTTGCGATCTGATAAATCTTGCTTCTGAAAATAGATTTTCTTATGCACCCTTGTATGTCCTTCCATATGTCTCATCTCTCTCTCTCTATTACAGTGAAATTTTGTCTTCCTTATAAAGACTTCAAAGACTTAGGGTTTGATTTGTATCTATGATCCATATTTATTCTCAATTTTCTGCTCAATACTTATCTTTTTCTGATTGGGTGCATGCCTTTATCATTTTTCTTATTGGCTGCATCCGAATTGCATGGGAAAAATAAAAGATTCAATTTTATCTTTAAGTCCTTCGAAGTTTACCTTCTGTCGGCTACAAAAAATTGTTTGCATCATAGTTTGTGCAATTTCAAACTTTTATGCTGATCTACTGAGTTACTCGACTCCTGAAGTATTTTTGATACTCGGCACATGTTGTTTCCTGGATAGCTCAGTACATGTTATGCTCGGCACTTATTAACACTCGGCACCTATTGTACTCAGCACTTGTTAACACTCGGCACCTATTACACTTGGCACTTGTTATCACTCAGCACCTGTTGCACTCAGCACTTGTTAACACTTGACACCTGTTACACTCGGCACTTGTTATCACTCGGCACCTTTTACACTCGGCAATTGTTATTACTCGGCACTTACTCTTGATCTTGGTTAAGTGTATTGACACTCAGTTGTCAAATTTATTCTTTAAGCTAACAATAATTACTTAACTAATAAGGGATGAGATCTTAGATGTTAACCCTAAGTTAGAAAGAATTATTTTTGTCTTTACCAAGTGTGTCAAATTTTGAAGGCTGACAAGATTATTTTATTACAATGCAATGTATAAAAGAAAGATCATGACATGTAGAATTATGCAAGTGTTGAAAGCAATATGAAAACTTATGTGCAGTATATATGGAAATTCTGCAAATTGAATGTGATGCAAAATATGATGTATGATCAAAAGATTGTGAAAAATAGTGGATAGTGGGAAAGAGGTTTTAATATTTATCTCCTTGTGTAAAGGAACTTTATTATATATTGCAAGTTTGGGCAATGGGCTCATCTTGCATACAATTTGTAATTGTATATACCAGCTCCTAAGATTGTTGAGGATTTTAATAGGGCCTAGTTCTCTAACAAGGAATGAGACACAATATGTACTAAATAGACTCCTAATATGGTCAACATCATTGATAGGATACTTTTTTTTAGTGGATCATTTTATGGGTACCATCCCTACTGGGGTTTTCCCTTGGCCAGTTTCCCTAGTTAACAAAATATGTTTTTATGAGTTCTCTTTGTGTATGGTTATTATTATTGTTCAACGCTATTAGTTTACTTTCATATGCATGTGATAATGTAATTAACAATATTCAGTTATGGACAAAAATTTGTAGAATACTAATTCACCCCCTCCCCCTCTCAGTATTTCATATTTCTAACAATTTTGGTATCAAAGCCTAGTTACTCAAAAGAAGCTTAATAGATTGAGTAAGATCCCTATGGATATGGAATAGTTACAAAGGAATCTTGAAGAAACCCTTGAGCAGATTGATCTTATTACTGAAGAAAGAGATAGCTTGAAAGAAAGATATGAAGATGCAAAAGATTGCATTGGGAAATTGAAAGATAAGATTGATCATCTCAAATCCATAAAAGGAACCTAAAGAGAAAACAAAAATAGTGATGAGGTATCAATATTGAAAAAATAAAATGAGATTTTGAAACATGAGTTGAAGATAGTTGAACTAAAGCTAAGTATGAAGAAAGATGATAGCAAGGCTGAATCAAATCTTGTTAGAAAATGGATTTTCTATTTTGAAAAGAATTACAAACTATAACTCCAATTTCCTGAATAGAAGAACAAAAAGCTACTAACAATTGGACAAGTTATTATTGATTGATAAATCTCCTCTAAATTGAGAGGTATAACTCCCTCATAGAAAGATTTGCATTGAATTAAATAACCATGTGTGTCTTTAACCTAAAGACACAAAATTTTTATAGCACTCTTTCATAAACATGAAGTGAATGTAGTTTCTAGATTTACAAATCAAAATAAAGAGAGAAAGATCACCAAATAGCTACATGACCATTTATTTAATCCTTCTTTACATTGTAGAGAAAATTAAGGAAAATGTTATTTATTCTACAAACTATAACTAACCATTGGACTACATCCAAAAAGAAAATAACATGACCACATGATCAATATCAATCAAAGAAAGATATATTCAGACCAGAAGATCTAATAATAAAACCTTCTCTTCATTCTAAATGTATAAAAAAAGAAGCCACACAATTACTTTGGACTATAATTACAACCAATTTGTGCTGAAAATAAATAATATTCCCCCTATTTCCCTATTACAAGAAGAATATATGTTCCTCCCAAGAAGCCACAAAACTTGTCAAAAAAGAAAAAGAACTCATTCCCTCTTTCTTTGACAATAAATGATTTTACAGGTCAATATTCAGTTTCATAAGTAAATCTTAGAAAGATTAATAATTGATCTTTCATCCATTATTCATATTCTTCACAATGGTTTATACTCCCTTTTATTTTTTCCTTTCTATTATAATTTTTCTTATAAGTATTTGATGTAGAACCTTTGAGAAAACAACACTATGATAAAATATCAATGAAAAGGGATAATAAAATTGAACTAAAATTGAACTACATTCATGGTTTTAATATCTTAATCACATTTTGATTTTGAATCTGAACTCACATTTGCTATTCTGAACTGATGAAATTGCACATTGAACTTGAACTATGTAGTTCAAGGTTAATCTTCAAGATGATAACTTGTTGACCTAAGCCCTAAAAAATAGTTATGTATTGTTAGACCTACCAAGTCTTCAAAATTTTAAACTCTTGAATCAAAAACTTCAACTTTTTAACCAAAACTAGAACTTGAACTCATTTAGACCATTCTGATTGAACCAATCTGAACCCTTCAAACCTTGTTCAACAAGTATGGACCATTTGAACTAGTTTAAATTGTTCAAATAGTTTGAATTGTTTAACTATTACATATGAACATTGAACTTGAACATCTAAACTTTGAGGTTCAAAGTTCAAGTTCAACCTAACTTCATAACACCAACTTCTTTGAAAATCATCCTTAGCAATAAAAACCAACTAGGTTCTTTCCATGCAATTGATTTTTAAAGTTTGAATTTTAGATTCTAAAAGCATGCTTATAGATCTGAAATCTAAAAATGTAGATCTAAGATCCCATCTTACAAAAGTGATATTTGAACTTGATTCCATCAAAATAGAGCATGCAAAACTTGAGAAATACAATGCTATTGTGAAATGAGATTTAACCCAGGCTAAGAAAAAATTAGAGAAGTTACTTTCTAGTTGTGGGAAAATTAATGAGAAACTATATTATTAGAGATATTCCTATGATAAAATTGGTCTTGGATAATTCATTCGAGAAAAAGCAGCAAAGAAATCTAAAGCAAGAAAGGAACTAGGTCTAGATGTTTAAACCCCTAAACCTAAGAAGAATAATTTGAATAAGATTGAACCAGTTCAAACTAAAGAAATTCCTAAAGAAGTTGAACAATTAAGTTAACCTAAGAAAAGTGATGAACCTAACAAAATAGAGCAACTTGAAACACCTAAAGAGGTAATATATGAATTCAAAGGTAGATGCTTCATATGTAGTGAAGTTGGTCACATGAAGAGAGATTGTATACGTAAGTCTCTCAAACCTATTAGTAATTTCTATTGTTATAATTTTCATGGTTTTGGTCATAAATTAGTTGATTATAAGAAACCTAAGTTTGATAGTAATAATAGCAATAGTAGAATATTTAGGGATACTAACCCTATAGGAAATGAAAGAACGAAATGAAAGAGAAATATCAAATAGAAAAGAAGCAACATTGTATACTAAAAGTGTAATAACTTTGGACACACTACTAGGAATTTTTTAGCACCAATTAATCAGATTGTACCTAATCAAAGAAGAAGTACACTAGTATGTCAGCTATGTAACAATTTTGGTCACATTGCAAGATTTTTCAAAATGGATATGAGGAACATCAATAGAAACCCAAACTTTAGAAGGAACAACAACAATAGTGAGAAAGATAAACTAGGAGAACATATTCAAGAATTTAAAGAAGTGTTTGTGAAGGAAAAAGATCCATCAATTTCACAAACAGTATTGGAAGATTAATATTTTGATGTACTTGATGAGAAATTGAACTCAACAATTATATGTGATTCATCCTATTTGAATTAAGCACTTATCTATTGAAAATAGAGTACCAAAAAGATGGAACAAGAATTAGAGATCAAATTAAGAGTTCCAAAGTTAGTAAAAGGAAGAATAGATCATGAGGAAGTTATTGTTAAGTGCACAAGCAATTTCAAGATCACAAGAAGTCGTGTGAAAATAAGTTCTTTCAATTAAATAAAAGACTTAGGATAAAGTGGTCAAACCATGGGTTAAAATCGAATAAATATAAAAGTGATGATTGATCAATAATAAGCATTGGGTGAATTAAGCAAAAATGCTAGAAAGGGGGCTCATAGTCTAGATGATCATTTTTGGGTGAATACATTTTCCCCTCTTTGACTAATGTGGGATCGATCTAGGAACACATTACATCAAATAATAAAGAAGAAAAATAAGAAAAACATATAGATGGATCTAAAGAATGAAGAATGAAGCATAAAAAGGTATCAATCCTAACTGTAGAGTTAGTTAGTAGTAGAACTAAGCATTAAGAGAGAGATAAAAATTATAAATACCTGAAATGAGCATTGATATAACAAGCTAAGTAGTAAATGAAAGAAGATGAATCAAGATAAAATAGATAACCGTAGTAGAAAAGTGAGTAAAACCAAATAGTGACCACCAAGAAATGAAGATATGCCTCAATTTGACTAATTTTGACTAGAAAATTAAATCATAAGAACTAGGTCAAAATAGGAAGAAATGTGAAATGAAATGAAATCAAAAGAAAAGAAGAGTGAAAGAAAGTAGAAATGATAAAGAAATAAAGAAATGAAACTACCTTTGAAAGATTCAGAGATTAAGCCTTAAAATTTTAGGGAACTATTTAGGAAAAGGACAATTTAAAACATGACTTTAAATATCAAGTGTTAGCATGAATGCCAATGATACTACTTTAGGGGAGTATCTTGAGCATTGGAGAGTGTTAAATGTTACATTCATGACTATGTTTCAATAAATACTAGATAAGTAGAAGATGGAGATCTTGATGGTATAGAAAATGGTTTGATTGTCTGGTGATGTGTAGTTATAGACATGTTTGGAATAGTGTCCTAATCATGTGGTCAAGTGCATAGTGTCTGAGTCAAAGACATACAGAAGTTGTACCTAATTTATTGAGAGAAGTTCATAGCCAAAGTATTGGGAAAGTAGTTTTTGATGCTTGTTGGCTATCTTACAACTGAGATGTAATGAAGAGATGTAAAGTTAGGCAATGACAAAGCATAGTCATTTGATGATGTCAATGAATGCACAAGACCTAGTATCACATTTGTGAAGTTTTAAATAGACTTTGAGCTGATAGTACTATTGTATTTATAATTAATTAATTATCTTATTATAATTAATTAGGAAAGCCTCAAGGTCAACTCAAGGAATTATTATGAAGATATGGTATAAAAGAAAGATGTATTCCTTGATTGTAAAGGGTGTATTCAAGTATTGTGATCATTGTTGAAGTGTGAAATGCAAAAAGGAGCAAAGTGCTTATTGAATGCAAGTAAGTGATCCAAGGGATTATTGGATGTGAGATTTGTGATCTGGTTACAAGATCAGAAGGAGCAGACGTCTGGTTGATAGGAATAGACAAAGAGGAAGGAATAATATAGTACCATTCTATTATTCTACAAGGAATAATATAGAGATCATTTGGATAGTGGGTTCATTGGTCTTTCCCTTGAAGTTGTTTGGGCAATGGGTCCAACTATCTTTCACAACTCCTAACAGGGTTGGAATCTTGTAACAAGGATTCAAAGTCTCCTAAGAGGGACTCATATGTACTGACTATATTTATAGATTCCTAATAGGGTGCATCCTCTAATAAGGAATATTTATATTAGTACATCATATTGTGGGTACCATCCCCACTAGGGTTTTCCCTCTGATCAATAGTTTCCCTAGTTAGTATATATGGTGTTAATGTGTATGAGTATCTTGTTGTGGTTTCAATTTATATTACTCATACGGTTAAGTTTGATGATTGTGATAATAGTTGGATAACTATTTCAACCCCCCCCCCCCCCCACCCCCCCTGCTCTCAATTATATCTCTATCTTTACCTCTTATCTCTTTTCTCTATCTCTTCTTTGGCACTCTATCTCCCCCTTTTTGACAATAATGCCAAAATAAACAATATTTATTTACACAAAAACACCAAAATGAGAGATAAACTCAGAATGTACCTTGAGAATAAGAGCCAAAGTCTTATCCCAATTTTCTTGCAAAATTTTGTAGGTGAAGTGCTATCTGAACTTTAGCTAAAAGTTCAATCACATGATCTGCAACTGAAAATTTTTTGTCATGAATCAATGTTTTAGAGTATACAATGTGTTTCTTCATTGTGTCCATGATAGGAAGGATCATATTCTGAATGTCAATCAAGGTAGATCTAATCCTTGCTTCCTCTCTCAACAATTCTGCCTACTTTTCTGACAAAAATTTGATTCAGAGATGATGGGATGAACTTGAATTGGGGTCAAGTTGTAGCATTTGGGCACTGACGTTCACATCCTCATCAATTTTACTTAATTTTTCCTTGATCTCCTTGGTATACTCGGTAACATCACAAAGTTTGGCAAAAAGTGAAGTTACATTATTAAAAGAATTTTCAAGATTGACCAAAATTGTGGACAATTCTACCTATTTTATTGCAATGTGTTGAGCAATGTGCTCAAGCACCTTATTATCAAATTTTCTTTCAGCCTTTTCAATCAATTTTCCTTGACCAGAGGTGTCCTCATTGAATTTATTTAGAGCCTCTTCTAACAAAATCAAAATGTGTTGAGTAGAATCTACTTCAACACCTATAGCTTCTGTAATTATATTCTTTGCATTCTCAATTATTCTGTACTCCTTATCCCTTTCAAACCTTAACTACTTTTGCGTAGCCTTCATCTCTATTAGTTGACTATCATACCTCATCTCTTCAATGGTAGCATTTTCATAGTCAATTTTTGGAATCACTATCTCTATGTCTAAGTCAATATCTTCAGGAATTTCCTTTCCAATGATTAGAAGTCTTAATGGTTGCTTTTGTTTGACTTTTGTGATGACTGGTTTGACTTTAGGAATAGACACAATAGTGGAGATGGGAGGAATAGCAGTGAAAACTAGGATAGGACTTGAGGATTGAATGCTAATAGGAGTATTTACTAGATCAAAAACTGGAATACTTACCAAAAATGATGATACACTCAGTAATGCAGTATCTAAACTAACTGGATTTGAAGTAGATGTAGATAATGTTGACAAAATTGTAGAACAAGCTGGAATCAAAATTGTACAGCTTATTGTTACACTGATTGGTGATGATGGAGCTGAGGAGATTGGCTCGGTGGCTGAAGAAGTAATATTCAGCTTGGTAGATGAAGTGCTTGGCACATCTGTCTCAAATACTTGGAGCTGGGAGGAGGTCGGTGAAGATTCAACAATTGATGTGGCAATTGTGCTCATAATCTCACTTGTAGAAGCTATCTCCTTAGTGGATGAAATAGTTTTTGGTAGAGAGTGAGGAAGGGATGTAATCACTGATGCTGCAATTTTTACTGGATCATCTTCCTCCTTATCTTAATCTTTAGCTTCTTCCTTCATTTCTTCTTCCTCCATGTCTTCTTCCATTAATGCATATAGCTCTCCTGGTGAGACTGTGATGGATGGAGTGCCATCAATATCATCACTGTCACTGTTGTCATCATCCTTTATTTCCACTGGGTCTTCACTAGGCTTATGTAGATGATAGATGTTTTTCCACATGTTTGTAGCATCATTTACAACATGCTCAATGTCTTTGATCAAAATTAAACATGTGTGAAATCTTATCATCATCTTACCTTAATGGTTTTTCATTGCAATTTTTACTTCTGCTCCAGTGAGACTTGGTTGAAGATTCTTTAGGGATTGCTCATAGATGTCTTTTACCATTTGGATGGCTGATTCCCATCTTGGTTGCAATCTCTCCAATAGTTCTTTTGAGATTTGGGAGGCAAGCTGGTCCGAGGAGTTTCCATTTTCCCATCTTGCTGAGTACCAGTTCCTCTATCTGCATTTTCTCAGTATCTGTTCTAGTTTCAAATTTCAATGCCCTAAAATTTGTGATGCCTACTCCTTCTTCCAATTTTTTAAGCCTTTGCTCAAATGTGGGTGAAGGCCTAACTAGTATAGGTTCCTTCTTACCTTTTCTGGTTCTTCTTGTGAATACTGCAGTAGGCTTCTTCTTAGGTTTGGTAATTATTACCTTACCTTTCTTATTTGAAGGTTCTTCTTTAGTTTCTTGTTCTTATTTTTCTTCTTCTCCTCCTTCTTCTTCATCATCTCCTTCTTCCTCACCTTTACCTTCTGTTAGCATAAGAGGGACAGATGCAGTTTTCAATTTTGTTATCTTCCTCTTGCCTTTGCTTATGGTCTGTGGTAGCTTGATTTCAAGCTCAATTCTAGCCTTTGCTTCATCATAGGTTCCAAAAATAGGTTACCTTGCATCTACTAGCTCATTTACCAGTGCTTCTATGATGTCTCTGGCTTCATCAATATTTACCTCATAGGGAAGAAGTCTTGCCCATGCAACTCAGGGTCTGACTGCCTAGATGTACACCTTGTCACAGTCAACCATGAAGCACACATCATCTCTGTAATCCTCACCAAGCTTAGGAGGAATCCTAAACCTATTATTCATCCTCTCCTTGAAGTCTTCAAAATAATTTTCCATAATGCTATCAAAATTTTCACCCATCTCTGCTAGGAACTCATTTATCTGATACAAAATTGGAATGTCTTTTCTCCATACAATAGTTCCTTTAGATGGGAAGAATTTTTGAATGTAGAAAAATAAATAGATCAACAGAGAATGGAATTTACAAGAGTTATTCTTGGAAGTCCTTCTACTATACATATTTTTAGTCCATTGTTTCAGCAATACCTCAGATAGATCAAATTCAAGGTTTTTCTTTACAATCTTGAGGGCCAAATCCATAGCTTCACAAGGTACACTATTCAATCTACTAGAACTGTATAATTTATATGTAATTACATGAATGTCAAATCTTAGTTCAACATCAAACATAGTGTTTACCTTCAAACCTCTACCATTCCACTCATCTAGGGTTTGCTTCTGTAGCTCCTCCCGACCTAGAGTTTTGGTGCCTTTTGCTTTATTGAGCATAGGGAGACCTATGACTTTATGAATCATCTTCTTTGTGATTAGCACTGGCTGCTCTAACCATAATTGTCCATTATGCACCCAACTCAAGATATACCTAATCCATTTAGTTTGTAAGTTTCTACGCATATGTGAGATATGAGTCAAGCCTTTGGTTTCAAGATGCTTGAACTCAAGTTTCAAAGAGCCATCTACACTCATTTCACCTAGGGCACTGTCCATCTCTAGGTTTTTGATTTTTTGAATAGAACATTTGAAATGAGTACGAATATCATTGATAAGAAGTACCTTAGGAGGTATTTGTGATTGAGCTCTAGTTGGGTCAAGTGATTCTACAATACCCGAAACAATCTTGAAGTTGGGTGCTTTCCATTATGTACCCTTTATCAACATTTTTTAACCTCTTTTTGCCTTGGTGCTACTAGTGCTTGCGGATGCCATAGCTTCTCGATAAGTATAAGAAAATCTTGAACAAATTCTCTTCTTGAAAATTTCTTGAGATTGCTTGGAATTTGCTCTGGATTCACTGGAGATCTTTTAGCTCTGAGTATTCTTAAGTTGCAGTGAAAAATGAAATTGAATTCTGCCCTTTTGATGGAAATACTATCATTAATGCTTGGTACGAAGGTAGATGAGATGACATAGTGCTTGCCAATCTATCATTGATTTACTCGATAAAATCTTGCAACTTAGTGTCCAAACAAAATTTTTTATACTCTTGACCTAGCTCGGTAAGGTCTTTAACCAACCTTGCTCGGTAGATGTAACATGGTGAATGATAACTTTTCTTTGGTCCTTGTATCTGAAATACTAATTTCAACCATTTGTACTCTTTTACACTGAAACTGCTTAAGATATGGCTAGAAGATACAATTCTTGATTCTTCTTAAATCTAATTGGAAATGGTGGAGTCACCCATTTCTTGATTGATATGACCATCATTTGAACTATCTTGCTCAGTAGATTTAGAAATCCATTGTTGTCTCATCTTCTTTTGAATATTATCAGCTTTAGCTTTCTTTTCATCTTCAATTCTTCTAGTATTCATGCAATTCTTGACTATATGACCAAGTTCAGTACATGTGTAACATCTTATAATTGTATCCTTCTTTCTTAGGTGATGTCTTGCATAGTTTATCCCAATGTATCCATATTCTCCACAATAGCGACACCTACGCCAAGTATTGTAGTCCCAACCAAATATTGCTTTGATAATTTGTTCTGCTAGATTTAATGTTTTTTATTTACATTTAGATGCCTTGTGACCTTGTTTCTTGCATTTGTGACATTTACCTTCAAATTTTGGTTTCTCTTTGCATTTATTAGCTTTGTGACCATGTTGATTGTAGTTGAAGCATTTTCCATTGAATTTTCCTTTTCCATTACTCCAACATTTGTTTGATGCATGACCTATCTTGCCACAATGATTGCAAGTGGGTTTTTGATTCCCTTGGGCACCTTGTTTTGGAGGAGTCTCCTTCTTCCTTGTATCCAAGACCAGTTTTACCTTTTTGTCTATGAAGATTCTACTCATTTTTTTGATTCAATTGGTTCATGTTTGTTTGAGATTTCATCATTCTTTCATTGACTTGCCTTTCAGTGATCAAGTCATTTTCCAAACTTTCATTGATTTGTCTCTCAGATCTCAGATCACTTTGTAAGCTTGCATTGATTTTTCTTTCAGTGATTAAACTTTCATTCTCAGATCTTAGATTCAAAATTTCTTCATTTGCATTAGATAGTTGAGCTACAAGATTTTCATGCTAAAGGACTTGATTATTTCTTACCTCTAAGTCTTCATTTTCTTTGTTTCTCTGTTCCAAAGCTTCACATAGCTTGATTGATTGGATTTCTTGTCGTCTTTTAAGCTTCCTTACTTCTTCCTGTAGAGAACCATTATTTGCTAGGAGTTCCTTTATTGCTTCATTAGCTTCATTTGAACTACTTGATGGTAAAAGGTCTTCAATCTTTTCTTCAACATATTGATGATCATTCATTTGTCTTGCAAGTTCCTTCCTTCTTTTTAGAGATTGAGAAAGATGCTCCTTTGCTTCTTTGAGTTGAGCCATGGCCATTTCCAGATCTAGCTTTTCATTTTCAATAGATTTGTCTAGTTTGAATATCTCCATTGTCCTTGATCTTTGCTCAAGCTATCAAACTTTATCCTGAGAACCACAAAGCTCTGATACCAATTGTTGGAAATATTCAAGATAAGACAGGTTTCTGAGAGGGGAGGGGTGAATCAGTAACTTATAAAACTTTCAAACAATTCATCATTTTAACCATTCACCATTTATTCATCTAATCTACTACATAACTGAAAGAACAAACATTCATTGCACATGTACACAGAGATTTGGTGACCCAAAAACCTTCCAAATAGAAAGTAAAATTAGGTTGGGGATGATGCCCACAAAACTTCAATACTACAGTATAAAGTTGGCCTGTTAAGGCTTACAATGATCACTTCTAATGATCTACCCTGTTAGGAGCGAGTAGGACTACTAGATCCACCTTGTTAGAGGATTTACAAACATACAGTAAAGTATGCACTTTGTTAGGAGATTTACAGAAAGGCTATTAAGTCTACCCTATTAAAGGATTTATAAATTGATTCAACTATTAGGATGAAGTAGTGGATCTGCTCACAACTATTTTCTGATAAGATCCTTTATTCATTGATCACCTAATGTGATAGATATAACTTTTCTGCTCCTATGTTGACCTTGCTGAATCCCTTTTATTTTGCTGCTGATTTGCAATTCCTTCTTTTCATGCAAACATCAATCTCTTCCTTTTTATATCTTTTTCACACCCCTCATATATATCATACTACAAATGATATCATATATTACATATATACCATTTCATTATTTAAAACTACAAGGTCGGCCAAAACATAAGTGAACAAAACATTACTGAATTGGCCAGATAGGAGAAAACTTGGGTTCCTCAAGCTGACTCAGTGACCTTCTGATACTCAGCATCCACTACATTACTCGGCATAGTCATGCACTCAGTAGAAGTAGAGGCTCGGTTCATACTAGCCACACAACACTCTTAGAACGCAGTAATCATTGGTGACTCAGTAGATATAGTGCCACTCAGTAGAAACTAACTTCTTCACTTACCTTTCTTTGCTCGGTGAACACTAAGTTCTTCATTTACCTTTCTTTGCTCGGTGAACACTGAGTTCTTCATTTACCTTGCTTTGCTCGGTGAACACTGAGTTCTTCATTTACCTTTCTTTTCTCGGTGAACACTAAGTTCTTCATTTACCTTGCTTTGCTTGGTGAACACTGAGTTCTTCATTTCCCTTTCTTTGCTCGGGGAACATTGCGTTCTTCATTTACCTTTCTTTGCTCGGTGAACAATGCTGAACTTCTCGTTCACTTGGTATCCTCTAAAATGCTCGACAAGAACTGTTTACCTATTGAACTTATAAGGTAACCACTGAATGCTTGGTATGCACTGTAAACTAAGTGATAAGCTAGATAAGCATTTAGAATTGAATAAGTGTTTACACTAATGACAAATATATCATAATTCCAACACTATATATTCTAACAACTGGTATTAGAGTGTCAGGTCCTTAAAGAATAAGCTTAACAGGTTTGGGAGATCAATGGTGAATCCTTTTAGAAAGGATATTCTTAGATTTGATGGGGCCAACTATGACATTTCGAAGGAGAAGATGAACACTCATCTATTGTGTATGGGTCTGGGATATTGGATCTTGACAAGGGAAAGAAAACAATAATTGAAGAAGAAATGTGTGTAGAATGTAGTGAAGACAAAAGAGATCTATTCATCTATAACATGAGAGCAAGAGAATCTTTACTAACAGATCTTCTAGAAAGTGAATATAGTTAGGTAAAGTCACTTGCAACATCTTATGAAATTTGCAAAGTGTTAGAATCTACTTTTGAAGGTTATGATCATTCAAAGAGAACGAGATTACATAATTAGATATATGCATTTCAAGCTACTAAAATGATGGAAGATGAATCTATCAGTAGTTATGTTGCCAAAATATTATAAATTGTTGCAGGAATTTGGTCTCATGGTGGAACCAAGGAAGATGATGAAGTTATATGGAAGATCTTGACAAGCTTGACATTGCTATTCAAACCAGTAGCTCAGATGATTCAGCTAGTTGCACTAAGGATTTCACAAAGGAAATGTTGCTTGGAAGCTTAGAATCTATAGAAGCAGATATAAGATAGTTAGGAGATCTAGAAAGAGTCATGATGGGACTCAAAATTTCATTCTTTTGTTGAGTACCATTCCAAACTTTTGAGTCCATTTGAGTCCTATAAGCACATTTCTTGCATATGTAACCAGTTGTCCTTCTGAGGCCTAAGAGGTGTTTAATTTTTCTAACACCTTACATTTAGCATACCTATACATCCTATAATGATAAAGTGTCATTTTGAGGCATTCTGTGAAGTTCCATATTGAGCAATGTTCATTTCTACATTTTTACCTAAGTGTCAAATAGCGACAAAAAGCCTAGTTTGCATTTGAATATCTCATACCCAGAAATGTTTCATAACTTTCCACTTTGGGAGTGTTTGTATGCATGTCAAAGAACCTATGTTTCAATCTTAAAGTCATTTAGATATGTTTTGACTAGGTTTTTAATCCCTCAAAGTTGGCTACTTATCTCTATCATGTAGATGCAAATTGCCCTAAATTCTGGAAGGCCCTATTTAACTGGTTATATCTTTGACCTTGATTGAGAAAATTCCTTTTGTATTGCATTCTAGAGGTCAGATAGTTTCTATGTTCTAGATTTGAGCATATGACAAATCAATTTGATTAGTTCTCAAACGTGATTCCAAATGCAATTTTTGAAATTTTACTAGTCTCATAAAATGCAGATTGATCAATACCCTTATTTAGGATGTCATAACTCTGAATTCATAATAGATGATACCAAATTGTCTATACCACTATTTTCTACTCCAAAATTACTTCAAGCATGCCATTTTTTAAGTCTTGACCAATTCGTCTACACACTTTCTCATGTCTATTCCACTTGCAAAAATCACTTTTCCATTGATGTCCCCTATTCTGTAATTTTGAGTACCTAACTTTGCAAGCTTTTCAAATGTACCTTGTTAATCATCATGAAACCAAATCACTAATTTATATTCCCCTCATGAAAATTAAGTAATGCCCTAGTTTTCAAACTCTCAAGTATCTATTTGCCATGTTTTCAAACCCAAAACTGAGTACACTTTCCTATTTTCTAACATGTTTATTTGTAGGTAGTTTTAACTAGGAAACTTTGACAGTCAATATCTTTTGACCCCAAAGTTGTCATGAGATGAAATCTAACAAGGTGCAAGGTTGTGGAAAAAAGAGTCAACATGTCATCTTTTAGAGCCTAGTTATTGGAATCAATTAGTTTATAAACCCAGTCTCAGAGGTTTCTAGGCACAATGTTATAGTTTGCAAGAACATATTTAAATACATTTTTAAATGATGAAATAAGGTTTGAATTTTTTTTTAATCAGTGTCAAGTGTTTAGTGAATTAGTCTAAAGGATCAAGCCCACTTTGGGCCTCGACTAACTTCTCTAAACCAATATGATTGGATGTGTTTGAAGAAATTATAATGATTTTGATCACAAAAATGTGGTGGTGGTTCACATATTACCATTTGAGATCATAAAGTAGTATGGCTATGATGTACATTGAAAATTTGCAAATAATAAGGTGATTTAATACACATTCCAATATATGAACTAGTGTGTCTCTATAATTTCATTATGTAATCCTTTGGGTATTGCCATGATGACACTTTTTGGAATGAATTGTATACCAAAAATGAATATGAGTAATAAGTTGTTGCAATGAGTGTTTACTCATGTAAATTAGTAACAAGACCAATTGAATAACATCCAAAGGTGCTTTATTTAGTCTTCATTGTTGATAATCATAGTGAATGCCCTTGCTAATCTTCAATGAACACTACTTCCTGTCTACTCACAACAATAGGGGAAGTAGATTGAAAGTACCAGAAATCTTTCAAGATGCTTTCCCAGATGATAGAATTTGTAAATGCCTCAATTTGAGAAATATGGTGTCTGATATCTTGCTCAAAATCCTCAAACCATGAGTGTGGATGTTAGGTGTATCCTTTGCTAATAAAAAGAAATAAGTGAAATGAATAGGGGAAGAGCCATATTTATCAATATGGAGTGATGAAGTTTCCAAAGTATTATATTCCCTATTTTTGACATGTCAGCTATTTCTTAGGAGATTAGATTATATAGTGGAGTGACTGGTTGCCCTCATACCGGATTATGTGACACTTAAAATGGTTAGAATCTGGCTATGGTTTTAAACATAAGTCACAGATCAATAATTTTTGTAACTTGAGTACTCCAAATTCACCAAGGTCCATCCATGAAAAGTTTTTTTAAGATTTTTGAATCTTATGAAGAGGTGTTAGATCTAACACAACAACCACAAAGGGTACATGTAGGCATGAACCAAGGGCATGTTGAGGCTCAGAATTATTTTCTTGCAACTTAGTAATGAGGAAGGGAAATGATGTACTGGTTGGTTGCATGAGTGTTGCAAAAGTCAACAGATCCAAGCAGTAAGGAAAGGAAACTAGACATTCTTGTTTGAAAGAAATGTAAGGAAAATAAAGATAAAGGGTGTTGAACCCCATTAATTCTCACCCCTTCCCTATTTTAGTGCCATAAGAGAAATGGAGCCTTAAATCTATGTGTGGTGCAACAAAGGTAGAGTTGTGAAGAGCTTTCTTCATGCATTCTTCATTATTTGGCAGTTGAATCTTGCCCCACAAGTAGATAATGCAAGTTTTTTCCATTGAAGTATGGAGTGGGGATCAAGAAGGACATGTTTAGTTTGGAGGGATCTCCAGTACAATCTAGGTTGGAGCCCGTGAGAAGCAACTATCTAAATGCAGAGTTATCTACAATTTTTGAAGTGATGTGTTGGAAGTTTGTGGCTCATGGGGCATGACACTTATCTTCAATAGCCAGTCTAATGGATTATATAAAAAACTTGCATCTTAAGCTCAGTGGGCATCATGCATTATTGACACAATGAGGCATTACACACATCCTTTACTTTACTCATAGGTCAAGCAGAAATGTATCTAAAATACCTCATGTTTTTGTCCCACATTAGGCAAGTAGTAGTAGTTTTTTATGTTTATAATCTCAAGAGCACAACTTCTAAGTGTATTTGAGACATGAGCCTTTTCAAATGAAAGGTTTCTTGTCCATGGAGGGGCCCACCATGGTCAGTGGGTGGACAAAGTCAAAGATATTTTCACCAAATCTTTTAAAGGCCCATCATAGCGTCAGAATGTAAAGGAGGAAGAGGCATGATTCTACGACATTGTCGTATGATCGCGAGGCTAATTTTGAAGGCTCGTGATGCTATGAGAAAGTCAAGAGATCGAAGGTTGATGTTTAAAAGCATATGATGTTACAATTAATAAATTATTCATAAGGTTGCAAGAAATGGAGTTGTGATCATACGCCAATTGTATGGTTGTGATACTACGAAATTTTTGGGAGTTAAATGTTAAGAAATTATGAAAATACTATGAGGTCATTATAAGATCATAATGGAGAAATGGAAAGCTTAGGATCTTATGATTGAGATATGTGGGTCCCACTCTAGGGTACTTTGACTCATGACATTCTGCTACATAGCATCAATAGATTGGAGAGGAGAAGCAAAGTAAGATAAAATGAAATATTAAAATTAGATATTCTCTAAACTAAGCGTACATTCAAAGTGGAATATTTTTAAATGAATTTGATTATTTCAATAGTTCAAACTATACAACATTTTCAATTTTCCATTTAATTTCTCTATTCATGGCTTGAGGTCTGGTTCTTTAGTTTAACTCTAGAGCCATTGTTTTTATCCAAAACATGTAGTATAATATATCATCAAAATTGGAAGAAGATATATTTTTAATTTTTGCAATCAATTTTTACACAGGTATCCATCAGAGTTAGCAATGGGTAGTTTTGTGTTTCTGTGGGCCTCCTCAATGACAATGAATATTTTTTGTTTTTGATAGAATAAGATCAAAATTATATCAAATTTTAATGGAATTAGATACATTGAGCAACAAAAAAGTGTGAACTGGATGTTTTAAAGGCAGATGCATAAGATATGTTTTGTCGATAGAAGTAAGTGGAGTTTAATGATTGAAGGAAGACAAAGACAAGCCAAATTAGATTAGAAAACTTATTCACATCTTATATAATATCAGATTTTCCTGAGAGAATGTTCTTCTCATTTATTTAAACAAATATGTCATATACTCTATAATAGCAATTAATGGGATTTTGATTGTCATTAGATGGAGGAGATTAGGCTTTATAGAAACAAGAATGGAGGTTTTTAGTAGGACACATATTAGAATTAGATTTTTGATCTAAGCCTCTTCTTGTCTATATATTTTGCTTCATTTCTTTTAGTAAGGGTTCTGGTTCCATTTTCTATAGCTGAGAAACCACAAAGTTGGTTCCAATTCTAGTTTGGTTACTGTGAGACCATATTTCTTTAGTAATTTCTTATTTATGAATAACATGTTGTGTTTTCTTTTGAAGTATCCATAAGATCTAGTCATTCTTTGAATATTCTCTAGATTTTGGCATACAAATTATATATTGGTTTGAATGAGATTAATACAAAAGCCTCATTTTCTTAGTTTCATTTTGATTCTCATCTCCTTCCTCTATTATCCAAGGTCCAAATATATAAATAAAACTTTTCATAACTTAGTGAACCCATAGAACATTCATATCCAAGCATGCATCCATACGATTATGTAATCACTAAAACTTGTAGGTTACTATCAAACCAACTTGTAGATATGTAAAGCATGAAACATAACAAATTCATCAACACACTTGACACAATGATTTATGTGGAAACCCAATTTGGGAAAAACTAGTAACATGCTACTCATTTTCACTCTTCTAATGTGATGCCCTGTGAAAGGCCAACTCTATTAAAGGTTACAATACAAATTGTTAAATGTGACCCGGTCAAGGGATTTCAATCACCCTATTAGAAGTGAGCCTTATTTGAGGAATTTAAGCCATTCACTTGGAATTCCACCTAATTAAAGGATTTACAAATGACTGTTAAGTCATCCTTAATCCAAAGGATTTACCTTAGATTGATACAATTGTTAGAGAGTAACAATAGAGCTTTGATCTGATAAAACTTACAACTCTTGCAAATTACAAATCTTTGTTTAGTCCTCAATTATTCTTGGCCTTCATACTTTGCAACTTGGATAGCTTGTCCACCCTTCAAGCATTCATCTCCTTAAGCCTTGTTTCTTAACAAGCCATTATAGACTCTTTTCTTAGGTCACTTGATGAAACAAAACCCTTAATTCCTTCTCTTCCTTAGTTTCTCGCACATGACAACTTTGCTTCATGAACAAACATTGCTATAAATAGGAAATTAAAATATTTGCCACTCATTTTCCATCATCAAAAATAGGTTTTGGATGGATTAGGTAGGACATAATGTATCTACCCCATATCTCATATCTCTTCTAGAAACTTCTCCTAGAATCCATTTGAATTCAAATCAAAATGGTTTACCTCAAAGTCTTTTCCACCAGCTCATCAACCTTATCTTCCACCTGGTTGACAAAATTTAAGAAAACAAACTTGTTGACTTAGATTCAGCGAATCTTCAATCTTTACAATAATGCAATAGCTCAACATTATCAACCTTCTGATGCTTGGTGCATACTGTGTTTCTTGGAATCTATTATAAAATCACCTGGCATCAACTAAAGTTTACTGATGCTTGGCATCAACCAAACTTTACTCAACATCAATTGTCTTCCTTGGCATCCACTAGACTTTCCTTTTACTCAGCTCCAACTAACTTTCTACTCAACTTGCACTATCTTTGCTTAGTGCCTACTATCCACTCGATCAAGCTTGGTAAGAAAACTTTGTGTAACTTGTTTTTCTAAACTTTCTTAGTGTAGCCAACATTTGTAACCTTAAGTAGATTATCAATACATCATGTCATCATTGTCTTAACTAATCCTTGTATTTCATTACATAATCATAACTCAACCTTTCCTCTAGGTGCTTTTGTTACATCTTATTAATCAAATCTTCTTCATCAATCATCTAAGTGATAGTACTTTAATCTTATTAGAAATTATCTTACCAGCAAATAATAGGTTTGACATTAATGACAAAACAATGATTGAAACACATAGTCTTCTTCAACAATCTCCCTCTTTCAATAAGCTCTCTCAATAATGATCTTTTCAATTAGATGTCAAAAATCTCCCTCTTTGGCATCGATGGAAAACTAAATTGATCAACTACGTCAATCAAATGATGAACATCTTGTTCAACCAAATTGAATAGGTTAAAATAGTAAGATAATACCAAAAAGAAAAACTTGTAGCAAAATTTCTCCCTCTATTAGCAACTTTCATCTTTTGATTAGGTTAAAAAACTCTTTCTTATGACTCCTTCTAACTTCCTTCTTGTATCTCCCTCTTTCTAGATAGATTAGCATTTCTCCCTCTTTCTAGCATTCTTCTCTATCTTTTTCATCGTACATGTGTTTTCTTCAGATATTGCTAATCAGTAATAGTCTTCATCTCTTTGACAACAATCTCTAGATACTTCCCGCTTGATACTATTGATCAAGAATATCTCCCTTTGTGATTAACATTCTAGCTTTGATCTATGTCTCTTTTGGTCAGTAAATCGCTCCCTCAGTTCTAGCTCTTGATCAACAACTCCCTATCTATTCTAACTTTTGATTAGTAGAAAATATCCCTCTTTGACAAAAATCCCAAAGGCATATCATCTTTTCATCTTAAACATGCAGATATAGGCTTTTGCAGTTTCTTTAGTTTCTCCCTCTGTTACCTTGCTTGTGACTAATTTGAAGTTTCAGCTCTATGATTACTTTAAGCAACTCCTAAAGTAAGATCCAGTGCATCAATTTGTAACATATGAATATCATCATGTTTGATGCAAATAACTCCTTCTGTTACTTAGATAGCCTTTGACAGGGGTAGCACCTCTAGTTTACCTCTGAGATACTCATGAGCATCCTTAGGTAATGGTTTTGTGAAGATATCAGCAATTTGCTCCTTCTTGTTAACATATTCCATCTTCACCTCTTTATCTTGAAATAACTCTCTCAAGTAATGATACTTGATTTCAATGTGCTTTATCTTTGTGTGCATCACTAGATTCTTTGATATATTGATAGCACTTGTATTATCACAATAAAGTATCACTAGTTCTATGATCTCTTCCTTCATTCCTTTGAGTAGTTGTTTGATCCATACAATGTTTGTGCAATTTGCAGCAACAACAACATATTCAGCTTTAGCAATAGATTGTGAAGTATAACTTTGTTTCTTTCTAGTCCATGTAACTAGTCTCTTGCCTAAGAAAATGCTCCTCCACTGGTGCTCTTTCTATCGTCAATATGTCTGGCCCAATCAGCATTAGTGTTGGCTTTCAATTCAAACTTTTCATTATTCTTGTAGTATAGACCAAACTCTTAAGTTCCTTGTAGATATCTCATTATTCTCTTCACATCCATTAAACAATTCTCCTTGGGATTATTAGAGGATCTTGCAACTATCCCTATAGATAATGCAATATCAAGTCTACTATGTACTACATATTGCAATTTTCCAATCATAGACTTGTACATGGTTTGGTTCACCTCAGTAGAATCATCATTCTTTGACAACTTGTGTTCGATCACCATAGGTGTACTTACTAGTTTGGAATCCTCTAATCCAAAAGTTTTCAATACTTCCTTGACATACTTTGACTGAGTGATGTATATACCATATTTCATCTAATATACTTGCAAACCCACAAGAAATTTGATCTCTCCAAACATAGACATTTCAAATTCTTGCTTCATTCAATTTGCAAAATCCTTACATAAAGCATCTTGACCTCCAAATATGATATCATCAACAAATATTTTAGATTAAAAAATACCTTTGCCTTTCTCTGTCTTTATGTATAGATTGTTGTTATCATCAGTTCTTTCAAATCCAATCTTCACAAGATAGTTATGAAGTCTCTCATAACATGCTCTTAGTGCTTGTTTCAAACCATATAGAGTTTTCTACAGTTTACATACCATGTTCTTATTGTTATCATCAAAAAAAACTTTTGGTTGTTCTATGTCAACTTCTTCCTCTAATATGCCATTCAAAAATGTAGGTTTAACATCAATTTGATAAAATTTGAAATCTTTGTATGCAACATAAGAAAGTAGGGTTCTTACTCCTTCCAATCTAGCAACAGGGGAAAATGTCTCTCCATAGTCAATTCTTTCTTCTTGTGCATATCCCTTGCAAACTAATCTTTCTTTATTTCTTGTGACTTCATCATTTTGATTTAGCTTATTTCTAAATATCCACTTGGTAATAATCACATTCTTGTGTTCTAGTCTAGGAACTAGATTCCATGTTTTGTTCTCTATTTGTTCAATCTCCTCTTCCATGGCTTTGTACCAGTCAACATCTTCTAGTGCATCATTTAATATTTTGGGTTCCTTCAAGCTTCGCAAACATGTTTCATTTTTTAATCTATTTCTTGTCATTGTTCTAGCATTTTTATCTCCAATGATTTTAGTAGCAAGATGATGTCTTTTGACATACTTAGACAATCTTAGTTTAGCTCTTGTTTCTTCATTTTGTCTTTCAACTTCAAAATCACTATGTGTATTTCTATCAAGTATCTCAACATCTCCTCCATGTGTAATAATCTTAGAATTAGAACGTGCATCCACTTTATTTCATAACTCAACATCTAAATGTAGCTCAGTTCTTGAATGTAACTCAATTCCTAAATACAATTCAACATTCATAAGGTGTGACTTGGCAGTAACTGTAACTTGCTATTGATTTTGAACTTGATTTGTAGCATCTTCTTTAGTAGGCATTCCTTCATAAAAGTATACAAATGATTTGTATTCTTCTAGCTTTTTCATAGGTTCAGCCTCATGTACTTTTGTGTATTTATCAATATTCACATTTGCACTTTCTACAATTTTGTTAGTGTTAGTATTCAAACACTTATAAGCTTTAGTTCTTGTGGAGTATCTTGGGAATATACCTTCTTCACATTTTGCTTCAAGCTAGCCATTCCTAAAATCTTTAAGAGTATAACACTTACTTCCAAATATCTTAAATTATTTTGCAGTGGGTGGATATCCATACCATAGTTCAAAAGGTTTCGAATGAGTACCTCTCTTGATTTGCACACAATTCAAGATATATATAGCTTTACTTATAGCTTCTCTCTAGTATTTTAGATCAACATTCTTGTCTATCATGAGTTTTCTAGCATGGCCCATTATAAATCTATTTCTTCTTTTAGCTATTCCATTTTGTGGAGGGGTTCTAGGGGCAGATGTCTATCTTTTGATTCCTTTGTCATTAAAAAACATCTTAAATTCACTTGATGTAAATTCTTCTCCTCTGTCAGATCTCAAACATTTCAAAAATTTACCTATTTTCTTTTTAACTCTTGCCAAATACCACTTAAACATTTGAAAATCATCAGATTTCTATTTCAAAATATCATCTCAGAGTAATCATCAACAAATAGCATTATGTACTTATCTCCCTTGTAGCTTTGTAGCTCAATTGGTCCACACAAGTCAGTATGAATAATATCTAGCATTCCTTTAGTGGTATAAGTTTTACTCTTAAAACTTGAATTTGTCATTTTGCCTAGCTGACATTGTTTGCACACTACATTGTAAGGCTTCTTCAACTTAGGAAAACCTCTAACTTTCTTCAAGTTACTAATACTAACCAAGTTATCAAAAATAACATGACATAACCTTTTGTGTGAAAGCCATACATCCTCAAATTTTACAACAAGACAAGTAGCATCCTCTATATCAAGATAGAATAGATTACTTCTAGTTTGATCACCTTCTCCAATAAGTTTCTCATTTGTGTCATATATCTTGGCAATCTTGTTTTCAAATTCAACCTTGCATCCCAAATTGTTTAATTGTGACACACTCAATAGGTTATAGTTTAGTCCTTCAACATAGTAAGCATTGTCACATGATATCTTATCTGTGAGTTTGATAAAACCTTTTCCTTTTATCAAACATGGTGCATCATTACCAAATCTTACACTATTTCCATCATAACAATTTAGGATAATGAATTTACTTTTTTCTCCAGTCATGTGATGTGAGCATCCATTATCAATGATCCATATACCATTTTTGTTCACACAAGTCACAAGTGTAGTTGCCTCATCCTCATTAGATTCATCCTTCATTGTAACATACACCACTTCATCATCATGTTCATCATAATCATCATATTTATCCTCTTTAGCAATGTAGCATGACTTCTTTCTTTTATCTTTGTAATCTTTTCTATCATCTTCTCTTCTAATCTTCTTCTTGTCACCACCTCTGTAGTTCTTCTTTTGTGTACATCTTGTAGCAATATGACCAACCTCATTGCAATTGAAACAAATGATGGATAACTTACCTTTGAACTTGCCTTTACCTCTATGGGATTTTTTTCAATTAGTGCTTCTAGTTGTTCAACATCTTCCTCATCCGTATCACTATCACTAGACACATATTTTATCTTTGCCTTCTTCTTCTACTTCACCTCATCAGAATCTTTCAATAATAGCTTAGCTTTGAAAGAAAATTCAAGACTCTTAGGTTTGTAATTATCAAAGTTAGATAGCTCAAAAGTACTCAGTCTACCTACCAAACCTTCAAGTGTTAGATTATTTCTTGGAATACATCTTAGTTCCTAAATTGTAGAAAATCGAATAGCATAAATAGGCAATAATGTTCTCAAGACTTTTCTTAACATAATATCATCATCTATCTAACCAATGGTTCATTTTATTGCACTAACAACTTCTTTTATTCTAGCAACATATTGAGCAATATTCTCACCTTCTTCCATTCTCATATCATCAAACTTACATCTAAGACTCTTAGATTTGGCTCTTTGAATTTATTTTCTCCTCCATAGATGGTGACAAGGGCATCCCACATTTTCTTTGCACTTTCAAGACCTTTTATATCATTAAATTTGGCATAGCTTAGGGTAGAGGCAATCTCCAACATTGTATGATTGTGCTCTTTCTTCTTCTTCATATTTTCAGTAGTTAGAACTCCAACTGGATCAACATATTCCATAGAAATGGTACATTTTGCATGATCTCCAAGTCCTCCAAGATGTAGCTTCATCAAAATTTTCTATGTAGTAAAGTTATCTCTATTGAGCTTGGGAACTTCTCTTTTAGACATCTCGATCTTTGTGCTTCTAGTACCTTCAAACTAGTCCTCTTAAGCAGATGGCTCCAATATTAATTTTTGGAATACTTTAGAATAACTGAGGGGTGAATTAGTTATCCAAGGTGCAGATGTATAAATAAAACTTTTCTTAGTGAACCCATAAAACATTTATATCTATGCATGCATCCATAAGTTTATGCAATCACTAAAACTTCTAGGTTACTATCAAATCAACTTGCAGAAATGTAAAAAATGAAACATAATAGGTTCATCAACACACTTGAAACAATGATTTATGTGGAAACCCAATTAGGAAAAAACTACTAGTAACATGTTACTCCTTTCCACTATTCTAAAGTGATGCCATGTGAAAGGCCAACCCTGTTAAAGGTTATGATACACACTATTAAATGTGACCTAGTTAAGGGATTTCAATCACCCTATTAGAAGTGAGCCTTGTTAGAGGATTTTAGGCCATTCACTTGGAATGCCACCTAGTTAAAGGATTTATAAATGACTCTTAGGTCAACCTTAATCCAAAGGTTTACCCTATACTGGTACAATTTTTAGAGAGTAATAGTAAAGCTTTGATCTAATACAATTTAAAACTTCTCTTGTAGATTATAGATCTCTATTTATTCCTCAATTCTACTTGACCTTCATACTTTGCAACTCTAATAGCATGTTCACCCTTCAAACATTCATTCCTTAAGCCTTCTTACTTAACATGCCATTGTAGACTCTTCTCTTAGGTCACTTGATGAAGCAAAACTCTTAATTCCTTCTCTTACTTAAGTTCTCACGCATGACAATTTTTCTTCATGACCAGACATTCCTATAAATAGGAAATTAAGATATGTGCCGACTCATTTTCCATTGTCCAAAATAGGTTTTTGATGGATTAGGTAGGATAAAATTTATCTATCCCATTTTTCATATCTCTTCTAGAAACTTCTCCTAGAATCCATTTGAATTTGCCTAAAAATAGTTTACCTCAAATTCTGTACCACTAACTCATTAACCTTATCTTTCACCTAGTTCACAAAATTCAAGAAAACAAACTTTTTGACTCAGATTTACTAAATCTTTGATCTTTAAGATAATGTAGAATCTTGATATTATTAACCTTCTGATGCTCGACACATATTGTGTTGCTTGGAATATATTATGAAATCACTCGGCATCAACTGAAGTTTATTTATGCTCAACACCAACTAAACTTTACTTGGCATCAACTATCTTGCTCAACATCTACTAGTCTTTGCTTTTACTCAACTCCAACTAACTTTCTACTCAGCTTGCACTATCTTTGCTTGGCACCTACTATCCACTCGGTCAAGATTGGTAGACAAACTTTGTGTAACTTATTCTTCTAGACTTTCTTAGTGTAGCCAACATTTGTAACCTTAAGTAGATTATTAATACATCATATCATCAATAACTTAACTAATCATTGTACTTCATTACATAATCATAACTCAACCTTTCCTCTAGGTGCTATTGTTACATCTTATTGATCAAATCCTCCTCATCAATCAACTAAGTGATAGTACTTGAATCTTATAAGTAGTTGTCTTACTAGAAAATAGCAGGTTTGACATCAGTGACAAAACAATGATTGAAACATATAGTCTTCTTCAACAATCTCTCTCTTTCAATAATCTCTCTCTCTCTCTCAATAGTGATCTTTTCAATAAGATCTCAACATACAAAATTTTTTGTTTAAGAAGAAAGAGCTTAATTCATTTTGCAATCCCTTAAGGTTGTATGTCTGGATAGATTTTCTATTGGAACAAAGAGCCATGTAAATGCTTATTTACATTGACAAGGTTGTAGGTTTCACTAGGAGGATATCCAATAAGTATGAGAGTTCTTATGAAAATAGATGTCTATTTGTAAGGTAGATAGATAGATTAGATATCTGAGTATTTTGATTACCCATGTGTATGTTCTGACTTAGTTAATGCCCAATGGATAAGGGACTAACCAGCTTAGAGATTACATGTTTTTATTGTTTCATACTTGGGTTATGCTAATTAAAATATTTAATTGAATATATTTTCTCTTTATGTTTTAGAACTAAAAAGGAGTTACCCTCACTTAGTTTATCAAGTTCATGTGACCTGTTAGTAGCTATTTCATTTCCATGAATGTTTGCATAAACATAGAAGATTCAAGGGTTTTTATCTATTATCTAGATTTAGTTATATGCCTTTACACTTGTATCATATAAGGAATCTAAATTCCACCTGCTAGGTCTTGTAAAGCCTAAAGAAGAAGAAGGAGAGTAAAGCCTTACAGTTGGTCCTGGTGTCTGACTAGGTGCATTGACCATGGTAATTAGCTGCCCCTAGGTGTATGTGTTCTTATCACTAGGTTATTCAAAAACTATTAATTTAGAAGCCAACAAGTCAAAAGAGCTTTCAATTTCCTAAACATTTGACCTAATTTGATAAGGAGTGCAAGCACACATGGAGATTTTGTTGGTAGCAATAGATCTAATGATTACATGATGATCAAGGAAGGTATTGATCTGCATATGAAAAAAGAGACAGAATGTATGGAAATTTTTTTTTTTGGACATGTAAAGATTTTGGCCATTCTTTGTCTAGATGTCCTAAGAAAGTAAGAAAAACTAGAAAATTTTCATTATCTGATGAAGATGAAGAATTTAAATCAAGTATGGAAAGATTCTTGAATGAGTGCGATGATAAAGATAATGAGCTTGAATTGGTTAAGAAAGAGGAAGTGATAGAAGAGATAGCTTTGGTAACCATTGTTGATTCAAAGGCTAACCATGAAAAAGTGGAAGTTATCATTGATACTAACAATGATTTGTAGAATGGGAATTAGATTGAAGAGAAGAGATTTGAGCCTAGAAGAGAAGAAAGAGTTGAGTTGACAATCCTAGTAGAAGTATATCAAAGAAGATGAATGGGTGAGGTAAAGTTGTGAGGAACAAGGCTAGAATTGTATGCAAAGGATATTCATAATAAGAAGGCATAGACTACAAGGAGACATATACACTTTTAGCCAGAATAGAAGTAGTAAGGATGCTCCTAGCTTATGCAGTGAATAAGAAGTTCAAGGTTTATCAAATGGATGTTAAATCAGCCTTTCTTAATGGAGAACTTGAAGAAGAGGTATATATTGAAAGCCTAAAGATTTTCCTTTACCAGAAGTCAAAGATGTGGTATACAGATTAAAGAAAGATTTATATGGTCTAAAGCAAGCACCTAGAACCTGGTATGCAATGTCAGATAGTTATTTAGCAAAGCATGGATTTGCTAAAGGTATGACAGACAGTAACTTGTATTTGAAAGAAATTGAAAATGGTTCGCTGATTATTATAATATGTGTTGATTACATCATTTTTGGAGGTAATGATGAAGCAAGTGATAAGTTTGCTAAAGAGATGAAGAATGAGTTTAAAATGAGCATGATAGGAGAAATAGATAAAAAATCCTAATATTGTAGATATAAGAGTGATGGTATTGTCATTTCTCAAACTAAGTACTTGAAAGATTTGTTGAAAAGGTTTGGTTTGGAAAGCTATAAACCTATTGGTACACCTATGATAATCAGTCACAAGTTATCTAATGAAGATGAGACACTTGTAGTAGAGAAGAAGAAGTACAAATCCATGATTAGAGGTTTATAATATCTAAATCACACTAGACTAGTTATAGAAAATGTAATTAGGATTGTAGCTACATATCAAGCTAATCCTAAGGAATATTATTTTGTAGAAGTGAAGAGAATATTTAGATATTTGAAAGGGACATCTAATTATTGAATTTGGTATGAGAGATTGAGTGATTTCACTCTATGGGCATATACTGATGTGGGTTGGGTAGGTAGTGAGGATGAAAAAAATAGCACCAGTGGTGGAGAAATCTTTCTTAGAGGAAGATTTGTTTCTTGGATAAGAAGGAAGTTTGATTATATTTAATAGAGTACCATTGAGGCAAAGTATGTTGGAATAGAAAATAATTGTAATCAAGTTATATGGATGAAACATAATGTTGAAGGATATCAGAATTGAGTTTGAATAACTTTTTATCATTTACTATGATAACATAGGTATAGCAAGTATGTCTAAGAATCCTATATTGCATTCTAAGACTAAGCATATATCTATTAAGTATCATATGCTAAGAGAGAAAGTAGAAGGAAAGGAGATCAGATTAGAGTACGTGAGTACTAAAGATCAAATTGTAGATATCTTGGTGAAGCCTTTGCCTAAAGATACATTTGAGTTCTTGGGAGGTATGCCTGGGGTTATGTCTCTTCTTACTTTTGACTAGATGATGCAAAGAGTGCATTAGTCTAGTAGTACGAAGCACTATTGTTAGCTTGGACTGAATGTTGATGCTTCCCATATGGGGGAGTATCTATGATGATCTAAGTCACTAGGTACTCTTGGTATTTGGTATTAAATAGTGTTTTTGGACACTCGAGCTAGTTGATGAATTAGTGCAACATATTGGTAATTGGTACTTTACAATTGGCATGTTGTAACATTGAGATTGAGGTCTTTGACATTGATGTCAATGGGGGAGAATATGCATGAAAAAAATCTCCTAAGGTCTGGGGGAGAGGTATCTTTTTAGAGAGATTTAAAAAGATGCATGTAAGAAGACAAGAATATGCATATGATGTATTGTGAATTGTTTAGTATGAAGCAAAAATTTTATATATGAGAAGAAGGAATATGCATATGTGTGCATCTATTGTGTTTGAGATTCTTTTTAGCATGTAGACAACTGAAGTTGGTCATCAGCAATGATAGAACACTATTTTGTATTCTTGGAACTTAGTTTTTTTTCATCTATGTTGCCATCAATGCCAAAGGGGGAGATTATTAGCATGAATGTTGATGATACTACTTTGGAGGAGTGTCCTAGGCATTGGAGAGTATTGACATGTTGCATTCATGATTGTGTTTTTCATTAACCTTAACATAGCATAGTTTCTATAAGGACTGGCTAAGTATTAAACAAAGATTTTGATGGTACAAAAAATGGTTTGATTTTTTTGTGATGTGTAGTTGCAGACATGTTTGGTATAGTTTCCTAATCACGTGGTCAAGTGTGCAATGTTTGATTCGAAGATGTATGGAAGTTGTACCTGATTTGCAGAGAGCAGTGGGAAATTAGATCCTAATTCTTGTTTATTAGCTTACATCTGAGATGTAATAAAGAGATACACAATTAGGAAGTGAAAAAGGACAATCAATTGATGACATTAGCTAGTGCACAAGCCCTAATATACCATGTGTGAAGTTTTGTATAGACTATGAGCTAACAGTGTTATTGTAATTGTAACTAATTAATTTTGTTCATATAATTAATTGGGAAAGCCTCAAGATTGACTCAAGAAATTATTATCAAGATATGGTATAAAGGTAAGATGTTTTCCTTGATTTTAAAGGGTGTATTCAAGTATTCTGATTTTTTTTGAAGTGCAAAGTGCAAAAAGGAGCAGAGTGCTTATTAAATGTGAGAAAGTGATCCAAGGGATTATTGGATGCAAGATTTGTGATCTAGTTACAAGATTAGAAGGAGAAAAGGTCTAGTTGATAGGAGAGAGAAACAGGAAGGAACAATATAGTATCATTCTATTATTTTTCAAGGAATAATATATAGATCATTTGGACAGTGGGTGCATTGGTCTTTCCTAGGAAGTTGTTTGGCTTATGGGTCTAGTTGTCTTCCACAACTCCTAATAGGTTTGGCACAACTCCTAATAGGGTTGGAATCTCCTAATAGGGACTCATATGTATTGAGTGTATCTATAGACTCCTAATAGGGTCTATCCTCTAACAAGGAGTATTTATATCAGTACATCTTGTGGGTACCATCCCCACTAGGGTTTTCCTTCTGATCAAGGTTTTCCCTAGTTAACATATATGGTGTTAATGTATATGAGTATCTTTTTGTGGTTTCAAATTATATTATTTATATGGTTAATTTTTTTAAGTTGAAAATTGTGATAATAGTTGGATAACTGATTCAACCCCCCCACCCCCAGTTATATCAGTGGATTATATATTCTAACATCAAGATGAACCCAATTTTCTATTTGGATTTAAAAATGGATCCATTAAGTCAAAAATAGGTCAAAAGGGTATAAAAGGGGTCCAAAAGGGTAGATAGATATGATAATATGATTAACCCTTTGTGATGATAAGATAACAAAGAGACATACAAAAGCCAAAAGTAGAAGACAATATTTGATTAAAAAGAATCAATAGGATAAAAATAGTTCACCAACATGTCCATAAAATATGAAGAAGACTCTCTCAACATTAAAATGCAAAGCTAATCTAAATTGGAAACCCTAAAATACAATCTAGTATGCAAAGTTGCAATTACAAGGGTTATATAAGTTGGTCCTAGTTTTTATCATCAAGCCTTATTAGGGACAATGGAAGATCATACAATCATCACCAGTATAAACTATGAGGATATGAATATGATCTATATCATATAGAAATGTGGGAACCTAGACTAGGCATCAAAGACATAAAGGTCAAGATGATGGTGCAATTAGATTCTCTCAATTTAATGTAGTAAGATTATGCTCCCATCTAGAGACAAAATGTCAAGATGGCTATAATTAAGCATGAAATTGCAAAAAATAGTCAAAGATGATACATTGTAGGTCCTAAGTGTCAAGTAGGACAACCAAGATGCTCAAGACACCTAAGATCAACAAGGTTTACCCATAGGAAGAAAGAAATAGAAAACATGCCCCATGCCCCTAGTCCTCTAGTCAATGACATCATTGAGATACTATTAGAGAGGGAACACTCAAAAATGAAATCATCATAGAAAACACACAAAGAGAAACAAAGACAACAAATCTCAATCAGTTTTATTGTTTAAGTGTGTGCATCAAAGTTAGATGACTATCACTTTAGGCCTCAAGTATGCCAATAAGAATTATCACAACATCCTAGACTGTAGCTAAAGTATATAATAAGTGTTCAAAAAAACTCAATGTCAAGGGAAGTGTTAAAAAATTCCATTGAGTGAGTTTCCAAATAAAATTCAACACAAATGAGAGAGTGAGCAAGCTATACAGGTTGTGTCCCTTAAACATAGATGACAGTTAGTTCCAAGTTGGGAAAGGTATTGCATGAGGAGATGAATAGTTAATGAGTGCAAAGTGAAAAGTTGCTAGACATAGGTACAAGGGTCTCAAGTAGCATATGTTCCAAGTATTCACCTCTTGGAAAGTTTTACTACTTCTTAATAAACTTCACATAATTTATTCTAGTGTCAAATAAGGTATAGGGCATGAAAGTGTAGCAAGATTGTGGATAAGAAAATGTTAATGTGAAAGGAGTATGAAATGAGATTACCCAAGCTAGGGAAAGATAGCCATACAAAGTATTTTTGGGCAAGTTAAGAAAGCCATGAATGGAGATAGCATGTATGATAAATAGATAGCCAATAAGCGAGATAGAATATAAGATGAGTAGTATAAGAAAATAAGAATTTGATAGCATATAGTATAAGAAGTGGAATCCAATAAGTGAGATATCATATATGATAAGAATTAAAATCTCATAAGCAAGATAGCATATAGTATAAGTAGTGGAAGCCAATAAGAGAGATATCATGAACATGTGTATCTAGGAGAGTAGACATGTAAATAGGCCTATGGGAACCATGTTTTCTTTATGTGATCATGACCAAGGGGTCAATTGGATAGGATAATGATAGGATAGAGAAATAAGAATGAATCTAGATATGAAGGCTATGAGTGAATGAGAAAGCACAATAGAAAAGATAATGGATAAGATAGCCAATATGCAAGAACAGCTCAATATTTTCAAGATAAAACAGAGAAGGGGGAATAGATGGATA
This sequence comes from Cupressus sempervirens, assembly GCA_028749045.1. Classification (NCBI taxonomy): domain Eukaryota; kingdom Viridiplantae; phylum Streptophyta; class Pinopsida; order Cupressales; family Cupressaceae; genus Cupressus; species Cupressus sempervirens. Next base: position 176,386,092 of record CM053788.1, on the reverse strand, counting down.
GTGGAAGAATTATGCATGATGCTTATTTTGTATGTATTCATCATGGAAGTTATCTAAGGTGCCACAAGAAGTGGTTTTTACTATAGGACAAATTTATTTCTTGTTACTTTTTCTTCCAAGGTGCCTATTTACTAGGTTTTCACCAAGGCACTTTTTTCTCTTTTTTATTATTATAGATTTTTAGATAGAACGGATAGTGCTCATGTTGGAAGGAAAAATCATGATAAGCGGTGACCGTAGAAAGTTATACTCAAATATTTTGATAGGGTGATAAAAGGGAGGTAATAATAGGAAGAGCATATAGAGGATAAGAATTCATTCATTGGAATGCTAGAAGGAGGATGGATAGTAGGTAAGTGTATGCTTGAAAGGATTCCATAAGGGTAGGTGAGAAACTTGAAAAGATCAACATTGACTTACACCTTGAAGGGTTGTAAAATGATGGAGGAATCATGGAGGAAATAGCTATAGGTTTGGATGTATGAGATAGCAAGAGATTTTTGGAAGAAAACAAAGCATAAGGTTTTGGAAACTTTTGAGGAAGATATTTAGAGGAAGATGGAATGAAATCCTTTCAGAGCTTGAATATCAACTTTGGTTTATTTTCAAGATTCAATTATTTCAAAAGAGACTTGGGAATCCATATAGCTTTTGAGTTTTATTTTACTTTGAGTTCTTTAGAATGCATTTATTTAATGATGGATTTAGGAACCCATATTTTCTTTGATTTTATTTTTTGGATAGTAAACCCTTGTGGTCTCTTGAATGTTTTTCCTCTCTTTTCCTTCACATCTCAATTAGATGGGACATAATGATCTTCAATTATAGATGGATTCATGTGTTAATTATTGTGTTGATCATCCTAAATTCTTCCAAAATAATTGGAGTTTGTGGATGAAGAAGGCTTATATGGTAGATTTAAATGAATGGGTGGATATGAAGGGTTCAAGGATGTGTATCTTTTTTTATCTTGAGGTATAATGAGAGAAGTGGAGGATGACCTAGGAGTGAAAGTAGGATATGGAGAAGTATAAGTCACCAATATAGATGACAGGTTTGAAGGCTTTAGCTTTGATGGATAAGGACCAAGGATAGATATAGAAGATACAATAGAATGTTGGATAGGGATATCAACATCTTTAGAGTGAGAAACATGACCAAGGCCATTAAGAGAATCATTAGTATATTTGATAGTAGAAACACCTTTGATAGGAGAATTTGAACCTTGACCATAGTTTTCAAGTTGATATCAAGAAGTAAAACAAGAAGGGATAATTTGATCTTGACATGTTTCTTCGGACAGCATAGGCATAGTGATTTTCTCGTAATTTTTAATAAACTCAATGGATATAGTAGAAGTGATATCCTAATAATACTTAATATGTAGAATAGATATAGGATATGATGGAGTGACATCTTGAAGGAGATGAAAGGGTGCTAGATTGTGATCTTTATTTATAGCTTTATCTTTTTGATAGTCCTCTTGACATGGAGCCACTTCTAAGGAAAATGGAGAACAAAGAAGGTATAGGGGATTTCTTGGAGTAGGGATAGTAATTATAAAATCATATGAAGTTTGAGTATTTTTATTATTAGTAACATGGAAATGATTTGTAGTGAAGTGAAGATTAGCTTGAGGTTCTTTTAGAGGTAGCCCTTGTGTTATGATTAACCACTAATAGCAATAACAATTACATGAAAATATAATCAATATCAGAAAATAATAAATCACATAGAAGAGAACACAACAAACAAGGATTTAATGTGGTTCACTTACTTCATGGGATATGTCTACAAATAGAAAGTCCAATATTATTATTATTTAGTGATTACAATCTGCAATCCCTTATAGTTCAATACCTACCACAAGAAGCTACAATCTCATTATACATTTTAAAATCCCTAAGCCTAAGAATTTTTATAAAATATTTTTTCACTTAAAAATTTATGGCTAGAATAAGTTGTCCAACAGAAAATAGCAGCCAACAACATTTTCAATAGTAGGGGTTTTTTCTACTTTGGGGATGGTGCCCCCAAAAAACCCCATAGAAATAAGCTAGTAGAACCACATTGATATAAGCTTCTAAGTCTAATAAGGCTCGACATCAAAATAATCTCCCACTTGGAGAATAATTAGACTCCATAATAATAACCTCCCACTTGAATACTAATCATAGCACCACTAAACCTATAACTCCCACTGGAATATCAAACTACCTTGGATTGAGGTTTTTCTTTTATTCTATTTAGGCTAGAAGACCAATCATAGATGAAGAGGAGTTCAGCTTCTCCCTTATTAATACCTTGGTAGACATATTTTTTGGATTACCATCTATATGTATCTTCTCCAACTTTAATTGTCCATCATGCAAAACTGATCAAATGAAATGGTACCACAACTATATGTGTTTTGTCTTTGAATGTAGAGCAAAGTTATACTCTAGCTATTTCTAAAAAAATAATCATCCCTCTTTGGATGTCTCAATTATTCCATGAAGAATTGAATCCATATCATATTTTTGGCTACCTCTATAAAAGCAACATACTCTACCTCTATAGTGGATAAAGCATTAATCTTCTACAACTGAGAAGTCCATCTCACTATTGTCCTACCAATAGTAAATACATAACCTATATTACTCCACCTAGCATTAATATCCCCTACCAAGTAAAAGTCAACATATCCCTATAAATCAATGGTAGAGACCTCAAAATGTAAACACTTACTAGAGGTTCCTCTCAAATATCTGTGAATTCATTTGACTGCATTATAATGGTCAAGTCCTAGATGACTTATACCTACAAACCACTACCATTACATGTGCAATATCTAACCTAGTACATAACATGACATACATCAATATTCCTATAGATGAAGCATAGGGTAAAGGTCAATTTTAAATGATCAAGTAAAGGTGTACTAAAAGCTTTAACATTCTCCATAAAGAAATGTTGCAAGACCTTTTCAATACAATCAACCTAAGATAATCTCAATTTTTTGTTCTTTTTATTTCTTCATATTTTCATGCTAGGGATTTGTTTTTCTACCCCCACATCCTTCATAGAAAATAAATGTGCTAACTATCATTTCAGCCCCTTAATTTGATCCATGTTAGGCCCAACTATAAGAATGACATCAACATATAGGCATTAAAAAATATAGTTTTCATCATCTACCATCTCAAAGTAAACATAATGATCAAAATGACATCAAGTATAACCATGCTAATGCATAAAATTGTCAAATTTAAGATACCATTATCGAGGTGCTTGCTTCAAGCCATATAAACTTTTCATCAATCTACACACTAAGTTTTCCTTATGTTTGACCTCAAATCCCTATGGTTGTTCCATATATATCTCTTCATCCAAATCACCATTAAGAAAGGTTGTTTTAATATCAAGCTACTCCAAATGAAAATCTTCAGTAGCCACAATACTTAAAACACTATACTTAGAAGTCATTTTAACAACAGGAGAAAATATCTAATCAAAATCAATGCCCTTTATTTGTGCAAATCCTTTTACAACTAAGTTATTCTTACATATTTTCTTACCTCCATCCTCTTATTTCAACTTGTAAACTCTTATATTTTGTAAAGCCCTTTTACTTGTAGGCAACTTTGGTAAATCCCATCTCTAGTTTTTCAACCAAGATTTCATTACTTATTTCATTCTAGACTCCCACTAGATATTTGTATCCACCTATAAAAATTCATCATAACATTCAGGTGTTAGCATGAATGTTGATGGTATTCCTTTGGGTTAGTATCCTCAAAATTTCTAGAGCATGTGGAATTTTTAAACATGATTGACATGTTGCATGCATAATTGTGTGTGTCATTTATGTCAACATAGCAATATTGTTGTGAAGACAAGAAGACTAGTAAACAAAGATTGAGGTCATAAAAATTGATGTTTAGGTCAAGTGTAGTTAAGGATGTATTAAACACTATGTCCTGATGATGAGGCTAAGTGTGCATCATAAGCAAAAGACATGCAGAAAATATCCTTGATATAGAGAGTATTACATAGGTCCAAAGTATCTGAGAAGAAGTTTTTGATGAATGGATTATATCACCTAATAAAGATAGAATCATGATATGTGAAGTTAGACAGTGATAGATAATAGTCTGATGATGATATAAACAAGTGCACAAGGTCTAGAGTCACACATGAGAAACTATAAAGACTATGAGAAAATAATGTTATGTAACAAGAATATAATTAATTATCTTAATGTGTTCCTCTTATAACTAATTGGAAAAGCCTCAAGGTAGACCCATTGAATTTTTTTGAGGACATGGTATAATGGAAGGTATTTTTCTTGATTGCAACTATGCCTTTATGATCGAGATTAAGCAAGAAAGAATAGAGTATTTGGTAAATTGTGTAAGTGATCCAAGGGATTATTGGATCTAAAATTGGTGATCTTGTATTGAGATCAAAAGAAGAAGAGTAGCTTGGTTGTCAAGATGGAGGAAGAGGAAGTACAAGTATGTTTCATTTATATTATTTTGCAAGGAATAGTATGGAGATCATTAGGATAGTGATTTTTAGTGATTTTACTGGTCTTGCCCCTAAAATTATTTGGATAGTGGATCCATATTCTTTCTACAACTCCTAAAAAGGTTAGCATAACTCCTAATATGGTTGGAATCTCCAAATAGTTATTCAAAGTCTCCTAACAAGGACTCATATGTATTGAATGTATTTCATTAACTCCTAATAAGGTTTCATCCTCTAACAAGGAATATTTATATTAGTACATCATTTTGTATGTACCATCCCAACTAGCATTGTCCCTCTGATCAAGAGTTTCCTTAGTTAACATATATGGTATTATTGTGTATGAGTGTCTTGTTGTGGTTATTGATTATATTGCTCATATGGTTAAGGATTGATAATGTTGGTAATTGTTATAAAAGTTGGATAACTGATTCATTATATTGATGGCCTTTACTTTCTAACAATTAGTTTTAGATCATCAAGTCCTCGAAGAGAAATCCTAATAGCTTTTGGAGATCAATGGTGAGTCACTTGAGAAAATAAATTCCTAAATTTGATGGAAAAGATGAAGACTCATTTGCTATGTATGGGTACAGGATATTGGCTTTCAATAAAGAATGAAAAAGAAATTGTGAAAGAAGGAAATCTTGAGGATTGTTGTGAAGAAAAATGAGATTTATTTATGTGTAATATGTGAGCCATAGAAGCACTCTTCTCATATCTTTCTAAAAATGAATATAGTCGGTTAAAATCACTAGAGACATCTCATAAAATTTGGAAAGCTTTAGAATCTACTTTTGAAGGAGATAAGCATGTTAAAAGAATGAGATTACATAATTTGATATATTTGTTTCAAGATTCTAAAATGATGGAAGATAAATTTGTGAGAAGCTATATTGGTAGGATATCTAAGATTATTGCAAAAATTATTTCTTGTGAAGGATATAAAGAAGAAAATAAGATTGTATGAAATATTTTGAAAAATTTGACACCACCATTCAAGCAAGTAGCATAGATGATTGAAATTTGGATACCCTACACTTAAAAGTTAACTAGGGATACTTTTATTGGAAGATTTTGTAAGGAAAGTCAAGTGCAGAAACAGCTTCCTACACTAATCTCATAAGGAAAGTATGATGCAAATCCTATTAAAATCTTCTACACTTATAGATTCAATATCATGTAAACAACAATATTGCAGCCAACCATGCATATAGAAAATAGACAGAGAAAGGAACACGTAACACAAGGATTTTCTGGTGGGGAAAAACCTTTTGGTAAAACAACCCCACCCCTTCAGAACCTACACAATGTATTATCTTCAACACAAGGTTACAATACACTTGCAATGCAAGTTCAACATCAACAACCAAAGACTCCAGTAGCTACTCGTAGTACCAACAATACACCCTTTTTGCATCACATCGCTTCACAACCCTAAAAATGCTTATAACATGCGCTTCACTTTAGGGCTACTCCCAAAGGTAAACCATATTAGGGTTTTACCATTCTCCGAGAAAATAGGAACCCCAAAAAAAATTTTGTGTACAGTACTCAAATATCTTAGTTGCCACATGTCTTCACCTGTCATTGAATCTTCCTAACATAGCTCTTATGTGTCATAAGAATTCATCATAACCATTTTAGTCATGATCTCCTTACACACAATTCAAGATGTTCACACATCAACATTATTTGCAAGAAATACATTTTACAAAATAAATAATAATGAATAGGAATTATACAAGGTTGAGACACCTTATTCCTAACAGATTGGAAGCTTTAGAATCAAGCTTGAGGAAATCTCAAGAATTAACAAAAATGGAGACACCTTTCAATGCATTAAGTATTCATGTTTATTTATCTAGAAGTTCAAGCGCCTATGGTAGTAGCAAATCTAGATATGAAAAAGATAGAAAGATTGAAAAAGATATAGCCTTGCTTGTGAGAATAGATCTAGATGGTAAGAAAATATTTAAATGTCAGACTTGTAATGAATTTGGTCATTATGCTTCTATGTGTCCTAAAAGAGAGAAAAAAATATAAAAGAAACTTCAAGCCTAGAATACCTAGAGATTGTTTGTGTGGAAATTAAGATGATGAATCTGAGGAAAGAGTTCAAAGTGAAAGTGATGATGAGTTATGATTTGTGGATATAAAATAAGTGAGTTTTAAAATTGAAACCAAAGAGGAAAAATCCCTAGTTTCTCAAGTTGAAAAGAAATTTGATTGGATTATAAATAGTGGTTGTTCACATCATATGACTATTGATATGAACAAGTTTGTTAAATCTAAAGATCATGATGGAGGAATTATTAGAGATGGTAACAATGTAACTTGTCACATCATAGGGATTGGATCTATTACTCTTGATGGAAAGACTAACACTGATGATGTTTATTTTCTTGATGGTTTGAAGTTGTTGGATAGTTGGTTGACAAAGGTTACCATTTGTAGTTTATATAGAAGAATTGCATTATCAAAGATAAGGATGCTAAGCTTATTGGAACTAGGACAAGATCCATAGGTAATGTGTTTCAATCAAGTCCTACTGAGATGACTTATTTGGTTGCAAAAATGGAAAACAGTTTGTTATGGCATAAAAGGTTTTGTCATATAAACTTTGATAATATTGTGAAGGCTAGTAGTACATTTTTAGTTAGAGATTTTCCTAGAATTATGAAGCATGCTAATGTTGTTTGTAAGGAATGTATAATGGCTAAGTAGAAGAAGATTTCATTTTCTAGCAAGAAGCTCACTACTATAGAGAAGTTAGAGATAGTTCCTATAGACTTGAGTGGCCCTACCAAAACAATAAGTTTCTATGGAGAAAGGTAATTTATGATTTTTGTTGATGATTTCACAAGAATGATGTGTTTCTTAAGGAAAAATTTGAAGCATTTAAGAAGTTTAAGATATTTAAGAATAGAGTTGAGAATGAATTTAGTGTAATAATTAAATGTTTGAGATTAGATAGAGCTGGAGAGTTTACTTCTAGAGAGTTTAACATGTTTTGTGAAAAAAATGGAATTAATTGGAAATTGTCATAACCCAAGACTCTTGAGAAAAATGGGATAGTAGAAAGAAGAAACAAATCTATATCAGAGACAACAATAGCAATTATGTTTTAAAATGATGTATCCAAGACATTTTGGAGGGAAATAGTCGATACAATAGTATACACCATGAATAGAGTGCACATTAGAAAACATACAAACAAGACCCATTATGAACTATGTTTTGGTTATAGACACTCAATGAAGTATTTCAGAATTTTTGGAAGTAAATGTTAATGTTATCTCTAAAATTTGTGCCTTGGTTGTATCCTAAGAGTCAATCCCTTTGAGTAACATGGAAACACTCTTGAGGTAGTGGTTGTACCAAAGGTAGGAGTGAATCTTCAAGTTATAGATTGGCTCCTTATGATGCTTCACCTTTTTTCTCTTTGAACATGAAATTAAACTTGGGATGGAAAGGGGTAGAAGAAGTACTAGAATTGAAACCTGAGGCTAAGGTGATGCACCAAACACTAAGATGAAAATACTATTGAGAAGACATGAGGGAAATTTTCCTTAATGGTTAAGGGTGGCACAATATTGATCTCAGAAGATAGTCACACATAAATATTTCACAAGAAGGATAGACCTTAGATAAGATTTTAAAGGGAATGATAGCATTCACAATTTGAAAACTTGAAAGAAAGCAAAAGTGTCATGACTTACAACCTGTATCAAGATTCAAAACCACAGTTGTAGATAAAGACTAAGACACAAACTTAGGGACTTGGAAATAAATCATAAGAGTATATAAGATTAGTAACTTATACCACAAAAATAAAAATAATAAAGGCCTTGAATGGTTCCTTTATTTCTAGCATCCAAGGTGTTTCAACAACATTCCACCAATCAGTTACAAGTAAGCTTTAGAGAAGTATGAAGGACTCCTAAGAGACCATGATAAGATTAATTTTTGTTAAAAAATGGAACCCTTTCTACAAATTTACAACAGCTTTTTATAGAGTTTACGAATAACTCAAATATTACATTGAGTTCAAACTCTAACTAGGTAGAGTTGAAATTATAGAGAAGAAATAATTGTTGATTAGAGAAAAACATGATCAAATGCACATCTCCATACTAGAAGATATGATCTTTTATGTGAAAATCTAGTTTTGAAAAGATAAAAATGGTGGGCATTAACATTCTAATTGGGCAGAAGGACAAGCATAGGGTTGGGAAGACAAAACTACATTTAATGGGCATTGAGAACACCAAAAGAGTAGTTACGGATGATCTAAGAGATCAATTTCCATTAAAGAGTTGTATTAGATCATGTTTTTTAATGCCAAATCAGCCATGTCAGATGGTCAACGATATTTAACCTTTTCTCTGTACCCTTCTTGAATTTTCATTAGCTAAGGGGACCTCTTATATTCTCTAGTTTGGACAAGTAGAACACCCCTTTACATCAAGCTATGGTCTTATGATCTTTCAATCACCTCTAAATTCAAGACCCTCCATATATCTTAAGAGAGGAAACTAAGCCTCACAATCTTATGATTAATAGTTATCATGACATTAGAGTCTATATTTAAGTCTCTTACAATCTCATGAGACATAGATTATAAAATTGGTGTAGCATCTTTTCTTTCTTTCCTTTCCCTCACAATCCTATGATCATAGTCAACTTGCCTTATCATGACTTCAACGGCCTCCTTGTTCTTCCTTGTGATCATATAACAATAGTCAACTAACCCTATCATGACATCAAAAGCATTAACCATTTACCTTGTGATTATATGAGAGGTGATTTATCATATCATCGAAAGACTTCATTGCTTGCACCTATTATCTTACAAGGAACTATTTATCATAAGATCAAGAGACCATTTACCTTGTTGAATAATCCTTTATGCTCTTGTTTCTATCCTTATCATGCCACATGACATAAGCTCACATTCTCACCTTAGCTAAACCTTGACCATCTTCACAAAATGTAGAAATGCACATCATCAATCAATTGAGATCAGATGGTCATGATGAAACTAAAAAACCTTTGTCATAGCTAATGCCTCTAACTAATCAAAACATGTCATCCTATCAACCCTTCTGACATATTTCCCAACTTACAATCTTACTATCGCCTCTCCCTCATAGCCTCAAAAACTTCCATTGTCTAACCCTACGATCTTACAATCATTGACTATCATAGCTTTAGAAGCCCTAGAAATCACCTTCATGACCATGTGATCCCCATTTTGTCATAAGGTCATAGCCCCTTTACAACCTTAGTACATTTCAATCCTTATAACCTCACAATCTCTTGATGATACAACAATACTAACTATCATATGGTCACAGAACCTCCCTTGATCTTTTACGAACACATGCCTCCACAATGCTATGATGAGCTAATCATTGTAATCTCATGAGACTCAAAAATTATCTTCACGATCCTCTGCCACGTCGTAAGATTGTAACCCTCATCCCTATCGTAACACCGACATTCCATTTACCAACAGACCCTTACAATGTCATGAAAACAAGGATGTCATGAGATTATCAAGCTTGGAACTTCCACCAATGATCCTAAAATGAACTGGGTTGACTGGGCTATTAACTTTCACAGGACCGTAACTTAAAATTTTGAGGTCCATTGATCAAATGCATTGATTGAAATGATTATTCATCATTCAATGAGATATCTTGACCCTTGTGATGATTTAAAAAGGAAACCTCCATTAATCTGGCCCACCATGACACACGGTGAACACTCACTTCCTTGTAATGGCTAAACATTGAGCAAGATGTAGATCTACTAAGATCATATGCTAGTAATATAATTGAAGAAGATTTTTATAGTTAGCACTCTTGACCAATTAGATATCACCAATCCATAAACCCTTTGACACATCCTTCATTTATTGCCCCCTACTGAGTCTAGTCCCACCTTGTCCACATGGTAAATGATCTCTTCCCTACAATAGCGAAACATAGAGAAAATCTAAAAATTATGAATACACCACCCATTGATCTTAGAATATCTAAAGGTGGGGAATATTGTAAGCTTGAGGTTTCTTACTAATGCAAATCTCAACCTGCAACTATGTGAATAATGTAAATTACTCCATTGCATATTGGAACTAGAGTCTATCTTTTAACCCTGTGACTATGTGAACAAGGTAATTCATGACTTTGCCATCCTAATTTTGAGTTAATCTTAACTCCTAATCTTGCAAAAAAATAAAAATTTATTGCTATGGTTTGATTGCAACCACACAACCTTCATATCCTTGAGCCTTCAACTACTTGCAAAGTTATGTTGACTATGGAGATAACTATTTCATGTGGTCGTAGCTTCCCTAATGGTTAATTGCTAACTACATGCGATCTAGCAATGAAGAGTAGTCGCAAGGTCATAACTAAAAATATTAAGATATAATCATGCAATATGAAGAAACTTGAAGACCTAGGGATTTAAAGAGTATGACCAATTTTTTATATACCCTATCAAGTTTGCATGGAAAATATAAGAATATAATAGACATGGACATGATTACCACCTGTTTGAGATTGGTCAACCTTTCTACCAATTTTCCTAGTGATGAAAATTGGTAACATTTTGCAGACTTCTACTATATGGCTACCTGCTATACATCAAACCAATAGCCTTATGTATTCTATTGGGCATAGAGTCAATTTAGATATGAAAATGAGTCTCAAAACTAGGTGCTCATGTTTAGATGTATGCATTTGGGCTTGTACATAGGTTACAAAAATGGCAAATGAATCCATTGACACATTAGTGTGCATGTGACATACTTTTCTTACTTAGCTCCTTGGAAGATTAGTAACATTTATTGAAAGTAGGACAACTAAACTAAAGCAAACCTTTGTTGGAGTAACAATTAGGGAAAATAAAAGCAGGAAAACTATATACAAGAAGAAACCTACAAATCATACCTTGAAGCAAAGCTTGAGGTGTATCCCATTCACAAGGATTGGAAAAACATCTCCCTCTATGGTTGATAGCTAGTAGGCATTGTTGATAGCACTAGTAATTTAGCATACCTTAGCATTAATGGATCATCCTCTTTGAAAAGCATTAGATTATCAATCAACTCCAATGAAGGGAATTCTACAAAAATAGGTAGCTTGGCTTGTTTCTCGTATAACAACATAAGGTGAGTTTCCAAGAATTCATTTAGGATTGATTCTATCAATCCATGAGACTAATCTCAACTTAGAATGTGAATCATAATTGTTTCCTACAAAAGTTCTTTTTAGTATCCTTAACAAGTTTTTATTAGTACTTCTAGCTAAACTATTGCCTTGAGGATAGTAATTCAATGAAGTATTGAGGTAGATTCCATTTTGTAAGGCCCATTTAGTCATTTTTGCCCCCACAAATGCTAAAGCATTATCAAATACAATGGAATCAAGAACTCCAAATCTATAAATCAAATCATCGTACAAGTTTAAAATAGTAGTTTCATTGGCCTTCTTCAAAGCTATTGCTTTTGTCCAGCGTGTGCAATAATTTGTGGTAGTTACGATCCATTTGTGGCCAGTACCAAAATTTGGATTTATAGGACCCAAAAAATTGATAGCCCATTTTAGAAATGGTTGATCAATTAGAATAGGATATAGAGGCAAGGTGGCCAACTTTTCCTTTCTAGAAAACAATGCACATTTCTTGCATTTTGTTTCCTAGCAATGAGTATCTTTAAACAAGTTGGGCCAATAATATCCAGCCATCATAATCTTATAGGTTGCTATCTTTGGCGAAAAATGACCTCTTGCATCATGGAACTGCTCCAAAAACTCATTGGTATCATTACTATCAATTCATCTGAGCAAGACTCCATTCATATCTTTTCTAAGAAAAATATCATCAACCAATACGTAAGGTACAAATTGCAACCTATAATACCTTTGCTTGGCTCTATCAAGCAATGGAGGACATTCCCCAACTTGTAGAAAATGAACCATCTCTTGTAGCCATCTCTTTGATTGGTCTTGTTTGGGGGTATATTGGTTGGCAAGGAAATTTTATTCTATATCACCTATAGTTTGAGCCTTCTCATTTTCTAGTTGCTTGCATAAGCCTTTTCCTCTAACAAGCTTAGTCACCTAAATATCTACATCATATTCCATAACTTGGGTTATCCAACCAACCCTTTTCTCAATGAGATCCCTGATTAATAAGAATTCCTTCATGCTAGGATGAGCTACCATAAGATGAACCTTTTTGTTTGAAATTAAATTTTTAAAAAATTTTAGGCTTTTTACAACACCAAGCACGTGTTTTTCAATGAAAGTGTGTCTTTTTTCATACCCCTCTAAACCTTTAGTGAAGAAAGTAATGGTTTTTTCTTAAAAATGATCATTTTGTTGAACTAGTACTATAGAAGTTGTATCCATACTACCATATGCATACAATATGAAGTCTTTTGAAAATTTAGGATTTACCAAGGCTGGAGCAGCTGATAATGTCACTTTCATTGCTCCAAAACTACATTTGGCTTCTTTTACCAACTCAAAACAACATTTTTCTTAAGCATTGATGTCATTGTTTTCAGAAAGTTATCAATATCTAGGATAAAACATCTTACAAAATTTATTCTCCCAATGAAACTTTACAATCCACTTTTATGATGTGGCAAAGGCAACTCTAGAATGGTTGCAATCCTTTCTTACTAATGTAGCAAGTAAGAAGTTTAAAGTGTATGAGATGGATGTCAAATCAGCCTTTCTAATGTTGAAGTTGAAGAAGAAGTTTACATTGAGCAAGCTTAAGGATTCCCTTTTACAGAAGAAAAAGACATGGCATGCAGATTAAAGAAATCAGTGTATGGTCTGAAGCAAGCACATAAAACTTTGTATGCAAGGTTGGATAAGTATTTTTTTTTAAATTAGTATTTTCTAAAGGTATGATAGGTAGTAATTTTTAGTTGAAATAAATTGATAATGACATGTTGATCATTGTGATTTTTTTGATGACATAATCTTTGGAGGTAAGGATGAAGCAAGTGATAAGTTTGCACACCAATGGTAACTAGTCACAAGCTATCTAGCAAATATGAAACCCCTAGAGTTGAGTAGAAGAAGTACACATCAATGATTGAAGGTTTGAAATATCTAACTCACACCATACCAAATATAGCAAATGAAATTGGGATAGTAGAAAGATTTCAAGTTGATCCTAAGGAGTCTCATTATTTAGTAGTAAATGGGATATTCAGATATTTGAAGGGTACACCTAATTATGGACAACAGTATGATAGTTCAAGTGATTTCACTTTATGTTCTTATACTAATACAAATTGGGTAGGCAGTATGGATGATAGAAAGAGCACTAATGTTGGATCATTTTTCCTTGGAGGAAGATTGGTTTCTTGCTTGAGAAAGAAACAATATTGTATTTAACAGAGTACAGTTAAAGTAGAGTATGTGCGAACAACAAACAAATGAAAATAGATCATGTGGATGAAGCAGATGCTAAAGGATATTGGGATAGAATTTTCATAACATGTTATCATATATTGTGCTAACATTATCATATATTGTGCTAACACAAGTGTGGTGAGTATGTCTAAGAATCATGTATTTCATTTTATGACTAAGCATATATCTATTGAGTATCATGTTTTGAGAGAGAAAGTTGCATAGAAATAAATTAGATTGGAATATGAAAGTGCAAAAGATTAGATTGTAGATATCTTTATTTAGCCTTTTCCTAAAGATACATTTGAGTACTTGCAAGGTATGGCTAGGGTGATGCCCCTACCTACCTTTGAGTAGATGATGTAGATATTGTATCAGACTAGTGGTACAGAGCACTATTGTTTGATTGGATTGAGTTTTGATGCTTCTTGTATGGGAGAGCATATGAGATGAGCAGAGTCATATAGAACTCTTAGAAGTTAATCTAGAATAGTGTCTATGGACACTCGAGTTGGTCAAAGACTTGGAACAAATGATTGATATATTAAATCCTTTGTCATTGATGTCAATGGGGGAGAGATTGTTAGATTATATATTCCACAAATATAAATGAGAGGGGAGTTGAATCAATTATCCAACTATTATCACAAGTATGAACCTTAAAAAAACTTAACCATATGATCCATATAATCAAAAACTACAACAAGATACTCATGCACAATAACACCAAATATGTTAACTAGGGAAACCATCAATCAGAGGGAAAACCTCGGTGGGGATGGTACCCACAAGATGATGTACTAATATAAATATTCCTTATTAAAGGATGGACCCTGCTAGGAGTCTATAACAACATTTAGTACATATTAATCCTTGTTAGGAGACTTTGAATCCCTGTTAGGAGATTCCAACCCTATTAGGAGTTGTGTCAACCTTTTTAGGAGTTGTAGAAGATAAATGAACCCACTGTCCAAACAGCTTCAAGGAAAGACCAATGAACTCACTATCCAAATGATCTCTGTATTATTCATTGTAGAATAATAGAAATAAATAGTACTACTCCTTCCTCTTTGTATGTCCTATCAACCAAAATTCTTCTCCGTCTCATATTGTAAGCAAATCACAAATCTTGTATCTAATAATCCCTTGGATTGCTTACTCACATTCACCAAACACTCTACTCATTTTCGCACTTTACACTCAATACAATGATCATGAATTTCATTCATATCTCATAAATGAGGAAAACATCTTTCCTTTATGCCATATCTTCTAAATAATTCCTTGAGTTAGCCTTGAGGCTTCCCTAATCAATTATAATAAGATAATTAATTAATTACAATAACAATAGCACTATTGGCTCATAGTCTACACAACTTCTAACATGTGTGATATTGGGACTTATGCATTTTCTAACATCATTATCATATTGTCTTATGGCATTGGCTAACCATGCATCTTCAAATTATATGTCTATCAAACGATATAATAAAAAATTCAAAAATTGCTTCTTAGGTACTTTGTCTCTATACTGGTCTCTACAAATCAAGAATACCTTTCATATGTCTTCGAATAATGTACTACACATTGAACCTTCACATCAAAAAACTATATCAACCATGTCCATGAATGTGCATCACCAGACAATCAAATCATTATTTATATAACTAAGATCTCTATATGCTTCTCCATCAGTCTTCATAGACTTACTGCTATGTCTACATCAATGACAAAAATAGTAATGAATGCAACATGTCAATACTCTCCAATGCTTAGGATACTCCCCCAATATAGTATCATTAGCATTCATGCTAACAATCTCCATGTTTGGAATTGATGGTAACATAGATGAAAAACATCTAAGTTCCAAGAATACCAAAATAGTACACTATTGTTGCTATTGTTGTTCTCATCTTTTCAAATCCTCTTCATCAATCAAATTTGATAGCCTCTAGAACAATACTTTTTTTGCATCTTCTTTTGAATCAGCAATAGTTGTTCACAATAAAAAACTCACCATACATCATAATTCCTCATGCTGCATATCTCCCCTATAGAGATATTCCTCGTTCTTTCTTATATGAATATTTCTAAATCTCCCTAATAAAGTACATATTTTCAAACAATCTTCTCACCATACATACTTAGGAGATTTTTTTCATGCATATTCTACCCAATTGACATCAATGACAAAGGCCTCATTACATCAATTTATTGCTCCAAGTCTTCAACCAACTCAAGTGTCCAAAGACTATGTTGAAGAGTAAATACCAAGAGTCCTCAATGACTTAGCTCATAACAAATACTCCCCTATATAGAAAGCATCAACATTTAGTATAGTTTAACAAAAGTGCTATGTACCACTAGACTGATACAAAATATGCATCATCTTCTTAGAAGTATTGCAAGGGCATAACCCTAAGCATACCTCTCAAGTACTCAAATGTATACATAGGTAACGGCTTTGTAAAGATATCTACAATCTGATCTATATTACTCACATATTCCAATCTGATCTCATTTTTTGTTGCCTTCTCCCTCAAGACATGATACTTTATATATATATATATATATATATATATGTATGTATGTATGTATGTATGTATGTATGTATGTATGTATGTATGTATGTATGTATGTATGTATGTATGTATGTATGTATGTATGTATGTATGTATGCTTAGTCTAAGAATGCAACACAGCATTGTACTTGTGTTATCATTATAGATGATAACAAGTTCTTTAAACTCAATCTCGATATCCTTCAACATTTGTTTCATCCACATCACTTGATTACAATTATTTTCTATTATAGCATAATCTGCCTTAACTATACTCTAAGAAATATAATCATGTTTCTTTCTTAGCAAAGAAACCAATCTTCCTCAAAGGAAAAATTCTCCACCACTGGTTCTCTTGCTGTCATCCATAGTGCCTACCCAATCCACACTAGTATATGCACATAGAGTGAAATCACTCAATTTATCATACCAAATTCCATAATAAAATGTTCCTCTCAAATATCCTCTTTACTATTGAATAATGATACTCCTTAGAATTAGCTTGAAATCTAGCTACAATCCCAATTGCATTTGTTATATCTGGTCTGGTGTGAGTTAGATATTGCAAACCTTGAATCATGGATATGTACTTTTTCTCAATTGTATGTGTCTCGTCCTTGCTAGATAACTTGTGACCATTTATCATGTTAGCATGAATGTTGATGCTATGGGGGAGCATTACAGAACATTGTTATGATTGTGTTTGTCATTGATGACAACTTAGTAATGAGTTTGTAAAGACTGATAGAACTGTGATCTTTTTATTAAGGACAATACATTACGTATCTACTTATGTGCAGTTACCAGCACATACTACAACATGTATTGGACACATGGGCAAGTGCACAGAACCTGAACCGATAGTATATGGAAGATAGTGTTAACATATAGAGACCCACATGAAAATAGAGCACTAGGAAAGAAATTCATACTATCTGGTTGATATAGCTCATTTTAATTGATATAAAGGGTTGAGAAATTAATTGGGGGTAGTATATTGATCATTGATGATATCAAAGATTGTGCATGTATGGAAGTCATAGTATGAAATTTTGGGTATAACTATGAGCTGACAACATTAATTAAATGTGTATCTCATTTAATTAACGTATGGTTATAAAGTGTGAAGCCAACTCAAGAATTTAATATTGAGTGTGGTATAAAAGAAAGATGTTTTCCAAGTTTTAGACATCATGAGTGAGATCGAAGAGTAGAGAAGAGTTGTGAATAGTGAAGCAGCATAGCAGAGTGACTTGCTAATGTGTGTAAGTGACCTTGAGGGTTATTTTTAATGGATACAGAGTTCCAGATCTAATTGCATGATCTAAAGATGAAGAAGTTCAATGTACTACACAAGAGGAAGAAGAAAAATATTGTTACAGATATGTTATTCTAAAAGGAATATTGTTTAGGTCAATTGGACAGTGGGTTCATTGATTTAATCCTAAAGTTCTTTGGACAGTGGGTTCAACTATCTTCAACAATTCCTAATAGGGTTGGAATCTCCTAACAAGGAATCTTTTACTAAGTGTTGTAATGGACTCCTAATAGGTTCCATCCTCTAATAGGAATATTCATATTAGTACATCATTTTTTGGGCATCATTCCCATTGGGATTTTCTTTATGATCAAGGGTTTCCCTCGTCAACACATCTAGTATAATTGTCTATATGCATCTCTTTATGGTTATTATTTACTTTGACTAAATGATTGAATTTCCTTAAGAAGATAAATTCTTTAGATTGTTATATAACTAATTCACCCCACCACACACCACCCCCCCCCCCCCCCCCCCCACTTCTCAATTATATTGGTGGACAATTATTTCTAAGAATTGGTATTAGAGTATCAAGTCCTTGAAGGAAAAGTTTAACAGCTTTGGGAGATTCATGGAAAATTTGGTCAAAAAGGAAAGTCTAAGATTTTATGGCACAAACTATGACAACCAGATGGATAAAATAAAGACTCATCTCTGGTGCATGGGTCAAGGATATTGGCTTGTAACTAAGGCATCTAAAAACATTACAAAAGAAGACAATCTTGAAAGTTGTACTAAGGAACAAAGAGAAGTATTCATGTGCAACATAAGGGCAAGAGAAGCAATACTGTCTGCTCTACCTAAAAGTGAGTATAGCCAAGTAAAACAATTCAAATTATCTCATGAAATCTGGAAAACCTTAGAAGCTAACTATGAGCGTGATACACATGCAAAAAGAGTTAGATTGCAAAAATCGTATTTCACATTCCAAGATGCTAAGATAATGGAAGATGAATCTGTGAGAACCTATATTGGTAGAATATTTTGGATTTTTGTAAGAATCACATCTCTTGGTTGAAAAAAGTTTGATGATGAAGTACTATGGAAGATCTTGAAAATTTTAACATCACCTTTCAAGACAATAACACAAATCATTCGGGTAATGTTACCTTATACAACTAATTTCACCAAAGAAAAATTGCTTGGTAGATTGAAAGCTAAAGAATTTAATTTAAAATAATTTGAAGAATTAGCAAAAGTTGAGATAGCATTTAGTGCATTTAACATTAAACCTGGTCTAGCAAGGAACACAAAAGTGCAAGGAGACATTGCTAGCAGTAGCAAGTCTATTGAGGAAAAGATCTAGGAATGAGTGGCTCTTCTTGTGGAAAGAGAAAAGGGTAGTAAGAATATAATTAAGTTTTGGACATGTAAAGAATATGGTCATTATGCATCTAAATGTCCTAAGAGAGAAAGAAAGTATAAGGGAAGATTCAAATCTAGAAAACCTAGAAATTGTTTATATGCCAATGAAGAAGAAGAAGAAGAATCTAATCAAAGAAAAAGTGAAGATGAATTAGGATTCATAGCTACAAAGGAGGATGATCTTGATAGTGAAATCAAAGAAATAAGTGTGTTGATCTCACAAGTTGAAAGGAGGGATTGGATCATTGATAGTGGTTGTTCACATCACATGACTAGTGATATGAGCAAATTTGTCAAATTCAGAAGACATGATGGAGGTATTGTCAGAGTAGGAAACAATGCAGCCTATCATATCATAGGAATTGGATCTATCACACTAGATGGTAAAACAAATACTGATGATGTTTATTTTGATGCTGGTCTAAAACATAACTTGTTAAGTGTTGGACAACTTATGGATAAAGGCTACCAACTTTATTTTGGTAATAACACATGCATTATCAAAAACAAAGAAGGAAAACTACTTGGTACTAGCACAAAAACTAGAGGTAACATATTTCAATTAAACTCCACTAAAAAAACATGCTTGATAACTAAAGTTGATAACAGATGGTTATGGCACAAAAGATTTTGTCGCATTAATTTTGATAACATTGTGAAAGCTAGTAATACACTTGTTTTGAGAGATTTACCTAAGATCACTAAGACCATTGGCATTATATGTAAGAATATCTTGGCTAAGTAGAAGAAAGTTCTATTTCCTAGAAAGTAGTTTGGTACTACACAAAAGCTGGAATTGGTTCATACAAATCTGATTGGTCCTACAAGAACAAGAGGATTCTATGGAGAAAGGTATTTTATGATTTTTGTTAATGATTTTACCATAATTATGTGGGTAGCTTTTCTTAAGAAAAAGTTAGAAGCATTTGAAAAATTCAAGATATTCAAAAACAAAGTAGAGAATGAATCTAAAATTGAAATCAAAAGCTTAAGATCAGATAGAGGAGGAGAATTCACTTCTAGAGAATTAAATATCTATTATGAAGAACATGGTATCAGGGGACAAATATCCTCACACCATAAACCTAAGTAGAATGGGATTGCTAAAAGAAGAAATAGATCAATTGTTGAAGTAGCAAGAGCTATGTTTTTTGAGAATGATGTACAAAAAAAAGTTTGGAGAGAAGTAGTCAATATATTAGTATATACACTGAATAGAGTGTAGATTAGAAAAGCTATGGACAAAACACCCTATGAGCTATAGTTGGGTCACTCACCATCAGTCAAATACTTTAGGATATTTGGAAGCAAATGCTACATCAAAAGAGATGATGATATTGATAAGTTTGATTCAAGAAGCGATGAAGGTATTTTTCTTGGCTATTCATTGAAAAGTAAAGTTTACAAATGTTTACTATAGAACAAAAACTATAGTAGAGTGGGCAAATGTTAAAATTGATGAAAAGTTTGGCACTAAGGAAAAGATGATGGATTATAACTCGAATGGAGATTATTATTCTGGGATAACTAACAAATGCAATGAACTATTTCTCAAAACTAACAATGACTTGCAAAATAATGTGCAAATAGAGGAAGTAAGAGAAGAACAAAGCACGATACTTGAAATAAGAATTGAAGTAGCAACTCCTACTCCAAATAGGAATTTGATAAGAAATCATCCTACTAATTAGATAATAGGAAGTAAAGAAAAGGGAGTAATGACAAGAAGAAAAATTAATGAAGAACTATGCCTAATATCTCAAGTAGAACCAAAGAGTGTAGATGAAGCAATCAAAGATGATCATTGGATAAAAGCAATAGAGGAAGAACTTCAATAGATAATTGAAAATGACACATAGGAATTAGTTCCTAGACCAAAGGACAAAAATGTGATTGGCACAAAATGGGTATTCAATAATAAAATGAATGAACAAGGAGAAGTAATAAGGAATAAAGCAAGACTTGTATGCAAAGGCTACTCTTAGTAAGAAAGAATTGATTATGAGGAAACATATGCACCTGTAGAAAGAATGGAAGTAGTAAAAATGTTCCTAGCATATACAAAAAATAATAATTTTAATGTATATTAGATGGATGTTAAGTCGGCATTTTTGAATGGAGAACTTCAAGAAGAAGTTTATACTGAGAAACTAGAAGGTTTTCCTTTGATAGAAGACAGGGATATGTTTTGCAAATTAAAGAAAGCCTTGTATGTATTAAAGAAAGCACCTAGAACCTGGTATGAAAGGTTGGATAAATACTTGGAAGAGCTTAGATTTGCTAAAGGAATAACAAATAGTAACTTGTACTTGAAAAAAATAGAAGATGGTTTGTTGATAGTTATTGTATTTTTTGATTATATCATTTTTGGAGGAAATGATGAAGCCAGTAACAAGTTCTCAGAAGATATGAAGAATGAGTTTGAAATGAGCATGATAGGAGAAGTGAAATTTTTCTTAGGATTGAAAATTGTTCAAAAAAAAGAAGGTATCTTTATTTCTTAGACCAAGCATTTGAAAGATTTTCTGAAAAGATTTGGTCTAGAAAGTTGTAAACCTATTCAAACTCCTATGTTAACTAGTCACAAGTTATCAAGTAAAGATGAGAACCTATTGTTGAGCAAAAGAACTACAGATCTATAATTGGAGGATTGTAGTATCTGACTCATAGTAGACCAGATATAGCTAATGCATTTGGAATGTGGTAAGATTCTAGGCTAATCCTAGAGAGTATCACTACATAGCAATAAAGAGGATATTCAAATATCTGAAAGGGACATTAGATTATGGCATTTGGTATGAGAAAAGCAATGATTTCACTCTTTGAACTTATATAGATACTAATTGGGCCAGAGATAGGGATGATAGAAAAAGCACTAGTGGAGGAGCATTTTTCCTTGGAGGAAGATTCATTTCTTGGCTCAGTAAGAAGCAAGATTGTACCTCAAAGTACTGCAAAGGTAGAGTATGTTACAGCAACAAACAATTATAATCAAGTCATATGGATGAAGAAAATGATGAAGCATATTGGAATTACATTCAGAGAACCTATTATCATTTATTGTGATAACACAAGTATAGTTAACATGTCTAAGAATCTTTGTTTGCATTCTAAGACTAAGCACATAGCTATAAAGTATCATTTATTGAGAGAGAAAGTTGTAGAGAAGGAAATTAGATTGGAATATATTAACAGTAAGTAATATATTGCAAACATTTTCACAAAGGCCTTGCCAAAGGATACATTTGAGTACTTGAGAGGTATGCTTGGGGTGATGCCCCTGCCTAGTTCAAAATAAATGATGCAAAAGTGCATTAGTCCAAGGTATATAGCACCATTGTTAGATTGGATTGAATGTTGATGCTTCCTCAAGGGGGGAGTATCTATGATGAACAAAGTCAGTCAAGGACTCTTGGTAATAGGTAATTGATATACAACAGTGTATTTAGACACTTGCATTATTTATAGAGATATATGCAAAAGTTGTAAAGCAACAAACTAGCTTGTGGTTGTGCTAATAGATTATTGTATGTTTAAACAATTGTACCATTTATGTACTCTCTTTGACATTGATGTCAATGGGAGAGAGAGTGACATGAAAAACATTGGAGAGAGTTTTTGCTATGGGGGACAAGTGTTGCAATAAAGGATTTGCATTAAGCAAGATCTAATTGATGAAGAAACTTATTGGTATTCTTGGAACTAGATGTTTTTCATCTATGTTTCCATCAATGCCAAAGGGGGATATTGTTAGCATGAATGTTGATACTACTGGGGAGCATTGCAAAACATTGTTATGACTGTGTTTGTCATTGATGACAACATAATAATGAGTTTGTAAAGACTAATAGAGTAGCAGACTATAATCTTTGTATTAAGGACAATATGTTATGTATTTTCTTATGTGTAGTTACCAGCACATACTACAACATCTAAGACACATGGACAAGTGTGTAGAACCTGAATTGATAGCATACAGAACATGTTGTTAATATACAATGAACCACATGAAAACAGAGCTCTAAGAAAGTAGTTCCTACTGTATGATTGATACATCTCATTATAATTGATATAAAGGGTTGTGCAGTTAATTGGAGGTAGTATATTGATCGCTAATGATATTAAAGAGTGCACATGTACAAAAGTCATAGTGTGAAAGTTTAGGTCTAGCTGTGAGCTGACAGCATTAAATAAATCTGTATCTCATTCAATTAATGTTTGGTGATAAAGTGTGAAGTTGACTCAAGGATTTAGTATTGAGTGTGGTATAAAAGAAATATGTTTTCTGAGTTTTAGACATCATTAATGAGATCGAAGAGTAGAGAAGAGTTGTGAATTGCAAAACAGCAAAGCAAAGTGATTTGCTAATGTGTGTAAGTGACCTTAAGGGTTACTATTGATGGATATAGAGTTCCAAATCTGATTGCATGATCTGAAGATGAGAAGTCTGACATATTGGACAAGAAGAAGAAGAAAAAGATTGTTACGCATTTTTTATTCTAAAAGGAATATTGTTGAGGTCAATTGGATAGTGGGTTCGTTGATCTAATCTTGAAGCTATTTGGACAATGGGTTTAGTTGTCTTCCACAACTCCTAATAGGGTTAAAATCTCCTAATAGGGATTCAAAGCCTCCTAACAAGGACTCTTGTACTAAATATTGTAATAGACGCCTAACAGGGTCCATCCTCTAAAAAGAAATATTTATATTAGTACATGATTTTGTGGGCATCATTCCCACTAGGGTTTTCCCTCTGATCAAGGGTTTCCTTAGCCAACACATCTAGTGTAATTGTGTGTATGCATCTCTTTATGGTTAGTATTTACTTTGACTAAATGGTTAAATTTTCTTAAGAAGATAAATGCTTTAGATTGTTGTATAATTGATTCACTCCCCCCCCCCCCCCCCCCTCTCAGTTATATTGGTGGACTATTATTTACAACATATCATAGGTGTACCAACAAGATTAGAACTTTACAATCCAAACATTTTCATGAAATATTTCAAGTACTTAGCTTGTGAGCTGAAAATACCATCACTATTATGCACAATTTGTGATCCTAGGAAAAAAAATATTTCTCCTATCATGCTCATTTCAAAATCATTCTTCATTTCTTCAAAAAAAATATCACTTGCTTCATCATCTCCCCTAAATATGATGTCATCAACAAATATTTCTATTATTGTAAAACCATTCTCAACTTCTTTCAAATACAACTCACTATCTATTATAGCTTTAGAAAATCCAAATTTTGTCAAATAGTTGTCCAACCTTGCATACCAGGTTCCAAGTGCTTGCTTAAGCCCATATATAGCTTTCTTTAGTCTACATACAATGTCTGTTGGAATTATTTATAATAAATGAAAGGGCGTGAATCATTTATCTAAGGTCTAAATGTACAAATAAAACTTTTCAGTGCTTAAAAAATTCATATCCATAAAACCATATCATCCATGCATCAATTAGAGCATATAATACCTTAACTTAGTAGGTCATTGTCCCAGGTCAAAATAACTTCGTAGAAATGTAAACATGAAATACCACAAACTCATTCACACAATTTGACATAAGGATTTGATATGGAAACCCAATTGGGGAAAAACCACTAGTAACATGCTACCCAATTTCACTCTTATGAAGTGTTGCCCTATTAAAGGCCAACCTTGTTAAAAGTTACAATACACATTATTAAATGTGACCTAGTTAAAAAATTTCAATCACCCCATTAGGAGTGAGCCTTGTTACAGTACTTTAGAACATTCAATTAGAATGTCACCCAATTAAAGGAGTTACAAATGACTATTAGGTCAACCTTAATCCAAAGGATTTATCTAGACTAATACAATTGTTAGAAAGTAATAATAGAACTCAATCTGATAATAAAGTACAACTCAATTGCAGATTACAAATCTCATGTTCATTCCTCTAATCTTCTTGGTATTCATACTTTTCATCTCTAACAGCTTGTTCACCCTTCAAGTATTCAACCTCTTAAGCCTTCTTTCTTTGTATGCCAATTATAGTCTCTTCTATTTGGCCACCATATGAAGCAACACCCTAGACTTCTTCTCTTCCTTAGGTTCTCATATATGATAGCCTTTGCTTTTATCCTACTATCTCTATAAATAAAGAATTTAGATCTTTTTCCATTTAACCATAATCATCCATTTTTTGGGTTACGTAAGATTTAACAAATCTACCCACTTTTTCATTTTAGTCCCTCTAGAAACTTCTTCTACAGTCCTCTTTGAATTCACCTCAAAATGATTTATCTTGAATTCAATGGAACCATCTCATCATAGAAATCTTCCACACACTTCTCACAATTTAAGAAATCAAATTAGTCAGCTCAAATTTGTCAAAGCTTTGATTTAACACTTTTTGTTGTTACTCAATATTAACAGTCTTTTGATGCTTGGCTAACACTGGGTTGCTTGGCATCTACTATGTCTTCTTAGCTCAATCACCATTTTTATTTCCTTGATGTTTGACACATAATAAATTTTACTGACACTTGGCATATACTAACTTTCTACTTAGTCTGAACTAGGTTTTCTTGGTTTACATTGTTTGCTAAACCAGGCTTGGCAGACACTTTTTATGAAAACACTTCTTCTTGGCTTAGTTAAAGTAACCATTTACTTTAGCCTTAATTAGATCAATAATACATCATTTCATCCTTGTCTTACTTGGTCTTAGTGCTACTTTTATACACCAAATAACTCAACCTTTGTCTAGGTACTCTTGTTAAACCGATAGGCTTATTGTGGGAGCTTTGCTCCCAATTTTTTTAATTTTTGACGAAAATGTTGTAAGACTCACCGGTTTTTAAAATTTTTGATTGATTTTCCAATGATATGGTTAAAACCAATTACTTTAGAAAATTTCTTAAATTGAAATATTATTCTTTCCATAGAAAAAATCAAAAAATAATAGTTCATAATTAATAAGGAATCTTTCCATAGAAGGGATAAATGTTGTATTGAGGATCTCATAAAGTTGGCAAATATTTTTGATAAATTTTATGCACTTATTGTCTAATATAGAAAATACTATATTGAATCTCAAATGTCTATAACCAAATGATTCATGCGATCATTTTGATTATCTATTGCCTTTCTTGTTTTTCCTTTACATTATTTATGAAATAATTGTTTTGTTCAGGTATCTAATTACCTTCACATTTTGAGTCTTCTTAATTTATGATAACAAATTCTGAGGGAGGACATTGCTGCACATAAAGACCAAGAAATGATTCATATTCATCAGAAATATAGTATACAAAATGACTATATTCTGTAAGAGGACCAAGAAATTTTGAAGTTGTATAACATATTTTAATGATAGTTTTGAGTTTGTTATAGTTGTTTTGGATCTAATTTTATAAGGGTCCCAGTTAAATTGAGCCATTTGGACTATTGTATTATTTTGTTTAAATATATTTTTTTAAACAAGTAATTTTATTATCTGATTGCATGTCGTATACATAATTATCTATTTATTGATTTTAATGTTCATATATTTAGATGTTCATGTGTTCATTTATGACATTGATAAAAATATTGTACACTTAGGTCACTATTATATTTCATATCTTCAAATATTTAAATATTTATTCATTGAACTTGATATAGATGTTCAAATCAGTATTTAAGTTATATTACATGTTGAATTTTTTTGTTAAGAAATTTATTTTTTGAAAAGAAATATTGTAAGACTTTATCTGTTTTAAGATGATAAAATTCGTTTTTAGAAATTTAAATTTTCTTTTAGTATTATGAATCCTAGAAAATATTTCTAATTTTTTGTTTTTCTTTACAAGTTTCTAATTTTCTCTATTTCTATAACATGTTTAGAGGAAATGTAAAATGCATACTACTGAATTCTTTCTAATATGTTTCTTATTTTCTATGGGAAATGTGTAAGATAGAAAAAACCTGCAAAACATGAAAAGTCTATGGATGTAAAGTGAGTAAAACCATATTTTTTATGAAGGAAACATGGATTTTATTAAGTTTAACCATTGCACATTCGCTTCTTTATGGAATTATGTTTATCTCGATTGTTATGATCAATTTCCCACAAAAAAAAATGGTCTTGAATCTTCCAATTATAATTCCTTTGTGGGTTTATTCAACAACTTATCTTTTAATAACCGTATCTTTCAAATGTTATACACAACTTCATTCTATGAATTAATTTGTTCATTTTGTTTGATCTTGTGAACTCTAAGTATTGTGTCCTTTGTGCATATGTTCATTCAAATTAAATGGTGCTAACTTATAGGGTATAGAGTTTTAAAAGAATGAATTAGTAGGTGAATTTTTCAATTGATCTACTAAATCTTTGAGTGCCTTTGGCAAAGAATATTAATAGAATCTTATTTAAAGTGTTTAATTTGGATAGTTTTCTTTTGATTTTTCATAAATTATCAAATATTATGTTTGTTTGTTTTTTTTTTTTTTTTAATTTGTTAGTTATTTTTATATATTGAACATTTACTATCAGAAAATTTGTATAAGTGTACAATTTGAGAAGAAAAGAATATATAATGAAATAGTTATCTTAATTTTATTACATTTAATATATTTTAATATTAAAAATTAGATTACCATTAGTAGCATATTTCTTCAAAACCTAGATAAAAAGGAAATAGACTAATCTAACTATTACATAAATTTCTGTTTCTAAGATAATAAAATATTGAAAACAGGGAATTGTAAACGTAATAAATTTATGTGCAAAATTTTGAGTAAAAATGTCTTAATGTAATTTTTTAGTCTAAATTTATCTTAATAAGATTATTTGTAATTTTTTATGATGTCAAAAAATCATTTTTAAAAAATTCAAGTTGTCTTGCACTATCAATGTTGACGAAAGTTTCTAATTTTTTAAGTTTTTCGTCTAAATTACTCTTTTTTCTTAAAAAGATTATTTAGGATTTTCTTATGATAAAAAAATTATTTTTAGAAAATTAAGTTTCCTATTACATTATCAATCTTATTCTAAATTTTCGTGTTTCTAATTTTCCCTCTATTTCTACAAAATGTAAAATGTTTAAGATAGTTTATGTTTAAAGAATAAGAAAACAAATGAAAAGATGACAAATTTTAAATAATTGTTATGTTTTTATTTCTATTTTTTCAATCTATTAAGTAACATTTCATTATAAATTTATTTAGTTTCTTTAAAAAAAATTCCTATCAGCTCCTTGTTGCATGCACAAAAACATGCAACTGCTAGTTATATTCTCTTGTCAAATCCCCTTCATCAATCAAACAAATGATAGCATTTAGACCAAAAAGGAATTGTCTCACCAACAAGTAATAGGTTTGACATCATTGATAAAATAATGATGTTCCATAATAGGTTATACACTTGAATCAATCTCTTTTCAATAATATCTTTGTCTTCTGTTAGAGGGAAATCATCATGTTTTTCAATTTATACCTCTTCTTCAAGTTCTCCATTCAAGAAATTCCATTTAATAGCTATCTGATATACTTCTTCCTTCATTTCTTGAATCCAATGATCATATTTATATGCTTCATCTACACTCTTATGTTCAACTTGAGAAAATAAACATAATTCACATACTTCTTCATTTACATGATTTATGTTTCTTCTCCCAATGATCTACTTAGGAGGGTGAATCTTTGATATACTTCTGCTAGGAGTTGTCAACTCAACACTTTCTTCTTCTCTAGGCTCATATCTATATTCTTCAATTTGATTCTCATTCTACAAATCATTGTTAGTCTTAATGATAACTTCTACATTTTCAATGTTAGCCTTTCAATCAACAATAGTTACCAAAGTATTTATAGCAAGAGATCTAAAAGGTGGGTATTTGTTAGGTGGAAATTTAGTGGTAGGAATTGACCCTAGTGATGTAGGTAACTTGAAAGTGGGCAGCTCAGTAGTGTTTGCAGGGAGGTCGGAGATGAATTTTAATGGGATTCTGGAGTAGGAAGAAGACAAAGTTTTTCCAGATTTATATTCTAGAAGATGTGGGGTCATTGACTATATTCATTATGATCTGCTTATTGAGATCCCTATCTAAACTAGGGACCCACTATAGGAGGGCAATTTCTTTGTGGATGTGGGAAAGGATGCAAAAGGATCTTGTGTAGAGGAGAAAAAGGAGGATTTTGAAGTGGGTCAACTAAAATGATCTTCAACATTTGGAAGAAGGTCAAGAGGAAAGTCTTATTTTCCACCTATTACTTCAAAACCCTGTTGGAAAAAAGGTGAGTTTCAAATCTTTATCCTGGACTTGATTGTTGAGTATTCTATTTCAACCATGGAGTTTACCCTAGTTGGAAAAAATTTGGAGGCCTACCCAGATATTGATGCTCTTAGAAATATGGTTAAAAGAAAATGGGCTATACATGGTCAAGTGGATATTTTGTTAATAATAAAAGGGTTCTTTTCCTCTTTTTTTTCTTGCAAGGAAGATTTAAATATGATTCTATGTGGTGGTCCCTACTCTTTTGGAAACAACATTATACCAATTAAAAAGTGGGAACCCAATATGGATCTTTATGATGCCTTTTTCTTTACTAGTCTATTTTGGTCATATTACCATGTCTCCCACTTGAGTTTTGGCATAAAGACATTTTTAAAGTGATAGCTAGTTCATTTGGTGAACTTATAGCTATTGATATTGTGATCGCTTCTAGGTCTAAACATCATTGTGCTAGAATCTATGTGAAAGTTGATTATTTGAAAAACCTTCCCCTGAAGGTGGAATTAAATTCAAAACTTGGAAAATCGGTGCAAGAGATAACCTTTGAAGATCTCCCAAATGCATGTTTTGTCTGTAAAAAAATAGGGTCATCAAATTGTCTTATGAAAATTAAAAATAAACTGAAGATGGTGAATGTGGAAAAAAGGTGGTAACAAATATTCAAAAAAGGCTTTGGAAACCTAAAGTTGTCCCTATTAATGTGGTCAAAATGAAATTAGACCAAGGTAATAAAAATAATGAGATGTTGATGGAAGAAGAGGAAACATTCTAGAACAATGAGGATATTAGGGTCAAGGAGATAAAGGAGTATGAAAATCCAGTGAACTAGATGGTTATTTATTAAAAAAGAAGATTTTAAATTGGAAGAATTTGAAGATTTAGAGGAGGCTGAGGAAGGAGAAATTCTTGAGGAAAGAAGTGCCCAAATCGATGAGAATGATATATTAGAGGAATTACAGAATGAATAATATCATACCCTATTGAGTCCTCTATGTCAAAAGTTTTTTCTTATTGAAAGTGTACTAGATTCTAAATGTGTGCATCTGATACCTAATAAGAAAGAACCTAAATAGAAATAGGATTAAAGGAATAAAATAGAGATAAAATCTAACCCTATTCCTACAGGGGTTGAGACCCGTAGAAGTAAAATGGAAATTGGTTCTCTTAAATTGAAGTTGAATGTTGGAACTCTAGAGGAACTTGGTAGAAAATATACTATGAAGACTAGAGAAAGTAAAAGATTACAAAATATTGTTGATGAAAAATAGGCAACTATTCTGGATTTTACACCTAAAAAGTTATAATGGAAGTTATCACCTAGAATATTAGGGGAATGAACAATATTCATAAACTTTATATTGTTTGAAACTTTTTGAGAGAGCACAAACCTAATTTTTGGTGCTCCAAGAAACTGAAATGGATAAAGACAAAGCTAAAAATTTAAAATCTTTTAACAATTATTGTATCATGTCTAGTAGTTTCAAAGTTACTTCTGGGGGAATGATGATTTTGTGGAAGTTGTAATGCCCCACCTAGAGATCCTTGGAACAAGGATGAAATAAAAGCCAAGATTATTATTTTTTACAAGTATGAGTGCACAATACAACATCATATATGAATTACATAGATCAGAATGAAAGACTTAACCACCATTTCGGCAACCAATGAATCTCCAAACACCACTACTTGAAGTGACACACACTCAACCGAAAATTGAAATCCAAAATGACAACCATATAAAGAATCTAAGATTTTTCAAAGCATGTTAAATTGAGTAAGTATAAAGGGTACTAGAATCACCAAAAATTGATCCCCAAAAACTAGTGGAGATGCCCCCTATTTTCTGTAGGAGGACCATAGACTGATAGGTCTTCATGCGAAGATGTCTAGCATGCCTCACGTGGAAGTATCTTATGTGTGAGGATGTGCACCATGTAGTGTGAGAAAGTGCTTGGTCAAATAGCCAAGACACCCAACACTAGTGCTAGGTTTTACACAAGAAAGTGCCAAAGGCCATGCAAAGAAACCCAACACACCACATGAGATCTTGCATCCTCGCGTGAGAAAGTATAGTTTCACATGAGATCCCAAGACAACATGCCAAAAATTTAAAAGGTAAAAAGAAAAGGGCTAAATTTTCTCGACACCAGTGAGTACTAAATCCTCAATTTGATGTATAAACACTCAAACACAATACTGAAAGATAGAAACAACATCTAACCATCTAACAAGTAGAAAAGGGAAAGTAAAAAAGGTAACATCTCACTGTACATAAAACAACATCACAATGTGC
This sequence comes from Cupressus sempervirens, assembly GCA_028749045.1. Lineage (NCBI taxonomy): Eukaryota > Viridiplantae > Streptophyta > Pinopsida > Cupressales > Cupressaceae > Cupressus > Cupressus sempervirens. The sequence goes on along the minus strand of CM053788.1, from coordinate 176,354,350 downwards.
AGAACAACAAAACTTATTAATATACGGTTCCTCCAAACCATAATAGCATCATAAGACCATCGTGGGCCCTAGCCATCTCCACACATAATATCCCAAGCTATCAATCATATCTTTGGTACTATCATATAAGGACGTCACTACTAAAACATGCTACAACATAAGCATAAGGAAATCTAACATGCTAAAAGTAAAGCATAAGATAATCCTACAAAACTAGATAACATCATCTATCATATGCCTATCATCTTAATAAGGAAATCCACCAATAACTAACATCATCTAAACATGATATACAAGCATTCCAATGAAAGCATAGATCAAAAGAAAGCATACTCTAGAACCTAAAGCACGAAGTGAAAACGTCCAACAATTGTCACACTAGGACAAAAGACCATCTATGTACACCTATCCCCAGTAGTAGTATATGTAGCTATGCCTCCCAACCATGTGGAACCCATAGGTCCACTCCTACCATGCTGATGGAGATAATGATCCAATCGTAAACACACAAAAAGAAAATGTCCATGGCTCACACACACGCTAGACAGTATGATGACTAAAACCAAGACATAGACAATGCATAACTATAGGTCCTACTTAGACACTCAATGTGCTACTAACTAGGTGCTGACATCATGGAGAGTTGCTTGGCATCGACAACCCCAAGCTCAGATTGTGAATATTCAAATCCCTCAATAGGAGTTATATTACCACCTAGTGTTTTATTTAGTTATCACTTATATAAAGCTCCCTCTTCCAACCTATGGCCCCATCATCACCAAGCTATGAGATAGAATCCCCCTCCATATGATACTTTACCCTATCCATGCTCATCTAATGATGAGTTCCCAGAGGTATGTAAGTTCCCAACATAACCCCAATGATAATAAGTTTTGGAAGTACCATGGAAGATTGGGCCTGGCAAGTCACCTGAAAAATGTACGCACATGTACTCATGTGTGGTACACCACCATCATGAAGATCATAACACAAGGACTAGATGAGAACATAATTATAAATTCATTCAACCAAAAATAGACTCAAGAGGATAGATGTGACATGCATACCAATGCAACATAATAGTGGAACAGAGGTCCATCTGACATCTAAATGGATAATCTACATTCACAACCAAACTCATGCCAAGAAAACCCAAGAAAACAAGATAGCATGCAAAATAAGGTAAAAACCCTAAAAAAATAGAAAACTTTGAAATTAAAACCCATTTGGTCTTTGGATACAAAAACCCCCCAAAAATCCAATAATATTTGGGTTCGAACACCATATGCAAAAATGACCAGCATAAGCTGTGAAACCCCAAACTCCCATCCCAAAAATAGGGAAAATGTTCATACCCAAGCAACTCGGTAGAAAAAAAATAATAAAACATTGGGGAACACTAGTTCTCAACCTTCTAACAAATAGCTACAAAAAATAGAACCTAAAATGAAACTAAAACAAGAAAACTAGAAAGTGCTACCTGACAGTAAAAGGGGTAGAAACCAAAATCAACCTGGTAAAATAAATAACCCATTGATATTGTTGAATGTGATGGAAAAGTGAGATCTCTCCAAGCTAGATCCAATGAGACCGATCTCATGAAATCCCATGCTCACAAGTCTCAGATCGAATAGAAATCCAATCCTTTAGGAAGAGGATTTTAGAAAAGCTCTCCAATTTCAAATTTGTAAAATTGAAAGGTTAGAAAAAAAATCCCTTTTTCAATAATTATTCCCTTTTTGAGTGAATAGTCAATTAAGGAAAATAGCTAGTTATACTAGGTAGACTCTAAATCAACCCAAATGAAAAGAGGTTATTCCTCATAATGCGAATTCACCTAAGGGAATGTTGGCAAAAATTAAATTCAAGAAGATTTAAAGCTCAAAAAACCAAAATCAAAGAAGATCACTTAACAACTTTTATGGCAATGCAAACCTCTAAATGCATAGACACACTCACTAGTCCAATCTCATCACTTAGGTCCTATTGGAGCTCACAAGGTCAGCCTCTAGTGCTATAGGATATGAATGGGCTCCAAAGTAAGTTGCCCTTCCTCTACCTGCAAAGCATCCCAATCAAGAACATGGGCCACATTCAGAATATACTACCTCAAAATAGAAACATGAAAAATATCATGGATGTACAATAGGCTAGGTGGAAACACTAGTTGATAAGAAACAAGACCAATCCTCTTGAGGATCTCAAATGGTCTAACAAAATGTGGTGCCAACTTAGAGACTTTTTCGTAATGTGTGTTGCTCTCCCTCATACACACTCACAAAAACACCCTTTCACCAATAGAAAAATGATGATCCAACTTATGGGCACATGCATACTTCTTCTCCCTATCCTAAGCAATAACTAAACATTCTCTAATGAAAATAGTCTACTGCTCCATGTCATGAAGCATCTCTGGACCCAAAAGAAGTTGGTCCTCTAAGCAATCCCAACTCAAAGGGGTACAGCATGGTCTACCATACAAGGCCTGAAAAGGTGACATGCCAAGAGAACTATGATACCCATTTTTGTATACAAACTCAACAAGGTACAAATAGTCCTCCCACTTCACCTGCCTATCCATAACATTCATGCAAAGCATATCCTCCAGAACCTGATTCACTCTCTCAGTTTGACCATCAATCTTTATGTGATAAGTCAAACTAAAATTGAGTTGCATGCCCAACACATGCTAGAGAGACATCCATAGTGCAGAAACAAACACTAGATCTCTATCCAAAATAATTTGATGAGGGATCCCAAGAAAATGAACAATATCCTCCAAAAAAAATGCACTATAGAAAATAATGATTTGCTTCTAAATAAACCAAGGTATGAAGATCACCTGACATGGGTACATGAATACACCCCAAGTGTCCTAGTAGTCCATCAAAATCAAGCATATAACCTAAAAACATCCCCTCAAGGGTACGTCCAGACTTGATCTCCACCCTCACCTCCCAATACCAAGTGTCACTAGGAAAAGCCTCTAAGATATGGTCTCACAAATGCACTCCAAATGACAATACTAATACCTCATGTTGCCTCCTACTCAGGGCATCAAGGATGACATTCTCCTTCCCTTTAATGTAATGAACATCAAATTCATACTCACATGAGAACTCCATCCAATGATATTGTCATGCATTCAGGTATGTCTAAGATATATTGCAAGCTTCTATGAGCACTATGCAACTGAAACCTATGTCGCAAAAAGAAATGTCTCCATCAAAAAAGAGCATACACTATGGCCATGAGTTCCAAATCATGAGTGGGGAAGTTAAGCTCATGGTCCTTGAGTTTCTTAGACTCATATGCAATCACTCGACCATCCCATACCAACACCACACCTACACCTTCCAACAAAGCATTTGTGCAAACTATGAAATTAGCTACAAGATTAGGCACTACAAGGACTAGTACACTAATACTCCTTAAGAGCATTAAATTTTTCTTTTAACGAGTCTAACCAAATATACTTCTTCCCTTTCCATTGAAGAGAAGTGATGGGATGAGCTACTCGTGAGAAATCCTTCACGAAGTGACGGTACTAACCAGCCAATCCCATGAAACTATGAACTTCTAAGACATTAGTGGATACCATCCAATCCATGATAGCACAAATTTTCTCTAGATCCACTGCAATTCCATCACCACAGATGATGTGTCCCAAATACTTCACCTCTAACTAGAAGAACCCACATTTACTCAAGTTGGCATACAATAGATGGTCTCTCAAGCACTACAATACCTAATGTAAATTACTTCATGCTCCTCAACAGTCTTCAAATAGATAAATATGTCATCCAAGAATATAATGACACACTGATCAAGGTACGTGCAAAATACTCCATTCATCAAACTCATAAACATTGATGGTACATTAGTTAACCCAAAGGGTACAACTATGAACTCATAATGCCCATACCATGTAGGAAAAGTTGTTTGATGAATGTTAGCCTCCTGAATATGAAGTTGATGGTATCCTAACTTTAGATCAATTTTTTAGAACACTAATATTGCCTTCATTTGATTAAACAAGTCATCTATCTACTACAAAGGATAACGGTTCTTCGCCATCACCCTATTCGACTACTAATAGTCAATGCACAAATGCAAAGAACCATCCTTCTTCTTCACACAGATGACTAGTTCACCCCAAGAGGATACACTAGGATTATATGGTCCTTAGACAATAATTCCTCCAATTATAATTCAAGCTCACTCAACTCCTAAGTAGGCATGTGGTAAGGAGCTCATGAAATCGGCTCCACTCTTCATACAAGATCAATCTAAAAGTCAATGTCACGTTGTGGTGGCATGCCTACAATCTCATCAAGAAACACATCAGCGTACTCATGAAGGAGTGGGTGATCATCAAGTGTCACTATATGGCTCTTGGATCTCCTTGAGAACACTAACAAACACAAGGAATACACTCTGCTTTAGCTGATTAGCTAAGATCATCCAAAGTAAGACCTGGTCTTAAGACTCCCAAAAGTTTTCCCTACCCACCTGTGTCATCAACACATTGTACTATTACAGTGGAAATTGATTTTCACCTAATGGGTGGCTAGCCAATCCATGCCCAACACAATGGCATATGATCCTAGAGGCAAGATATGAAGATCCACTATGGTGATGAAGGTACCCAAATTCAAAATACAACCACTAACTAATGAGTTTGTAGCCACCTTGGAACCTATGGCTAACTCAAACTACCACCTATCAACTGGATGCACTACCATTAGCCCACATCATTGAACAAGATATGGTGAAATGAAAGAATCAAAAGCACCCAAGTCAAATAACACTAAAGAGGAAATGCCATGCAACATACCTGTAGCCTCGACTATTGCACCTTAATGATCCACTTGATGATTTTCAACCACCACAAAGACTCTGTGATTCCTACTGGCATCTCCTACAATAGGTTCAGATCTATTTGTGCCCTTACCAAATCCTGAAGAAGGTTTAGTGGAGCACTCAAAATATTTATGGCCAGGTTGGCCACAAGAATAACAATTTCCTACAAAGTTGGAACCTGTTCAGTGACCAGCCTAGGTAGCACTAGGATAAGGTGTACTACCCCTACTAGAATTATGTTGAACACTCTAATGAGGATGAACCTACTAAGATTTCTATCCTTGGTTCTAGTTATCTTCCTTCTTTACTAAGGTACCAAAAGATTTTCCACTCTTTCCCCAAAACCTCTTCTTACCCTTAGCATGATAACCACCTTAAGAGGGTTCTGATTGGGCTTAACCCTTTCTTGATGACTAGGTAAACTATGCATCTAGCCCTAAATTCCTTACACTTTGGTTTTGAGAACCAGATCTACTACTAAAACCTCTAGCCATATTTTTCTGTACAATATGTGCCTTCTCAATAGCAAGAACAAGAGTCCTACATTGATGCATATGGACTTCCCCAATGAGGATTAAATCATTTTTGTTGTAACAATAATATTACCTAAGCTCAAATAACCAAATTTTATACTGATCCACTATCATTTTCCCTTGTCGGATCGCATGGAACTCATCAGCACATGCCTCTCTACACTAAGGAGATAAGAATCTCTCTCAGGACCTCTCCTCAAAGATCTCCTAGGTGAGATATGCAATGCTGATCTAGAGCTTTTGACTCTCAATATTCCACCATACAAATGTGTGGTCCCTCATCTGCATAATCACACAATGTGCCTTCAAATTGGTTCCATATGGGTACATGGTAAAGTACTACTCCATGTCTTATAACCAAGTTTCTGCCTTGAGGCAACCTCCCTTACCATCGTACAATGGTGGTTTGGATTGATGAAGAGACTTCATGATATCCAACTGGATGGAATCTTCATTATTGTGCTCCCTACCACCCCAATGATGCATTCTACCACCTAGAGGAGTAAGAGAACATTCACATTCACATTCCTCCTCTCTATGCTATGAGTGATGGGAATCCCCATGATGGGACCCCTCCTAGTTATGATCCTGTCAACATTCCTCTACACGAGGGCCCAACCAAGAAAGAATCTCCTAAAGTACTGGCATCAGTTCCCCCATGCTATTTGATTAGCATTATTACCTTGTTCGCCTTCTCCTTCATGATGTGCCTCTTCCTAGTGTTCTTCATCATGGTTACCACTACAAGTACCACCCCACCCACTAAGTCTACATGCAAGAGGCATCACTATGGGAACAACAAGACAATGTGAGAACAAATGGGTCATGAGAATAAGATTAAAAACCATGAACTAACATGATATCAAATAATCAAACATTATATAACAATACATGGAAAAAAACAAACCCATAGTGGAAGCATAATATAGAAATCCAAATGTTGCAACATGGGCCCTGATACCAAATGTAATGTCCCACCTGGACATCCTTGGAACAAGGATGAAATACAATCCAAGATATTTATTTTTCACAAGTATGAGTACATAAGAAAACATCATACATGGAAGACTTAACCACAATCCCAGCAACCAATGAATCTTCAAATGCCACTACCCGAAATGACACACACTCAACCAAAAATTGGAATCCAAAATGACAACCATACAAAGAATATAAGATCTATTAGAGCATGATATTTTAAGTAAGCCCAAAGGGCACTCGAATTGACAAAAATTGATCCCCAAAAATTAGTGGAGATGCCCCCTATTTTTTACACGAGGACCATAGACTGATAGGTTTTCGCCCAAAGATGTGCAACATGCCTTGTGAGGAAGTTCCTTCTACATTATAATGTGCACCATGTGGTGCAAGAAAGTGCTTTGCCAAATAACTAAGGCAACCAACACTAGTGTTGGATTTCGTGCAAGAAAGTACCAAAGGTTGTCGAAGAAACCCAACACACCACATGAGATCTTGCATCCCCGTGCAAGAAAACATGGTTTCCCAATACAACACACTAGAAAATGAAAAGGTAAAAATCTAAGGGATAAATTTTCTCCACATTAGGGAGTACTGGATCCTTAATTTAAGGCATAAGCACTCAAACACAATACTAAAAGATGGAAACAACATTTAACCATCTAACAAGTAGAAAAGATAAAGTATAGAAGGTAACATCATAGTGTACATAAAACAACATCACAATTTGTAGAACAATAAAACTAAGTATGTGGTTCCTCCCAACCATAATAACATCATAATACCATTGTAGCCTCTAGCCATCCCCTATGCATAACATCGCAAGCTACCGATTAGATCGTTGATACTATCATATAAGGATGTCACTACTAAAACATGCTACAACATAAGCATAAAGAAATCTAACATGCTAAAGTAAACCATAAGATAATACTACAAAATCAAATAACATCATCTATCATATGCTAATCATGATAATAAGGAAATGCATCAATAACTAGCATCATCTAAATATGATATATAAGCATTCCAATGAAAGCATAAATTTCAAGAAAGCATACTTTGAAACCCAAAGCACTAAGTGAAATCATCCAGCAATTGTCACACTAGGAAAAAAGACCATCTCTATAAACCAATCCCTAGTAGTAGTATAGGTAGCTATGCCTTCCAACCACGTGGCACCTATAGGTCCACTCCTGCCATGTTGATGGAGATAATGATCCAACAACAAACACACAAAAAGAAAACATCTATGGCTAACACACATGCTAGATAGTATGATGACTGAAACCAAGACATAGACAATGCATAACTATAGGTCCTAGTCAAACACTCAATGGGCTACTAAGTAGGGACTGACATCATGGAGAGTCATTTGGCATTGACAAGCACAAGCTTGGATCATGCAAATTCAATTCCTTCAATGGAAGGCTCAAGCACAGAACATTTTTTATTATCTTAAGTTTTATTACCACCCAACGTTTTATTTAGTTATCACTTATATAAAGCTCCCTCTACCAACTTGTCATCCCATAATGGCTAGGTTATGAGATAAAAGCCCCCTCCATATGCTACTACCCTACCCATGCTCATCCAACGATCATAACTTCATACATATTCCCAACCCAACCCCAATGATCATAACTTCTAGAAGTACCACAAAAGATCAGGCCTCGTAAGTCACCTAAAAAATGTACACACACATACTCATGTGTGGTGCACCACCATCACAAAGATCATAACACAGGGACTAGATGAGAACACAATTAGAAAGTCACTCAACAAAAAATACACTCAAGAGGATGAATGTGGTATGCATCCCAATGCAACATAAAAGTGCAGCAAAGGTTTGACCGACATCCGAATGGATAATCTAGGCCTATAAAGCATAAAGAGACAACAATGAAGTAAATAACCATACCATAAAATCCATCACATAACATGATCATAAAATATGTCAAAATACCAGATAATCAAATATTGTCATAGACCTAACGTCATCTCAAAATGGCATCAACACGTAAATATGATAAACTGAACAGCATAGCACTATAGCATCTATGATACTAAATCAAAGTATAACATTCTACCCTCAAGTCATCTCAAGGTACATATAATAAGAGTATCAAGTATCTCTCGAATCAAAATGGACAAGGTATGGATTTCAAACACAAGAGGCACTACAGAAGTAGTATTTATTTTCTAGTACTTTTTTGGATGCAAATAAACATTTTATAGTGGTCAAAGTTAAGATTTTATCCCAGGCTAACTATTGGTACATTGTGAATGTGTACACACCTAATAATAAGAATTCTTGAAAAAATTATTGGGACTCTCTATCCAAGATTAAGAGTGTTGATTATTATGGAAGATGGTTATTTTGGGGGGATTTTAATGTTCCTCTTTATGAACATGAAAAAAAAGGTGGGAATGCTAGTCAACTATAAGGAAGACTAGATTTTATGGACTTTATAAATAATGAGAGCTTAATGGACTTAGAACTTCAAGGGATTCATTTTACTTGCAATAATAAAAGAGTTTGAAATGATTGTATCCAAGCTATATTGGATAGAGTCCTTATATCTCTTGATTGGACTAAAGATTTTGTGTGTAACCTTAAGGCTATTTAGAAGATTTCTTCTAACCACTTTCCTCTTTTATTTATGGAGGAGACTATTCAAGCTAGGAAGAATTTCCCATTTAAATTTGAAAAAACGTGGATGTAGCATCCATAGCTTGAGGATCGGTCGGAAAAATGGTGGAATATTAATATTGAAGGAACAACTTTATTCAGGGTTGCTTCTAAACTTAGAAATGTCAAAAAGAAAGTTAGAGAATGGAATAAAAGATACTTTTGGAATATTTTTGAAAGTAAATCAAATATTAAATATGATCTTAAAGTTATTCAAGATAGAATTCAGTAGGAGCGACACTCGACGGACTTGGTGAAGGAAGTAAATGAAAATTTGGTGGAGTACCATGATGTTATTTCTAAAGAAGAGATCTATTGGAGATAGAGGTCCAAATCCATTTGGCTAATTGAAGGAGATAGAAATATGAAATTTTTTCATTTTTCTACTTTGAAACACAAAGAAAAAAATCATATATCCAGTCTCACTAAAGGAAGACACAAAATTACTAATGAAAAGTATATTTGTAATGAAATGGTTTCCTTTTTTCCTTCCTTCTTGTATTCTAACCTTGATATTGATGAAACTAAATAGTTTGAGTTGATTGATACAATTCCGTCTTTGGTCACCTCTAAGCAAAATAAAATGTTGTGCACTATTCCCAAGGGAGAAGAAATTTTCAAAGTTGTGTGTTTGTTTGAAGGAGATAAGTCACTAGGGTCGAATAGTTTCCCTATGATTTTCTTTCAAAAAGAGTGGAAATGAGTTGGTAAAGATATCTGTGATGTTTTCAAAGAATTATTTTGGGCAAAAAGAATGTTGAAGGAAATTAATTCTAGCTTCCTTTATCTTATTCCAAAGAAGATTGGAGTCAATTCACTAGATCAGTTCAGACCTATTAGTCTATGCAACTCAATTTATAAAATCATTTCAAAATTCCTTACTTTTGAACTTTCTTCCTAATTTGATTTTTGATCAATAGAATACTTTTATTCTTGGTAGACAAATTCTTAACTCTATTATTTTAGTTCATGGAAATATCCATTATCTATCTCTTTCTAACAATCAAGATTTTATTATGAAAGTTGATATAGCTGAAGCTTATGATAGAGTTGAATGGACTTTTCTTCATAAGATTTTACTTTCCTTTGGCTTTAATAAGAAGGTGATTAAGCTAATTATATAGATGGTTTCTACCACCTTTTTTGTTGTGTTAGTCAATGGGAGATCCTTGGATTTTTTTTAAACCTTCCAGGGGGTTGAGGTAGGGTGATCCTTTATCTCTGATTCTCTTTACTATTATGGTTGATTGTTTGGGTAGATATATTGGGAAGTTGGTTTCAAAAAGGGAAATTCAAGGTTTGAGACCTTCTTCTCATCCTCTTATTGTTCTCATGAATAATTTGTGGATGATACCATTTTTTAGGTAAAGATGATGTAAGGGAGACTAGAAACCTAAAAAAAGCTCTTAATCTTTATTCCTCTACCTCTAGGTAGCCGATTAATTGGAACAAGAGCTCTCTATTTTTTATTAACACTCTTGATTTCAAACAAAGGAAGATTGCTAATATTCTTGGTTGTTCTATAGGATCTCTTTTGTGTACCTATCTTGGTTTACCCTTGGGGCTTAGTTGTTCAGATACTTTTTGGGTGGATCTTGTTAAGAAATTCAATAAGAAACTTGTAGGGTGGAAAGGTACTATGTTGAGTCAAGTTGGTAAAGTTACTCTTCTCAAAGCTTGTCTTCAAAGTATTCCTACTTATTCTTTGAGCCTATTTAGGATCCCAGCTAAATTTGATGATGCTACTGATAAAATTCAAAGGAATTTTTTATGGTCTGAAACTAAGGAAAAGAAGAGAATGACCTTGATTGCTTGGGAAAAGATATGTAGACCCAAGATGGAAGGTGGGTTAGGTATTAGATCTATTAGAAGTATGAATAATGATTTATTAGCAAAACAAGGATGGAGAGTTTATCATGACAATAAGGAATGGAGTTCCATTTGGAAACATAAGTACCTTTATGAGGCTCCTTCTATTTTTTATTTTCTATTCTACCCTAATATTCCTTCATCTTTTGCTATTTGGAATGTGGTCCAATGACCTAAACATATTTTGAATACTCTTAGATCATCTTTTGATTGAGGATTTTGAGGATATGACTTTTATAGAAATTTGGAAACAAACTTATGATGATTTTATCGAAAATTAGTGGATTAACAATGAATGGGTTAATATTATTGATATTAATCATGATTTTTCCAGCATCCAGTTGGAATGCTTATAGCCTTTATCCACAAAATGAGGATATTATGGTATGGAGGATTGAACCTAGAGGATGTTTCAAGGTTTCCTCTATATTTAGATCTAAGGATAAGGAAAATTCTCCACTGTGGGCTAAAGCTTGGCTCAAAGGTCTTATTCTTAAAATCAATATCTTTTTTTTGACAATGCTCCAAAATAAAATTTTAACACTAGATAATTTGCAAAAAAGATGGGTCTATTTGTTTATTAGATGTTGCCTTTGCAAGTTGGAATTAGATGATACAAATCACCTCTTTCTAAATTGTAGGTTCAACTAGAATATTTTTAGTTATCTCCTTCACTATTAGAATATAGATTGGGTCTAGCCTAATAACATTGACCAATTTCAGAGTTGTATATGTCCTTCAAAGGATATTGATATTGGTTTTCTCTAGAAGATATCTCTTTCCCATCTCTGCTGGGGTATCTTTTGAAAGATGAGAACAATAGAACTTTCAGAAATAAGGAAACTCTTTATTGGGTTTTGGGTCAATATATTATTAGAGCTATCAAAGAGAATTTCAAATCTTAGAGAAAAATATTTGATGAAACACAAACAAGTAATCCTATGAATGGTAAAGGTACAAAAATCAAACAAGATGATCAGAGATAGTCTGTGAAGTGGAGATCTCCACCTTTGGGACGGGTTAAAAATAATTTTGATGGTTTAGCTAAAGGGAATCCTGGAAAAGAAGGATGTGGCAGTGTGATGGAAATAAAATACCTTATTAAAATGTTTGATAGTATTTTTATCACTCATATTTTTCATGAAAGTAATAAATCCACTAACTAGATTGCCAATCAAGCAATCTATAGGGAAATAAAGATGAGTTGGCAACATGACTTAAGAAAGGAATGTGAGCTGATGAAAATTGTTAATTATGATATGACACATGCTATCAAAGGAAAGATCATACATGATTGAGGAATTTATGACAACAAGTGATGGGTTTATATTGGATCATTTGTGTATCCCACGGCGGTACCATAATGCATTTATGGAATGTACTTGGCACGTATGCAAGGTTAAAAGTTTCTTGGAAATTAAATACACTTTATTTTTCTTATTGGTTATTATTTCTAAAAATAGTTGTAGGAGTAGAGTCGAATACAAGATGAGAGAGGAACCTAGAAAGAAAGAGCCAAACAATTGCAAGGAATGGAAGGTGAATATAGCTATTTGGGATATTCTACAAAAAGGGAAAGTTACGGTGTACATTGAAAAACTTCATGGGTATAAGCCCCACATTATAGAATATTTTTTCAAAAACTAAATTGAAGATGGGGTTAAAATGCATGGGGTTACTGTGAAACTGTCTGAGGATTTTATTGCAGATATTATGAGTCTTCCAATGGAGGGACTTAAATTCAGTAAGAAGACCAGCATTTTGAATTATGCCTTCAAGAAATTCCAAAAAGCGATGAAGAGGAGAAAAATTTGGAGAAGAGTGGTGACTTCTATGACTCGAGCCGCCAGATCAAGGTCATTTGGAGGGAGGTTTTATTGTGCATTTGTGAGTGTTTCATCCTTAATGGTAGATCTAAGAGGGTACATAAGTTGCATTTTGTGTTTTGAATCACTTTCAATAAAAATATAGAGTATCTTTCCTATTTTATTTGAAATACTCTTTGATTCAAAGTCTCCAGGCCCATAGGTAGAAGGAGTCATGTCACATGCTCCATGAGGGGTTAATTTTACTTATTGAAAAGTATTGTAAAAATAATGTTGTTAAACCATCTCCAGTTGTGGAGAAGAAGTAGAAATCAATGGTAATGACCCTCACTCAAAGAAAATTAAGTTTAAAAGAGAGGAAAGAATTAGTGATAGTAAGGGTGCCAAAAAGGGAAACAAAAGGGATATTAAGAAGAAAATTGTGGAGGAAATTATAGAGTCTAAAAATTCTACTGAAGATGATGATAAAATAGAAATTGGGGACCACAGTTTGAATTTGGATGGTTACTCTAGGAGTAGAGGCATGTCTACTGGCAATATGGATGATAGTAAAGATAGAAAAATTGAGTCTAATGCAAGGTTAGAAGCTTTAGGGGATGAAGAGGGGAAACAAAGTGCTCACCCCTCTATTAGTAAAAGGATTTCTAGTGAGGATAAAATGAATATGGATAATAAAAAGAACTATGAGGGTAAATCCCTTATTATGAAAGAGCATAGCCTAAGGAAGGAAAATAAAGAGGAGATGAATCAGAAGCATGATGCAAACATATAAATCTAGGTCAATGTGGAGGAGAACAAGGATGCTACTATTAACTCTGTGAATAGGGCTAATGACAGGTGTAAGGATGATCCTCATCAGGAAAATTTATCTTTCCTTCATAGTGCTAAGCTTAAAGCCAACGCTTCTCTTCAAGGTGATTTTTGGATTTACAATGAGATTATGATGCTTAAGAAGAAAGATGGGGATATGTAGAAACAACTAGAATAAGAACATGTTATGAGAGCCCATCTAGAAAGACAAGTTGGTAATATTCTTGGAAAACTTAAGGAGTATGTGTTGGAACTCCATCAATTAATTAAGGGTAGTGAGGATAGGATGTAGCTTGTGACCTCTAGTTTATGTGTTGTGGTAGCCAATTTGGGAAAGAAAAGAAATTAGGAGATTATGTCTCCAAATACTATTCGGGTGAAGAGTCCAAGTGGGCAAAGCAAGAGCACTAGGAAGAGTTTAAAGAAAAAGGGTATTGAGGCTCCTCAGGCTCCTATTTCTATCATGACTAATATTATCCAAAGCACTGCGAAGGCAATCAAGGAGGTAGTGAAGATCATTAAAGAGTTTTTGTTGGTGTTGATTGAGGTTGCTGGTGTGTTGGCTGCTAGTCTGGACTATTTTATTGGTTATGTGTTTTTTATTTCTTGTTTTTTGTTTAAAATTAGGTTATAGGTCCTTGTAAAAATTGGGTTTTTTTCTTTTACTCTTGAGGTTTCAGGTCCTTGAAAAACCTAGTTTTTTTAATGTTTTTTGCTAAACTTTAGGCTTCAGGTCCTTGTAAAACCTAGTGGTGCTTAATTATGATCTTTAACTTTTGTTAAAGGCTTTTGAGTCCCTTCAAAACTTGTTTTTTCCTTAATTTAAATAATAGTTACCAAAGCTATATCTTCTATTACTTCATATTTCTTAACCAATTCAAGCTCATTAACTTTATCATCACAATCATTCAAGAATATTTTCGTGCTTTCTTTAAATTCTTCTTCTTCATTAGAAATTGAACTCTTAATAGATTTTCTTACTCTGTTAGGACATCTTGACAAAAAATGATCAAATTCTTTGTATTTCCAACAAAAAAAAAATCCATACACTCTAGATTTGTTTCCATAAGAAGATCAATACCTTCCTTGATCTTCTTGTCTTCTTTGGATCTAAATCTATCTTTACTTGTACTTGTATTCTTTTGTATCCAAAAAAAAGGATTATGGATCAAGAAACTCAATGTTTAGATCATTGAATCCTATTAGGATCCTAAGACTCTTGGTGTGTTTTATGAGTCATTACATCCTATTAGAATCCTAAGGGTTTCAAATGTCCAAGTTGTTAAGTCCTAGGAGGCAATAGTTGAAAATTTTCTTTTTGTAATAATTTTTGCTGACATTTTTTGCAAAAAGATGAAACTTGTCTTGTAACTATTCTAACCATCAAAATATAGGTTGTAAAGGATGTATTTAGATCCTAGCACCCTCAAGAAAGTCAGAGGTGTGATGTGGTGTATGTCCAAGCAGTTTTGCATAAGGAATAAATAAATTTTCTAAGCATTTCTTGGTTGTATGAAACTGTAAGGATTCAGAGATCAAATCCAATTTCATGAATTACAAGGTTTTAGTCTTGGTTCCATTTCACTTGATTTCATCATGATTGGTTAAGTTTAAAACAAGTTATAGTTGGAGCCCACTGCCTAGTTTGTGCTCATTTCCCCATTGTCAATCCCTAGAATCACTAAGAGGGTGTTAGTGTAAATAATTTATTATTAATACACCTTACTTAAGTTTACATAGGTTAAATGCATTTTCATATAGACACCTAGGAGTATGCATAGTTATATGAGTTGTATTGTTGACAACACAAGATTTTGCATATTTATCTGAGTTGTCATGTAGACAACACAGTTGTTTGTACTCTAATTGAGCACATGGTGTCTACAACATTTGTTTATGAGATACACCTATGTAAGCATATCCTCTCATCATTGTACAAACTCATGTGCTCAATGGAGGATAATCCACTCTTGGTGGACATGTGCTTAGTCATAAGACTTATCACTTTGCTCACTCCTAGTCATTCTAGATGCCTTTTTATACACACACTTCTAGTGTGTATGTACACATGATATTCTCATTATTGTTATTATGATCATCCATTATTATTTCATATTGTGCTAGTGCTTGAGCTTCTTGATCTTGGTGTTATTTTTCCTAAGGAAAATTCTTACATGGTATTAGAGCTAAGGAAGCTTCATTTACATAGCCATTGGAGACCACTTTTGCTTCACCTCTCAAAGGGCCACAATTCAAATCCAAAGTATCTGCAATTATTTGGAGCATCTAGAGCCAAAGCAGACCTCACCATTGCATTCAAAGCATCGATTTAGTGAATTTTAACTATAAATTTGACCACCCTAGGCCATAGTCAAATCTGAGGCAAAAAAATTTGCATACTGGAACTTGGAGGCATGATTTGTGAAATTGGTATGATCTCTTCAAATTTGTGCATTTAATTTTAATGTCTACTTTTTTTCATTTGCTTCTCTGCATTATATTTTCTAAAATATTTTGCGATTTTTTTTATTTTTTACAGAATATTCTACAAAAAAATTTGGCCTTTTAGGCCTATAGGAGAGAAAAATTTATTGTAGACATACCAAGTGGTCAAATCCCAGTAGCCCATGGCTACAATATTCCTCTTTGAATCCAGCACATCCAACATGCAAGCATTCAAATCATAACCGATGGCACTTTACAACATCGGGCAATTTCCATGGACAACTTCACATAATACCAGCGTTCATCTTACAAACCAATGGCATCTTCCAACAAATCTTGATGACCTTAATTTATTTCAATAGTCTATGGGTTTTGAGTTTAATACACCTTGGCCCCTTGTTTCATGGTGCATGTGTGATTAATTCTTACATCGCACCCACCGATGACATCACCTGCCAGCAACAAACTCCCAATGATGAACTCTCAGTGACAAGCTCCCTGACGCTACCAACACAGCCATATTGGCCACCATCTTATGCCATGTCTTCTCCAACTCAACTTCTAGGCATCCTCCATGTGATGACCAGTCACTATCGACACAACATCCAATGCAACTTACCATGCGGCAACCCCTAGTGGAACATTAGCATCCAATGTGGTGCCACATCAGCAAACATGGCAATGCCTCTATAAAACACATCACCCACCAATGAAATAGACATGTCACTACCCTATCAGTGCCTCTATACACCCATGTTGACTATCACATCAACAATTGATACAGTATGGACTACACAATTAGTTAGGCAGGCCCTCTTTTTTTCTGATATCAGCATTCTATGAGCCTAAAATTTATGGTCATTTGACCATCAAAAGTAGGTCATATTGCACTATTGCGATAGTTTTTTGGACATCAATTTTAACACAATGATTTCCTAAGTAGATCCCTCACCATATGTAGTTTTGATTTGATAGTTCAATTTCAAGAAGCTATATCTTAGTCATCCAAACTCCAAATCAGGTGCAATTTTTTTAATTTAGGCTAGAATTTCTTGAACTTTTGAGTTGTACTATTATTTTCTAGTTTTTGTTCACAGATTTGTTAGAAAAAATCATTTTTTGATGACTGTACCTATCCAATCCTACATTTTGCAACTTCAAATGCTCCATACGGGCTCATCTAGACACATTTTTTGGTTCTATTTTTTTTGAAAGTGGATAATTTTTTTGTCTACTTTCTAGATATGCAATCAGATAATAGGCTTGTGTGGATAGGAATACCAATTTTAGAAATAGGTCTTTTTTTGAATCGTATTACTTTAGTTAAACTTCAAAATTGTTATATATCTAAGCTACATTGCTAAGTACCATATTTGAACTCCAAAAGGAGATTGTAAATAGGAAAATTAGAAGTTCACTTAGGCCTAAATTTGCAAGTGGCTATTGTAATTGCACTGAATATAAAGTGCCTAAAGCATTCATTTGGGGTTGGCGGGGGGGCGGGGGGGGTGGGGGGTATCTTGTGTTTTGTGTCTCCTTGATATTGTGGTCTTTCTTTTGCATTATTGGTTCTTTTTCTAAGTTAACACCACATAATTATGCTACTTGGAAAGAAAAGATAAATGAGCCATTAATTGAAAAAGTTTTATTGTGTTATGTAATTAGTGCCAAAAAGAAGCAATCAAGGTGGTAAAAATTCCAACAAGAAGAAAAAGCAATGGAACGCTAAGCCACAAGATGACACACAAAAATCTTCCTCTACACATCAATCTTCCTACACACAACAATCTTCTCCACAACAAGACAAGTCGTTTTCCAAAAACAATAAGAAGGGGAAAAACTTCAACAAAAGGGAGAAGAAAACTTGTGCCTAATGTAAGAGGAATGGTCATGATGAACATGAGTGTAAGGATAAGAAAATTGATGAGTAGCTAAACTTAATTAGGAAACATAAAATTGATGTACCAAATTCCTATAAGGATAAGGGATCTTCAACCACTTCAAAAGGTAAGGGACAAGCTTTGGTAGCAAGTACAAACAATTCTAAGGAATGGGTTCTTGATTCAGGAGCTACACATCATATGGGTGCTTGAAGGGATCATTTTTCCTCTTTGAAACTATCACATGTACCTTACATCTATGTGGGAAATGACACACAAGTAGAAGTTGAAGGAAAAGGGAATGTTGAGTTAGACAATGGAGTTTTCAAGGATGTTCTTCATGTTCCCAACCTTAGCACCAACCTTCTTTCAATCTACGGAATAACTCACTATGGATGTGGCAACAAAGTGGAGTTCCTTCCTAATTTAGTTGTGGTGAAAAATATAAAGGATGATTCTATGGTGGCAATTGGAAAGGATAATCATGATACAAGACTTTATTCTTTTTCTCATTTTGTGCCTAAGTCCATTTCCCTTGCCTTGTTGACCCACTCAAACTCACAAACTAAACTATGGCATGAGAGGTTTGGACATCTCAATTGTTGCTACCTTCAACAACTTAGAAATAAGGATATGGTCATAGGTCTACCTCAAGTCAAGTATTTAGAGGGTGTATGTACTAGTTTTGAAGCAGGCAAGCATCCTGAAGAGAAGTTTGACAAGGGAAAGTCTTGGAGAGCTACTGTTGTTCTTGAATTGGTTCATAGTGATGTAGATGGCCCATTTCCAATACCATAACTTGGAAAGGCTTGCTATGTTCTCACCTTCATTTATTACTTCTCATGCTACACTTGGATCTTCTTTCTGGCTCATAAGAGTGAATTGTTTGATAAGTTTATCATCTTCAATGCTAAATTGAGAAGTAATCAGGGAAAGCCATCAATATTCTAGGAATAGATAATTGAAGGGAAAATGTGAACTCAAGGCTTATATATTCTTGTACTCATGAGGGTATTGATCTTCAACATTCAATCATGTACACTCCACAACAAAATGGTATTGCTGAAAGGAAGAATAGAACCCGTAAGAAGATAACCACTTGTATGCTACAACATAAGTCTCTAGATCAATTTTTTTGGGTAGAAGCCATGTGTTATGCCAATTAAATCCAAAATATAAGTCCCCATAAGGCCTTACATGGAATTACACCTTTTGAGTCTTGGTGTGGAAGAAAAGCAAGTGTAAAACACTTTAAAGTTTTTAGTTGTCTAGCATGGGCAAGGATACCTCCACAAAAACAAAAGGCATTGGAACCTCGAAAAAAACCTTGTATATTTGTTGGATATGCTGACCATATTAAGGCATACAAACTAATGGATCTAGAGACACAAGAAATCTTCTTTGAGAGGAGTTTTCACTTTGAAGAGACTTGTCCAATTTTGGCTCCTTCAAATCCTCCTTCCTCCTTCATCGAAAGTGATGATAATGACTTGGAAGATGATATTCCTTCAACTTTGACTTTCAATACACCACCTTTGAAAGGTCCATAAATAGTTGAGGATATTATTTCTCTTCTTCCAGTAGACCTCATTGGGCACAACAAACACTTGATTCAGTAGGTTCATTAGTGGGGAATCTTTCAAATACCAGGATGACAAGGTCACAACACAAGTCATTTCCACGTGCATATATTTCCATTGCTTCTAATCCATGGTCATTTAAGGAAGAATTAGGGGTTCCTAAATGGGATAAGACCATGGAGGAAGAACATAATGCTTTAATGAAAAACAACACTTGGGACTTAGTTCCTCTTCCTAAGGGAAGAAAGTTGGTTCGGTGTAAGTGGATCTATCAGACCAAGTTTGTAGTGGATGGAAGTGTGGATAAGTATAAGGCTAGCCTTATTGCCAAAGGTATCACATAGGTTCCTAGTGTTGACTATACTAAGACTTTTGCACTGGTAGCTAAGATGAACTCCATTCGTTTGACACTAGCTATTATTGCAACTTATGGTTGGGTTATTCATTGGATGGATGTGAAGCGTGCATTCTTGAATGATGATCTTCTTGAGGAGATTTATATGGAGCATCCATAGGGTTTCATTTAGGATTCTACTTCAATTTTTCAAGTTGAAAAAGTCTATCTATGGCATTAAGCAAGCTCCTTAGGCTTGGTATGCCAAGATGGATTCTTTCCTACCCTTAGTAGGATTCACCAGGTGCCATTCAGATTCAAATTTCTACATTGTTTAGAAGGATGACTCACACTTGATACTCGTGCTTTATGTAGATGACTTGATCATTACAGGAAGTACTTCATCCATCATTGCCAATGTCAAGACTTCTTTTCAGGATAGATTTGCTATGATAGACTTGGGTTTACTTCATTATTTCCTTGGTATTAAGATCACATAGTCTTCATCTAGGATCACACTTTCTCAACCCAAGTATGCTCTTGATTTACTTTCTTGATTTCACATGAGTGACTGGATGCCTACACCTACTCCCTTTCCTTTAGGTTTTAAGTTAGAGGCCAAGTGTTCCACTCCACTTATTGATGCTAAATTGTACAGATGATTGGGAGTCTTATCTACTTCATAGATACATGCCCTAACATGGCTTTTGTAGTTGCCATAGTTTCTTGCTTCATGCAAGAGCCACATGAGCTTCATTGGGAGGTAGCCAAATGTATCTTGCACTATGTATAGGTTACACATACGCATGGGATACACTATGCAATAGGTATTGGACTACAGTTAGTTGGATATATAGACTCAATCTATGTAGGGGATCTTGATTCTTGCAAGTCTACTTCAAGTTATATGTTTCATCTTGGTTTTGGCCCCATTTGTTGGTAGAGTAAGAAGAAAAATACTATTGATCTTTCTTCAACTAAGGCTAAGTATTGAGGAGTTGTCACTATGGCTACAAAATCTATTTGGTTAAAACATATTCTGAAGGAGTTTGGATTTGACATACCTAGACCCATAGTCATTCATTGTGATAATCAGAGTGCAATTGAGATCTCAAAACATCCAGTTCAGCATCAATGGACCAAACATATTGCATTTCATATGCTCTACATCAGAGAGCTGATATAAGAGCAGGTCATTGCATTGCAGTATTGTCTTATAGTAGAGCAAGTTGTAGATATCTTCACCAAACCCTTCACTAAGGTCAAGTGTCTTCATTTGTGAGATCTCTTAGGGGTGCAAGATATTTTAGAAAGAGGAGATCCTTGACTTCTCTCTTCTTTCTTATGGGGGGACCTTTTCCTCCTATGAGGTTTTTTTCCTTCTCATACTTCTTTATTGTACTTATCTCTCTTTTTGGGGAGGGTTTTTTGCATGAGTTTATCCCCCTTTCTCCATTTTTAGAGAGATTGCATTGCATTGCATCACATTATATGTAGAGCATTGCATTTCTACATGGGTACCTAACATGGTCTAGTAGTCAAGACCCATCATGCATTTTCATAGCTTTTGTGAGCTTAAGTGCATTCCCCTAAGTTGCACTTAAGGGGGGGTGTTAATGTAAATAATTAATTATTATTACACTTTACTTAAGTTTACTTAGATTAAATGCATTTTCATATAGACGCCTAGGAGTATGCATAGTTATATGAGTTTTCTTATTAACAACATAGGAGTTTTCATATTTATCTGAGTTGTCATGTAGATAACATAGTTGTTTGTACTATAATTGAGCACATGGTGTCTACAACATCTCTTTACAAGATACAACTATGTAAGCTTATGCTCTCATCATCGCACAAACTATTTTGCTCGATGGAGGATAATCCACTCTTGGTGGACATGCGCTTAGTTGTGAGACTTATCACTTTGCTGACTCCTACTCATTCTAGATGCCTTTATAGACAGGAACTTCTTGTGTTTATGTACACATGATATTCACATTATTGTTATTATGATCATCCATTATTGGTTCATATTGTGCTAGTGCTTGAGCTTCTTGATCTTGGTTTTATTTTACCCTAAGGAAAATACTTAAAGAGGGAAAATTGTCTTGAAGGTTGATAGATTGTGTAGGAGTTTATGATTGTATTAAAGGTCGTTAGAAGGAGCCATTGTGGGCTCTAGAAGAGTTGGTAGGATAGAATTACTTTGAAGGCTTAGGAAATTGTGGTTTCACTATGCTTTTATTTTGATCACTCTACATGAAGTGGTATTAGAGCCACTAAGACACTAATTGGGAGAAAAAGATAGAAGGAGAGGATATTCCTTTAAGGATAACCAACATTGATTTGGAAAAGATAGTCAAAGAACAAATGGCTAAGAGTAGTGCATTCAAAGAAAAAAACATGACAATGAAGAGAGAAATTGATAAGTTGAAGGGGAAAGTATGAAGAGTAGGCCATGAGGAATCTAAAGAAGGAGGAGGAGGAGGAGGAGGAGGAGATATCTTTTCTAACATGCCTAAAGATTAGAGGATCATGGTAGCAACCCTACAAAGGGCAAGAAGAAAGGATAAAGGGGATTTACCTATGTTCTATAGAAAGTTGGAACCTGCGGCATGCATAGAATGGTTAGAGGCTCTTGAAAACCATTTTGAAGCTAAGGAGATACTTGCAAATTAGAGGGTGAAAGTGGAAAAATCCAAGTTGAAGGGACCAACCCTAAGTTGGTGGAACTTCCTCCAGAATGAAAGGGTAGAAGAAGAGAAGTAGCTCTTTGCCACAAGGAAGAGAATAATGATAGAAATCATAAAATAGTTTGTCCCTGAGGATTATGAAGTGATGCTCCATAAAAGGCTACATAATCTCAAGAAGAAGGACATGGATATAAGTTCCTACACTCAAGAATTCCATAGCTCTACTCTTAGGTTTAAATTGTATGAGAATGAAAAACAAAAACTTGTAAGGTACATTAATGGGCTTAGGTATAGTATATAAGATGAACTAACACTATTATCGTTAGAATTAGTCCATAAGTGTTACCAACTTACCCTTGGGATTGAGGAAAACAAAAAGAGAAAAGGTGAAAAAAATAACAAAGGAGGAAGAGGAAACATGGAAGAGGCAAATTTGATAGAAGAGGAAACTATCCAAGACTCCAAGGAGAGGCTAGTAGCAATCAAGGGGTAGAAAGTGAAAATGGTAGCAATGGTTCCTTTAGGGGAAGAGAACCTAGTCCAAGAGGCATATTTTGAGAAAGAGTAACAAGTATGTTCACTAGAATATGTTTCTGTTGTAATTAGGTTGGACATCAATCCTTTAGGTGTCCAGAGAAGTTAGGTCGACCAATAAAGGAGAAAGGAGAATCCAATTGATCCAAGATGAAGACTTCTGAAGTAAAACTTCATTCCATAATGTTCCATATTCTTCAAAACATGGGGGCCTAGAGATAGGAGAAAGTTTGGTGTTCAATAGATCACTCTTGGTACCACTCAACCAAGAACCTCATAAAAGGAAGTCTATCTTCAAGATAGCCTTCATGGTGAAAGGAAAAGTATGTAAAGTAATTGTTGATTTGGGATCTACTAAAGATTTAGCCTCTTCTAATATGGTGAATAAAATCAATCTAAAAAGAGTCCCACATCCAAATCCCTATAAGGTTTCTTGGCTAACTAGGGAGCAATAGACCTTAGTAAATGAGAAATGGTGTGTTGAGTTTTAGATTGCAGAATATAGGGATAAAGTAATGTTTGAAATTGTGGATGTGGATGCTTATCATCTCCTTCTTTGGCAAGCCTTGGAAATATGACACAAATGCCCAACATGAAGGGAAGACAAATGTGTACACCTTAACCAAACAAGGGGAAACTTACACCATGACACCATTGGTAATTGAACCTAAGGATCAGAGTACACCTACAATTGTCTTGCTAGTAGGTTAAAAGGAATTCTTGAAAGGACTAAAAGAGAATAAGGTGCCATGTTTTTCTATTGTGATGAAACCTAAGGAGAACATTCCTAGGAAGGAGAAGAAAACACTAGAGACCTTGAGGAGAGTTGGCCCAAAGGAAGTTGTAGACTTGTTAGACTAGTATAAAGGGATAAATGTTGATGAAAATATAGATACCTTGCCACCTAGAAGGGAGATAGGCCATTGTACACACCTTATTCCTATCTCCACAGTAGCAAGGAAAATCCAAGGAAGAGTATTAGCCCTTGTGGTGTTCCAGTAGTACTAGCTCCTAACAAGGAAGGTACATGGAAACTATGTACTAACTCCAAAGCCATAAACAAGAGAACTATTAGATATAGGTTCCCAATACCTAGAATGGAGGATCTCATGGATTTTTTAGGGAATGCAAGATATTATTCCAAGATTGACTTGAAGAGTGGCTACCACCAAATCAGAATTATAGAGGGGAATGAATGGAAAATTGCTTTGAAGAACAATAAAGGATTATTTGAATGTGTTGTGATGCCTTTTGGCCTATCCAATGCTGTAAGAACTTTTATGAGATTTATGAATGAAGTCCTTAAGCCTTTCATAAATATTTTCATTATTGTTTATTTAGATTATATCTTGATTTTGAGCAAGGATAAGGATCAACATCTAACACATTCTGATATGGCCCTAAAGAGGGTACATGAGGAGTAGTTGAAGATCAATTTGGATAAATGTGTGTTTTTGCAAGAAGAATTTATGTTCCTTGGGTTTTTCATCTCCAAAGGAAAGCTAAAGATGGATCCTTCTAAGGTTGAAGCAATATTGAATTTTCCTACCCCAAAGTCTACTAGTTAGGTAAAGAGTTTACATGGCCTTGCTAGGTTTTATAGGAAATTTGTAAGGAATTTTAGTGGGATAAGTGCACCTATGATTGATACTATCAAAGGTGGAAAGAAATATCAATTTAAGTGGACTAAAGAAGTAGATCAATCATTTGAACACTTGAAAAAAAAGGGTAGAACAATAACCTATATTGGTTTTACCTAATTTTAACAAGGTTTTCACTATAGAGTGTGATGCTAGTAAGAGAGCGATTGGTGATTTCTTAAGTCAAGAAGGTAGGCATGTAGCCTTTTTTCAGTGAAAAGCTTAATGGGGAAAAATAAAAATACTCCACTTATGATCATGAATTATCTGCAATGGTCTAATACCTTAGAAAATGGAGACACTTTTTATTACCTAAGGAATTTATTGCTTATACTGACAATCAATCCTTGAGTTTTCTGAATAAATAGGAAAAACTTAACCATAGACACACTAAATGGATGGACAACTTGCAGTCATATACCTTCTCTATCAAGAACAAGAAAGAAGTAGCCTAAAAGGTAGCAAATGCCTTGAGTAGGAAGAATTTAGCCATTCAAGAAATCCAAATGGAGAGTGTTGGTTTTCTACCTTAAAAGATATGTATCCTAATGCCGAAGATTTTCATGAAGTTTATCAAGTTTTTTTGGAATTAGGAGATAGGTATTGTTGGTGTAAATAAGTATTTACTATTTACTTTTTACTTAAGTTTACTTAGGTTAATGTATTATTTTATTATATTACATTATTTTATTATTTATTTAGGTGAGACACTTAGGAGTTTGTGTGCTCTCATCAGTTGTCATGTTGACAACATAGAAGTGTGCAACTCTAATTCAGCACATGGTGTCTACAACACTAGATTTTGCATCATTTACTAAGTTGTAATGTAGACAACATAGTTATTTGCACTCCCTTTTTAGCACATGTTGTCTACAACATAAATTTTTTGGCTACACCATTGTAGTCTTATCCTCATATCATCACACTTACTCCCATGCTTAATGGAGGATAACCCATATCTAGTGGACATATGTCTAGTTGTATGACTTATCATGTTACTAACTTCTATGCATTCTAGGAGCTCTCTAGAGGCCTTTGTATATAGGCACTCCTAGTGTACTTTGATATTGCATATTGAATGAATATATCATCATTCTAATCATACTATCTCTTTGGTCTACTATTATGATTGTCTTTGAGTTCCTTGGTCTTGGGTGAATTCTGCCCTGAGGTAAATTCATACACGGCATCAGTGCTCAAGGAGATTCTCTACACATAGCCATTGGAGACCGTTCATGCTTTAGCACTTCGACTCAAATCTGAAGTATATGTAAAAATTGGGAGCATCTAGAGCTAGATTTGACCTTGCCATTGCATTCAGAACATCAATTTAGTAAAGATTGACCATAAATATGCCTATGCTAGGCTAAAGTTGATCATCAGGAAAAAAAATTTGCAAATCGGCACCTGAAGGCCCTGATTTGCAACTCGGGTATGGTAATTTTGCAGATTTAATTAATTTATTTTCCAAATCTACAATTTTATTCTTTGAAATTGTTTGCAATTTTTGACTGTATTATTTCAAAAAAAAATTGCCCAGTCAGGCTAGCAAAGAAATTTTTTTTGCAAAATCAAGCTGTCAGATCCTAGCCCTGTGTAGAGGAATAATCTTTATTTAGTGGGCTTCTCAACAAATCTGGCAGAGTTCATTCGACAGGATCATTATCGATATTCAAAATGAATCAACCTATCGACAAGCATAGGTAACATTTCCTGACACTACCCACACAAATTCGACAGATTATCCCATCAACAAACTGCACATCATAGCCATCGATGGTTGTTTGTTTAATATTGAACCTGTGGGCTTTTCACCTCATACACCCACAAGGTCTATTTCCCCATGAATGAGGGATAAACCCTTGAGCTCTAGCAATATATTTTTAAAAGTTGGCCCGCAAAACACAATCTAATGCCCATTGTTACACCGTCCCAACTATCCTTTATCCAAAGTTTAGCGACAACAATAGAGATTACTGGCATCCACATGAATGTTGTTGCCCACCAAACATTATGAAAGCTTTGCACTAAAAGGTCCATGTGGCTGCAAACCTACATGCCACGTGACATTATTTAATATGCTCCTTTCATGACACATGACTAAATATCAACACGCCATGTCAAATCGCAGTCTGCCATCCACCTTCATAGCAGAAGCAACAAATCATATGGAAATACATGGAAAATCATATGCTAGCTCACCTAGACATGCCAAATTTTTGCCCTATGTCTATACAATTCTGTACAACATGAAATCATCATGATGCCAAGCTAATATCATCATAGGGCTGAGAATTGCTAGCATCATCCAATACATGAGCATAAATTTGACGATCATCTAACCATCATTCTCGAGAAAATTTGAACTATTGTGACAGCAGTATGACCATCAAATTTAACTCCATCCTTTTCTAGTGCAACCCCTCTCCAAATTAATTTTTGATTTTGCAGTCCAACTTTGGGACGTCATATCTCAATCATCCGGACTCCAAATCAAGTGCCACTTTTTTTTGAAATTGGATAGAATTTCCTAAACTTTTCAGTGGTGTAGCTCTTTTCTAGTTTTTGTGCATGGATTTGATAGAAATTACATCTTTTGGTGATTGTACCTATCTAATCCTCCATTTTGCAACTTCAAATGCTTTGTACGAGCACATCTAGACTCGAAAATGGGTTTTATTTTTTTTTAAAGTGTGTTATTTTTTGTCTACTTTCTTGATCTCCAATCGAATTGTAGGGTTGTATGGACAAAAGTGTCACTTTTAGAAATATGGCCTTTCTTTACTTTGTATTACTTCAGATTGTTGTACATTGTAAAGTTCTAGATTTATAATCTTTCAAGAGGTTGTAACAAGCAAAATAAAAATTCCACGAAGGCCAAAATTGGCAAGTGCCCATTTTTATTGCACTACTTATAAAGTACCAAAAGCATCTATTTTTGGGGGGTTTCTTGATTTAGTGAAAAGGGGAGGGTGTTCTTGGTGTTGTGTTCCTTCTTTTCTGCAATTTTCTTTCATTTTTTACATTATGGGAAATTTTTAATTTCCAAAATTAACTCCACATAACTATGCTACATGGTCCATCAAAATGTGGTATCATTTAATGAACAATGGAGTTTCTCAATATGTAGATGGTACCCTTCCTAAACCAGTAGGTGATAATGTATTAGCAAGTGATATTTCAACTTGAGTGGTAATGGATAGGAAATCCCTAGGTGATATATGTTTGGGGGTTGATGACAAGATCATGTATCAAATTAATAAGTCATCTACATCCAAGGAAGCTTGGGATACCCTCGAAAACCTATATGGTAAAGTGTTTGAGGATGATATTTTCAAAATTGAAGATAACCTTGTCTCCTTAGATCCTAAGTTATTTTATTCTATACAGAATTTCATCATTAAGGTGAATGAACTAAGGAAAAAGCTTGTTAATTGTGAGAATCCTATTAAAGATGATAGGTTCATCTATCTTATTCATAATAAGCTATCATTAGAGTATTCCACATTTATTTCTTCTTATAACACCTAAAAGACTACATTAGGGTCTACCTATAAGAAAGTCTCTTTTGATAAATATGTTGATCTATTTGATACAAAAGAAAAGAAGTTGAAATTAATGGGGATTCTCAATTCACCTATGTCTAAAGCATTGGTGGCCAATAATGAGGGTTCTCAAAATCCAACTAGATAGTCTTCAAATAAAGGAAAGGGTAAGAATAAGAAGTGGAAGAAAAAATTAAAGGGTGTAGAAAAGACAACACCACAATCCAATCAACAAGGCAACTCTTCCTCAAATTCCAACAAGAACTGGGACAACAATAAGGAGAAGAAAATGTGTGCTTATTGCAAGGAAATGGGTCATGAAGAAAATGAAACCCATTGCCTAATGCTTACAAGGAGAAAGGATTTTCCTTAGATTCAAAGGGAAAAGGGCAAGTAGTCATGGAAAATTCAAACTATTCAAAGGAATGGATCCTTGACTCAGGTGCCTCATATCATATGGGTTGTTCAAAGGAGGATTTTTCTTTAATGAAGCAGTCAAAGGTACCACACATCTTTGTGGGAGATGATACCAAAATGGAATTTGAAGGGAAAGGAAACATGGAGATAGAAAATGGAGAGTTTCAAAATGTTCTCTATGTTCCAAACCTAAGTTCTAATCTCCTCTCAATTTACCAAATCACTCACCTTGGAGATGGACATAGAGTTGAGTTCCTTCCTGACTCAGTACAAGTGCATAGTCTGAAACATGACTCATTGGTTGCAATGGGGAAGTGAATCATGATAAAGTTTTGTACTCTTTCTCCCATTTTGTGCCCAAGTCTCCTTCATTGGCCTTGTTAACACAATCAAATTCAAACATAAAATTATGGCATGAGTGGTTTGATCATCTTTCCTTTTACTATCTTTAGAAACTTTGCACAAATAGAATGGTCAAAGGTCTACCAAAAATAAACTTTTCCATAGGTGAATGTTCAACAAGTATAGTGGATATGCATCTAGAGGAGAAGTTATATAAAGGGAAATCTTTAAGAGCATCAATTGTTCTTTAGATGGTTCACATGGTATTAGTTGGTCCTTTTCCAGTCACATCAGTCAACCAAGGTCACTACATACTTTCCTTCATTGATGACTTTTCAAGGTACTCTTGGGTCTACTTTCTTCATCATAAGAATGAAGTGTTGGACAAGTTTCTAGCCTTCAAGACTAATGTTGAATAGAAATTGAGAAAAGCCATCAAAGTACTCCAAATGGAAAATGAAAGTAGACATGTGAACAAAAGACTTAAAGACTTTTGTAGACTTGAGCAAAGCAATTAGTAGTGCCACTTGCATTCTTAACAGGTCTCCTCATCTAATCTTGGATGGAAAGACTCCTTTTGAGGCATGGTGTGGCAAAAAACCTATTGTGACACACTTCAGATTCTTTGGTTTTCCTGCATGGGCAAATAGATCTTCTAGGAGATGCAAGGCATAGTCACCTTAGCCTTGTACTTTCATTGGTTATGAATATGATGTGAAGGCATACATACTATTCAATCCAGAGACACATCATATCTTTGTGGAGAAGGATGTACACTTTGAGGAAAGTTCACTCAGCTTATCCTCTAATCCTCTCCACACATCATATCATGTAGAAACTGATAGTGACACCAATGATAATGCTTTAACAGATTCAAACACGTGGGGTTCTATCGATAGTTATAGCGAGAGGTCATGACATCAATATTCTTTGCATGCTTATATTGCCATAGTGATAGGTCCAACACAATAGGGTACATCCAGTCTTCCAGGTCCAGCTTCAATGACAAATTTGGGGGACAGTATTGATGATCTATCTCTTCTTCTTGATGCAGTAGCAACTTCTTCAATTGTCATGAGGGCTCCATCTGACCCTCTTGTTCATTCTCTACATGATTGATCATCATAGGTTGAAGTGATTATGGATACTTATGATTAGTAGTTACAGAGGGCTTCTTCATCAGCTAAGGAGACAAAAAATACTTTGAGATAGGTTCTTCAGATAGCTAAGTAGGTTTGAAAGACATCACTTACCTATGTGATTCTTTCCACACATAGTGGAAGCATCTCATTTGTACCCTTAGCCTTGTTTCTTCCTAAGGGGAGGAACACCATTTTGCAATCTTAGATTAACTTCTTCATCAGAGCAGTCACTAGCACGCATTCTTCTTTAGGGGGGGGGGGGGGGGGCTATTATGTCTCTCTTCCTCTTCTCAATTTTTTGTTATGTATATACTAGATGTATGTCATAATTTGTGGGGGTCTTGATTACCCCATCTATCCAAAAATCGTGTGATTTTCATATCTCTTTTTGGGGGAGGGTTTTTCCCATGAGGCTTTCCCTCTTTCTCTGCTTGATGAGAGATTTCATTTCATTATGTACATGGGTACCTAACATGGCCTAGTAGTCAGGACCCATCATGCACTTCATCCTAGTTTTTGTAAGCTTAAGGGCATTCCCCTAAGTTGCACTTAAGGGGGGGTGTTGGTGTAAATAAGTGTTTACTATTTACACTTTACTTAAGTTTACTTAGGTTAATGCATTATTTTATTATATTGCGTCATTTTATTATTTATTTGGGTTAGAAACTTAGGAGTTTTTATACTCTCATGATTTGTCATGTTGACAACATAGAAGTACACAACTTTAATTTAGCACATGGTGTCTACAACACTGGAGTTTGCATCATTTATCGATTTGTCATGTAGACAACATAGCTATCTACACTTCCTTTTTAGCACATGTTGTCTACAACATAAATTTGTTTGCTACACCATTTCAGGCTTATCCTCACATCATTGCACTTACTCTCATGCTTAATGGAGGATAACCCATATCTAGTGGACATATACCTAGTTGTATGACTTATCATGTTGTTGACTTCTATGAATTCTAGAAGCTCTCTAGAGGCCTTTATATATAGGGACTCCTAGTGTACTTTGATATGACATATTGAATAAATATATCATCATTCTAATCATACTCTCTTTACTCTACTGTTGTGCTCATGTTTGAGTTCCTTGGTCTTGGGTGAATTCTACCCTAAGGAAAATTCTTACAGGTATCATATTGATTTTGCAGATTATATCATTTAAGAAGGTCTTTTTTTCAAAGGGATTCAATTATGTACACCTCAATGTTCTATGAGGGAAAATATAATTAGGGAAAACCATTATGGAAGCGTAACTAGTCAGTTTGGCCTTGACAAAAATTTGGAGTTGGCAAGAAGGTTTTATTTTTGACCTAAGATGCAAATAGATATTAGGAATTTCGTAGAGACTTGTTTGATTTTTCATATGACCAAGTGAATTAGTTCTAATCAAGGATTGCACACACTATCACCTATACCTAAAAATCCTTGGGATTCATCTAGCATGAACTTTGTTTTGGTCCTTCCAAGGACCAAATCTGGTTATGATAGTGTATATGTGGTTGTGGACAGATTTTTCAAAATGGTGCACTTCTTGCCTTCTAAGAAAACAAATGATGCTTAAAGTATTGCAAACCTTTTCTTCAAGGAGATTGTAAGACTCCATGGGCTACCTCTTCCCATTGTGTCAGACATGGATCCTAAGTTTGTATGTCATTTTTGGTGTATCCTATGGAAAAGATTAGGCACTAATCTTGTTATGTCTTTTGCCTATCATCCCCAATTAGATGGGAAGACTAAGGTCATAAATAGGTCCTTAAGTAACCTTCTTAGGTGTGTTACCAAAGATTATGGTGTTGCATGGGATACTATTTTACCTTAGGTTTAATTCTCTTACAATGACCCAATAAATAGGAGTACAGGACTAAGTTCTTTTCATATTGCATATGGTTCTCATCCCCAGGGTATGTTTAAGCTTAGAGATGTAGAAAAAATTGGTCAAAGGAGTGCCCTTGTAGATGATTTTTTAGACGTAATGAGGGACATCCACCAATAGGTCAAGGAAAGGTTGTAGTAGAGCTCTCAAAAATATAAGCAGACATCATATGTAAAGAGGAGAGAAGTAAATTTTAAGGTTGGGGTTACGGTACACCTTAAGAAAGAGAGGATTCCTAAAGGAAAGTATACCAAACTACACACGAAGAAGATTGGTCCATTTCAAATCCTTAAGCAATGTGGTCCTAATGCATATAAGATTACTTTACCTTCTGATATAGGACTTTCATCTATATTTAATGTATCTGACATTTATTCCTATAAACCTTCTAGCTCTACTAACACTGGTGTTGTGGGGTCTACTAATTCTTTGTCTACAGATGTACTTCAAGGTCTACCAAATAAAGTACCACAAAGCATTGAGTGTATTTTGGAAAAGAGGATCAACAAGAAGACTAGAAGGCACATGCATCATGAATACTTAGTTAAATGGTAAATCAAGGCTTTGGAGGAAGAAACTTGGATGACTCCTAAGGATATTGAGAAGACTATCGTTAAGCTTTTAGACATTCCCACTGAAGGGATCTGAGTCTCTTTTGGCCAGAAGAATATGGTATATGACACCTAGGTGACATGATAGGTCATCTAACAAATGGAAGTAGGCTTATGATGGAGGACATGGGGGTGATGATCCACCTCATTTAATATGTTGGTTTATGCTTATATGTAATAAGGATGATCCTTTTGTTGGGTCAAGGGACTTAAGGTGCCTATATAAACCTAAGTTCATTTAGCCCTAAGGATATTTCTTTTTGGTTATTTTAGCTAATAAAATGACTCTTATCGTGTTTAATGAGTCATTACATCCTATTAGGATCCTAAGAGTTGCAAATGTCCAAGTAGCTGAGTCCTAGGAGGCAATAATTGAAAATTTTATTTTTGCAACAATTATTACTAACAATGTTTTGACATTTTTTCCAAAAAGATGAAAATTGTATTATGATTGTTCTAACCATCCAAATATCAATTGGAAAGGATGTATTTATATCCTAACACCATAAAGGAAGTCAGAGGTGTGATGTGTTGTATGTTCAAGTAGTTTTGCATAAGGAATAAATAGATTTTCTTAGCATTTCTTGGTTGTATGGAACTGTATGGATTGGGAGATCAGATCTAGTTGCATGAATTGAAATGCTTTTAATTCTTGTTTTAATTTCACTTGATTTCATCATGATTGGTTCAGTTTAAAACAAGTTATAGTGTTTTTACTACAAATAGTTTAGCAAACACTAAAATAGAGGGTTTCAAAGAAGATGTGACCCTATCTTAAAATTCCACAGTTGGTTTTCATGGCCTTCTAGAATTTTCAAGGTTAGGGCATGTACTTTAAGATTCCTAAGTGGTGGATTTTTCTCAGAGGATCTAAGGGTCCTATGAATGTGCCCTAGGTTGAATATTTGCATGTATACAATCAAGAAACTGAGGAATTTCAGGACAGGGCTCAAAATTTGGCCATAGAACTAGGTGAGTGATTATTTCATGGTGAAATAAGTTAGGTAATACCTTCTAAACCATTAAACTAGACCTAGGTATCCATCTTTGTTCATTCCAAGAGTTCTATGCTTAATTTGGCTAATTAGACCTGTGAAGCTTTTGTAGGTTCAGGGGTGTTGGAGTAGATCAGAAAGTTGGTATTTGGGGGATTGATGTCACTTCCAAAAGGGTATCTAAAATCCTATTTTTTAGCCAAGTTATGCAGGAAATATCAAGTTACTATCCTAAAATTAGTAAGAAAGCTACAGGGAAAATTAGGCCTCTTAAGAGAAAATCTACATAACCAAAGTTGGGGAAGCCAAATTTTAGTAAAAATCTAATCCTTGAGTGTCCTTGGAATGTTCCAAGTATTTTTTTGGTCTAGAGAATAGATTGGAGCCCATTTCCTAGTTTGTGCTCATTTCCCCATTGTTGATCCCTAGAATCACTAAGAGGGAAAGTTGTCTTGAAGGTTGGAAGATTTTGTAGGAGTTTGTGATTGTATTGAAGGTTGTTCGAAGGATTCATTGTGGGCTCTAGAATATTTGATAAGATAGAATTACTTTTAAGGTTTAGGATATTGTGGTTTCACTAAGCTTTTGTTGTGATCACTCTACATCAATTAGGAGTTGTAGAAGATAGATGGACCCACTATCCAAATAGCTTTAGGGAAAGACCAATGAACCCATTGTCCAAATGATCTCTATATTATTCCTCGTAGAATAATAGAAATGAATAGTAATTCTCCTTCCTCTTTCTATGTCTTGTCAACCAGACTTCTACTCCTTCTGATCTTGTAACCAGATCACAAATCTCACATCCAATAATCTCTTGGATTTCTTACTCGCATTCACCTAAATCTACTTATTTTTTCAATTTGCACTCAATACAATGATCATGACTTCCATTCATATCTCACAAACAAGGAAAACATATTTCCTTTATATGATATCTTCAAACTAATTCCTTGAGTCAACCTTGAGGCTTTCCCAATTAATTACAATAAGATAATTAATTAATTACAATTAGAATAGTACTATCGGCTCACAGTCTACACAAATTATCACATGTGTGATATTGGGACATGAGAATTTTCTAACATCATCATCATATTGTCTTACGTTACTGGCTAACTATACATCTTCAAATTATATGTCTATCAAAAGATATAATACAAACATCAAAAATTGCTTCTTAGGTACTTTATCTTTGTATTGGTCTTTGTAAATCGGGCATATCTTCTATACATCTTCAACTTAGGAATGACACATTGAACCTTAACATCAGGACACTGTATCGAACATGTCCATCAATGTGCATCACTAGACAATCAAAACATTGTTCATACAACTAAGATCTTTGTCTTCTTCTCTATCACTCTTCATAGATTTACTGCTATGTTGACATCAATGATAAACATAGTCATGAATGAAACATTTCAATACTCTCCACTACTTTGGATACTCCCCCAATGTAGTATCATTAATATTCATGCTAACAGAGATTGTATGAAAAACATCTTCTATGTAGGAATGGAGGAGAGATTGCATGAATAGGGGGAAGTATGCATGAAATATGTCTCCTGTGAATAGGGGGAGAGAAGTACCATGAATGGGGGAGAAGATCCTCTAATAGGAGAAGATTGACTAATGGGGGAGGGACTAAGATCTCCTATGTATGAGTAAAAGAAATTATAATTGATGTCAATGGGAAGATACATTGAATGGGGGAGAAGTTGAGAGTTGTTCCTGAGAATCAGTGTGTCAACAACTAATGTCAATCCTAAAGAAAGAGATGAGAACATAGTAGTGTTCCAGAGGATTTTAGAATAGATTTATGTTGAGGATTTGAAAAGAAGATAATAATGGTAGCTATAGAAAGGTGTTGTTTTAGTATTCTTGGAACTCAAATTTTTCTCATCTATGTTGTGATCAATTCCAATGGGGTAAATTGTTAGCATGAATGTTGTTGGTATTCCTCTATGGGATTATAGTAAATATTTCTAGAGAGTATGGATTTTTTTAGCATGATTGACATGTTGCATTCATGGCTGCGTTTGTCATTGATGTCAACATAGTCATATTTCTATGAAGAATGGTAGAGTAGCAAATAGAGATTGAGCTTGTATAGACTGAAAATTGATGGTTAGGTCAAGTGTGATTAAGGACATGTTCTACACTATGTATTGATTTTGAGGCTAAGTACACATCAAGTAAGGAGAAAAAATGCTAGAAGATATACCTTATTTACAAAGAGTAGTAAATAGACAGAGTAACTGAGAATAAATATTTGATGAGTGGATAGTATCACCTAACAGAGATAGATTCATGATATATGAGGTTAGGCAATGATAGAGGATAGACTACTTATGACATCAATTAGTGTGCAAAGTATGGAGTTGCATGTGTCAGAAATTGTGAAGAATGTGAGCTAATAGTGTTGTGTAATTGTAATATAATCAATTATGTTAAGGTGTTCCTATTATAATTAATTGGGAAAGCCTCAAGATTGACTCAAAAAAAAAATTTGACAACATGGTATAAAGGAAGGTATGTTCCTTAATTATAAATATGTATTTTTGATTGAGATTAAGTGAGAAAGAATAGAGTATTTGGTAAATGTGCAATCAAAGGGATTATTGGATGCAAAATTGGTGATATGGTATTGAGATCAGAAGAAGAAAACTTTGTTTGAAAAGATAGAGGAAGAGTAAGTACAAGTACAATTCATTTCTATTATTTTTCAAGGAATAATATGGAGAAAAGTTGAATAATGGGTTGAATGATCTTTCCCTTGAAGTTGTTTGGATAGTGGGTCCTCTGCCTTCTACAACTCCTAATAGGTTTGGCACAAATCCTAGCAAGGTTGGAATCTCCTAACAGGGATTCAAAGTCTCCTAATAGAGATTGATATGTACTAAATTTATTTCATTGACTCCTAATATGGTCCATCCTCTAAAATTGAATATTTATATTAGTACATCATTTTGTGGGTATTGTCCCCACTAAGGCTTTCCCTCTTATCAAGGTTTTTCCTAGTTAACATATATAGTGTTATTGTGTATGAGTATCTTGTTGTGATTGTCTATTATATTTATCATATGGTAAGGATTAATTAGGTTGGTAATTTTTATTATAGTTGGATAACTTATTCACACCCCCACCCTCCCCCTCTTAGTTATATTGGTGGAATTTACTTTCTAACATCAAGTTCACCAACATCTATTAGTAAAATAGAGTACAAAGAGGGAGAAAATCTCTCTAGAGTTCTTCTTAGCATTGTTGACCATCTAAAGTCATTTGGTTGTGTGGTATTTGTTGTCAAGGTTATTGTAGAGCATGAGGGACTACTAGAACATCTTCTTTTTGGGTATCATCCAACACTACATAATCATTTTCTATCTTCTCATGTTTCTACAAGAGATCTTTATACAACACTTTTGCATTGAATATGACACCCCTCCTTCTTACAATTTAAAAAAAAATTCAAAATCCTAAAGACTATAACCTAATTTATTAATGCCATATCTAACAAATACACTTTTTTTTGACTTAGCTTCCATCTTGGTTCTTGTTTTAAAATATATATGTGCAAATGCTTCACAACTAAAGGTTTTGAGAAAAGAATAACTCACCTTCCTACCAGTCCATGTTTCCTCTGGAATACTAAAGCCCAAAGGAGTAGAGGGACCTCTATTAATCAAATATATAGAAGTATTGATAGCCTCTTTCCACATGTTTAAGGGAAGCCCAGCATGTAACCTCATGCTTCTTGCATGCTCCATTATTTTCTTTTTCATGCATTTAGCCACTCCATTTGCATTTTTTATAATTGAAAGTTCTTCCCATTAAACTTCTCAATTGTCATCTTTTGCACATCTATCATTGCTCCCATTTAACCATGAGACTCCTAGTCAGAAGTGAGACCTTCATATAGAGGATAGCTCTAAAAAAAGTCTAGGCTTGAAAAAACAATGATATTCTAGCCTTGATACCACTTTTTAGGATTAACCATAGATAGAAATAACAATTACATGCAAATATAACAAATATCAGAAAATAATATATTGCCTAGAAGAGAACACAAGAGACAAGGATTTAATGTGGTTTACCTAATCCCTGGGCTATGTCCACAAATAGCAACTTGTCCAATATTATTATTATCTACTGATTATAATCCACAATCCATTACATCTCAATACCACTCCAAGAAGCTATAATCAAATCACACATTTTTAAATCCCTAACCCTAAGACATTTTATACAAGATTTTTCCACTTACAAAAATTAGGGCTAGAATAAGTCATCCAATATAAAAGTAGCAATTGACACCTTTTACAATCATAGGGTCCTTTAAGGCTTTGGGGTTGCTGCCCACAAAAATAATCTAGAGGGAAACTGCATCAAATAAACCTCTAAGCCTGATTAGGCTCCACATCAAAACACTTTGAGGGTATGCATAGTCAATATAAAAAGAATTAGGTTCTTTGTTTGATGGAGGCATGTTGGAGAGCTTTAAAGTTTTAGGAGGTTCATTGGCATTGGAAGTAGGAATGTCAAGGAGACCATCACTAGACATAGGTCCATCAACATGATCTTGCTCAAGAGAAGTATCCTCATCACATGAGTCAGTAGGCTTTTCAATTCCAACTACCTTGTCATCAATGAGATCTTGTATTTTATGTTTCAAATCCATGAAATCTGAAGTACTATGTTTATTATGTTGATGATCAGCACAATAAATATCCAAGAATGGGTTTCTGTATGATCTAGAATTAGGAAACATGATGAGCTTAGTGTCAAGAAGTGTTTGAAAGATGGCATCATAATAATCTTCCAAAGGAGTAAAAGTTCTCTCAAAAGTATGCCTAGGATCCTTTTGTTGTTATTCAAGTGAATGGGATGTATCTATGTCTTCATCATAGTGGTTAAAGATAGGTTTGTCATGAATTTTTTACATAGGTTGTATAGGCTTAATGGAGGTATCACTTCCATGCTCTCTAAAGAGGTCCTTGGATCCAATAGATGAAGACAAATTTTGTCTTGGTGTAGAATATATAGACCTTAAAGAAGATGATGACCTTAAAGAAGAGGACCCAAATAGATATAAATGAATTAAGGAGGATTCATGTAATAATGATATATTCTCCTTTGTATTTTTTTCAAATTCACTATGCATTCCCATTATGCACTTAGTGAGATGAAGGTAAGAAAGAGAATTTGTCTCTTCTAGCTCTTTATACACAATGTATAGGTCTCTAAACTCTTTAGTAGCATGTAGGAACTTACAATCATCTAGACCTAGATGAGGTTTGGAAGAAAAAGGTTTGAAACCCATAGTGGTAGATAGAAAATCAAGCATGAGGAGACTAGAGGAAACTAATAATGTGACACAAGATAGCTTGATGTCCAAACTATAGAGGTAAAGTATTCACTTGCCAAAATAAGAGAGAGAGAGAGAGAGAGAGAGAGAGAGAGAGAGAGAGAGAGAGAGAGAGAGAGAGAGAGAGAGAGAGAGAGAGAGAGAGAGAGAGATTAAAGTGACTTGTCAAGCAAAGTGTCCAAATAATTTACAACACTTGCAACTTGAGTCAAGATCTAGGCAAGGAGCCAAATAGTTGAGTAGATAGAGAAAGAAAGATGACAAGTAAACAACATTCCCAATCAAAGAGTGTAGTCAAGAGAAAAAGGTAATAATTTTAGAAAAAAGAAGGTCCTGATATGCTGACATAGGTAGAAAAAGACCAAGACTTATAAGACCAAAGAGTTATTTTAAGAAAGTTTACGCACTAGAAACATAGAAAAGAAAAGTCAACTGATGAAACTCCCCCTAAAAAGAAAGACAAGAAAAAAATTTGACTTGGGGTAAAAAAAATTTTGACTTTTTGAATTTTTCATATTTTTGTGTTTTTTGAAGTTTTATAGTTTTTTTGGTATTTTTATTTTACTAAAAATACACAATGAAAGCATGCAAAAAGGAAAAATATCATAAGGCTCAATTCAATGGGTGTATCCCTTTTTGTTCCAAGTGGAGAATGTTTTAAACATTCAAGCACATCAAACACACCAACAACCTATTCAATTTTCTACAAGAGTGTAAAAGCTAAACTAGGAGATATCCTCAATATATGCAAGGTACATGAGGCCCAAATCCATAGATGAAAGAGAATACTACCAAAAAATAATGAGGAAATAGTAACTCAATCTCCACCTTCACTTCCCAAAGGTATAAAGTTCTTTGGGGCTCAGCCAAGATTGACCATATAGCTACTTCCAAGAGGCATGTCTTTAGATTCAAGCCCCACTATTTGTAATCCACTAGAACACAGGAGTTGAGGCCATCTCCTAGAGTGATCACTTCTCTAAGAAGGCCCCCTAAAAATAAAAATAAAGATCCCTTATTTATGTTCCCCTCAAAATCCTTAACAAGGATGGAAGAAGAAAACATAAATAAGAAAACCAAGATTAAAAGATAAAGGGGTTATTTTAAGCCCAAATCCAAATTTGTTTAAGCCCTTTTTTCAATGTTGGGAAGACACACTAAACAAGTTGACCAAAAACTAGAATTGTTTTACAATGAAAAAGGAACAAAATGATCACTTTTTAAAATTCAACTAAGAAGGTTTGGAATGTGTGCACCTTGATTTCAGTCTTTCTATTTTTTTCAATTGTTTGCTCCCTTGACCTCCACGTTGCCTTGACAAGCTTCAATCAAGTGCATGAAATCATGAAGAAATAGTAAAATTCAAATAAAACACATTGAATTCCATACAAAATGACAACTCATATCATGCATTAAACCATGCACAAATTAATTGCAAGCCAATCACCAAAATTTCCTTTTTGTTTTTCACCTTTTGACCTAGTCAACATTATGAAGGTTGCTCCCCTTAATACCATAAATACATAACAGAAACAAGGACACAATACAAAATGCAAGATCAAAATATGGACTTCTTATTTTCGTTACAAATGTGAAACTAAAAAATTCACAAGTACAATATGCTAAACCACATGGGTGCCTTCATTATAGTAATCTACAAGACTAAGTTGTGAACTACCACCCAGAGCTATTCTAGACAATTTTTGGGCCTTTCTAAGATAGGGAACTTTACATTGCCTAGGAAGGTTTTAGACATTGAAACCTAATACCTAGGGCCCACAAACCCTAACAATACATATAGAGTCATTCAAATACATCTTTGACATTTATTTTAGGAATTTTGGGTACCCTAACTTTGGAAGGTCATAACTCTCGAACTATTTCTTTGATTGGCTATTATAACCACTTTTCAAAAATGCTAGCTCCTGATCTACGGGCTCAAAATTGTGTAAGCACCCTTCCATTGAGTTTTTGGACCTCATCTTAGCACTCTAAGGCATCCAACAATGAGCCTAAAGATTTTTCTACAATTTTTTTCCACTAAAAATTTGCAATAACTTCTCTGATACATAAGCTGGAGCAATTAGATTTTTATGGTAGGCTTATAATTCTAAAATGAACTTGTTGGTCAAATTTTTGGCATGATAATTTTCCCTTGCCTAGGTAAAAAATCAGACTGGATCTACTGATGACACAAAAACCTTTTAAAAATATGCGAATATTCTCCATCCTTTTCAAATTTTTTTGTGCCTCGAGTCTCCCCTTTTCCTTTTTGTTTCTCACCACCTGCTCCCTAAAAGATCTATAGTGGTTGCTATCTTGCTATGAAAATATGCAAGTGTTTTATCCTTAGCAACATAGTGACTACCGCTAAGGTGAAGAGAAGTACTGGAAAATGGAGGTACAATGATTGGAGATTGTATTGCTTCAAAAATATTTGATCACATTTTTATGACAAACCTATCAAAACCTAAAAAGGGGTTAGAATATTGAAGTAAAAAATGAGTCAACAGAAATCTCAACTTTTCTAATTAGTCACTTTGTCGCTATAAAAAAAATTGAGCACTTCACCATTAGCGACATGGCACCTTCACCAAAAGTAATGGCCAATAGTCATGTTTAAGTTTTCTGGTAATCATAAATATCCCAAGTGGCATGATCGACATGCAGTTTTATTGTTATGTCAGAAGCATTAATAAGGGTGGTTATGACTTCACTTGCCTTTATCTTTATAGCCCTGAATTAAGCATAGTCACTAGAGGTCGCTATATTGCTATCAAGAAATTTCTATTTCTTGCCTTTAGCAACATAGCGCCTGGACAGAAAGTAATCCTGCGACAACATTTTAGAGAAAGTGGGTCCCAGAAAATGCTCCATCAGATATTAGTTATAAAGTTTTGGCACATGATGGCATCTAGTGGGATACACGTATACACCGAGAAAAATGATGGCATTAAAGGTCGCTATATCGCTATCGAGAAACTTGTGCTTCTTATCGTTAGCAACATAGTGTCCAGTCAGTAAATAAACACATGGTGGGACCTCAAATGACATGGAAAGGTGACTAGGATGAAAGTAAGGTTTTGGTTTGTTTCCAGCAGTGCATTTTTTTCTACGTCATCAATGCCCTAGACCCACGCCCATTCATAAAGCATATGACAGATCCCAATCATCAAATCGATCTCAAATCAATAGTCCTCATTATCTCGCTATGGAAAGTTGCAAGTTGTTTAGTCTATGTGACATAGTGAGTATGGGACCCACCACTTCTTTAGGTTACAAACAATGAAGGAAAGGTATAGATGGAAGCATTTTATTGGGTTAACTACTAGCATGTTAGGAAGAGGGTGGGTCAGCCCAGTTTTCATTCCGTAGTTATTGATCTTTCCTTGCTCAATGGTTGGCGCTTACCCACAATTTCAAAATACAAGAAATTTAAGGAATCAAGGTAAGCAGTAATGAGACACATAGCCCCACTCTTTAGGATATAAAGTTCATTGCCTTTTTGAATTAGAATCACTTGATGTGGTGAAAATATATGGGTAAAATTTAAAGTTGATTAATATTTGGAGGTAACAGTTACTGAGAGTTAAATATGGTGTGGAGCTCAAAGCCAAGGCATAGAAATTTCATCCAGTGATCTAAAAAGTTGCGGCAGGAACTATACTAAGAAGAGGTGCAAATTTAATGTTGCAGATGAAATTGCAGTCAAATATGGAGATGTTTTCTTGATGCAGTTGAGAGCAGTTATATTCTTGGCAACATCAGCACAAGTTGATCTTCATGGAAAAGTACATATGACAAGTAAAGATCAGATTTTTGGAGCCTCAACGTAGATTGTGATGATTTCTTGATATTCCCTCATGAGATATTTGCATATTTTAAGTGGGGATATAGCAGATATTTTGGCATCATTTATAGTTTTCAAAGTGTAGGTAGATAAGGAAGTTCAGCTTCAACAACTCCAGATTGAAGACTCTTTCAGTGGGACAGATGTCAATTCCAAATTACAATTCTTGAAAGATCTTCTTTCCTATATATCTTCCTTTTCTACTTATTGTAAGGGTTCCATTTTTTAGGACTTGCAAGACCACAAGGTTGGCTCCAGTTTTCAAAGTTGTGATACTAGTTTTCTCAGTGTTTTTCCTATTATGAATAGCATATTGTACATCTTTTAAAGCATTCATATGTCACAGTCATTTCTTTGTGTATTTTTTGAGTTTTGATATGCAGATGATGTATTGGTTTCAATGAGATTAATGAAAGAGTTTCATTTTCTTTAGTTTCATTATGATTCTCGTCTCCTTCTCCTATTATTTGTAATATTTTGTGTTTGAGAACAAAGAGCTTGAACTCAATTGCAATCCCTTAAGATTGTATGTCAGAATAAACTTTTTGTTGGAACAAAGAAGCCAAGTAAATTCTTGCTTATATTGATAGGATTGTGGGTTACATCAGGAGGATATTCCATAAGTATGAGAGTTTTTATGAAGATTGATGTTTTTTTACAAGTCAAATAGATAGATCAGATATCTTGATGTATGAGTATATTTTAGGTATCCATCTGTATGTGAAGGTTTAGTTGGTGCCCAATGGATAAGGGACTGGTTAGCTTGAACGATACATATTCTTTGTTTTTCCATACTTGGGTTATGCTGAGAGATCAAGCTTTAATGAATATCAATTTCCCATTTTATGTTTTGATGAACTAGAAAGGTAGGTCATGGCTTATTTGCTATTACTTTCCTTGGTTGTAATTAGCTAGTGTAAT
This sequence comes from Cupressus sempervirens, assembly GCA_028749045.1. NCBI lineage: Eukaryota > Viridiplantae > Streptophyta > Pinopsida > Cupressales > Cupressaceae > Cupressus > Cupressus sempervirens. Next base: position 176,310,595 of record CM053788.1, on the reverse strand, counting down.
TAGGAAGTTTATCAACAAGTCATAGAAGATATTGACCATTTATGCTATAGGGGGTAGTCTTGCAGAGAAGAAGTATCCATGTTAATGAGACATATCCCTTAGGTTTGCCCACCTTTGCTTAGTAGAGTCTAAAGTGAAGTGAGTCCTGATGACTCTGTTAATTAGTCCAGAACTAAGATTTAGCCTTGCTAAACGTAGGATTTAGCTCATCCTTAGGCTTGTCCTTGGTCTTCGTTTATTGGTATTAGGTTTAAATCTACCTGATATGTTCTTTACCAGAAAGAACCCCAACAAAATGGTGACTCCACTAGGGATCTAAGAAGAAGTTACTATCAATCTATTTCATAAAGTGTTAATGTGTTAGGGTTATTGTATGTTGCTTCTTTTCTAGTTTCATTTCATATTTCCCAAATATTGGGTGGTGACTCAAGTCAAGGTTTTTTAACTAGTGTTAAAGGGTTGTGAGAAAGCCCTGTAATCAATGGCTGAGAAAAAGAAGAATACACGTGCCTTTACCAAGAATCATCCTAAGATACCATTGTTAACTAATTTACCCCCTGGGGCAAAAAGAAATCAAAATAAGAAGAGATTAGATTCTAGTTCTACGTAGGTCCCTAGAAGTAATCTCTCACCCCAATCATCATATCATCCTATTGAGGAGAAGGAACTTTCCCCTAAGAGTATTGAGTCAGAAGGAGTTACACTCTCAGGGGAGACTTTCTCAGCCCCACCAGAAGTTTTCCAAGAAAAAAGTGTATCCCCTATGGTCAATTTTCACATAGATCAAACTTGATAAATGAGATAAACCATAGTTGGGGTTTCAGGGAAAACATGGAAGTGGGTTTTAGTCCTAGACAAGCACTGTATGTAGTAAATCTTATGGATTTTGACCCAGTTGATTCTGAGGCTGCTACTATAGATCATGAGGAATTGTTTCCATAGCTTGCCATCCTCAGAAGGAAATTTGTTGATGAGGAAGCTAGGCACCTGCATTTAGAAAAGGAAAAAGAAAAGGTTATTATTAATACAATCATTGAAAGGGATAACTTGCTTAGGAGAATGGCTTCATTGCAAGAACAAAATAAAAAATTGGAGGAGAAATCTTCTAATCTACACTCTGACCTCTTTGGGGACATAGGTTCTTTAAGGAAAAATGTTCAAAGACAAGAATAATTGCTTAGAAAGAATCAGGATCCTGTTGTTGCACAAGTTCCACCTTACAGGCCTTTAGAGACTACAATTGAGGAGTCTCAAAGGAAAGATCTAGACAAGGGTAAACAGAAGGCTATTGGAGTACAAATCAATGAGCCATGTCTCCCTAGTAAGTCCACCCCTTGTGTCATGACAAAACTTGACTTGGATCTTGAAAAATATAGAAAAGAAAAAGAAGATCTAACTAAGGAACTTGACAGAGTAGAAAATGAAGCTCAAGCTGTTGAGGCCTAGAGGAAAATCTAGTTTATCAAGTCAAACTCTACTCTAACTATTCAACTCAATCATTCTGCACAAGTTTTACCCTTAGCACCTGGTACCAGTACTTTTACAATAGGTCAAAGTGCACCACTCTTACCCCCTTCTACAACTCTTGCTACTCCTAGTCAATTTCCCCTTCTCCAGCTTCCCCATCAAACTCAAGTCCCTTTCCAAACTCAAGCTGGTGGAGAAAGTTTCTCAAGTATCCCAATCTCTCAAAGAAAACCAATTTATATGGAAAGATATAAATAGATATCTTTCTTGGGAATCCCTGGTTTTCCACATCCTATTCCAAATGACCTTAGGAACAAGGTTAACAAGTTTGTTGGAAATAATGTTGTTACTGGTGAAGAGCATCTTAGAAAGTTCATTGATATGCTAAATGATTATGAGGTTGAATATGAAGATGTGGTGATGAAGCTTTTTGTTCACTCACTAATCGAGGATGCTAGAGACTAGTTCAGAAGACTACCTGATGATAGTATCAACTCATGGAGTGATCTTGAGACCCTATTCAAAGAGAAATATGGTGACAAGAAAAATGTTGGTTTTATGTTGAATGGCTTCAACAATATCAAGAAGAATCCAAATGAGCTAGCCTTTGACTTTAATGTTAGATTCCAAAAAGGTATGCACAAGCTTTTCCAAGTAATGAGATTGAATGAAGATGTGTGTCTTACTACTTATTTCAATGCCTTTGATAGTAAGATGGCCTATGTCCTTAGGGATAAAGAACCAAAAAAATTAAGGGAGGCATACACAATGGTTGTTAACATTGAAAATAATAGAAGAGCTACAGGAAAGCTTGGGAAAAGGGATGACCCTAAGTTATTCAATACTAGGGGAAAGAAAGATAGTGACAAACCTATTTACGGAAAGAAACCAGAAGATGACCAAATGGGATAGGTTTTAAATTGTTAAAATAATTAAATTCAAAAACTCTCTTAGCCAACAAACCAAATGTCCCAGAGAAGGCTCCTTTCAATAATAACTTTAATAGGCAATCTAGAATGCAAAATTATCCCTATACTACTCAATGGAAATATGGAAAGCCAATTCCTAATCCTACATAAGGGAACCTAGGCAAAATGACACTAGATCCTCTACAAATAAATTTAGTAAATATGAATGATGACATTCCCTGGTGTTATATTTGTCAATCACCACATTCTCCTAATTTTTGTGTTGTTGCTCAATCTTTTTGTGATAGTCAACAGTTGCAAAATAATGAAGACTACACTGACAAGGATCAAGAGGATATCACTTACAATATGATTCATCTTTGTGATAGTGATGGAGAGTCAAATATTGATGAGCCTAACCAAGATATTATAAATTAGAGAATGGTATACCACATATATCACCAAAAAGTCTTTTCTGAAAATAAAGACCAAGATGAAAATGTTATATGTAACACTTTAGCTCCTACTCATCAGGTCACTTTAGAGAAACCTTATGTTGAGGAAATTGATAGAATTACTTCAGAGTTAGTGGCCCAAGTCCAGAGTACTTACAATTTGAGAAATAGGGTTGTAGATGGTGCCCCTCCTAAATCATTTAGCATTTTCATCAAGGAAAATACGAAAAAAGTTACCCATGAAAATAAGAAGATTTTCCTTGAGACCCCTAAGATTAAAGAAAACAAGAATAAGAGATGGGAACCAAAGAAAAGGGTGCATTTCCAACATGAGGAGGTTGGTAAGCTAACTATCTTGGGAAAGGAAACAAATTCTGATAGTTTAAAGAAAAAGTTTTCATCTACTGTTCAAACTCCTACACCTTTAGATGTTAATACAAAGAATACTACCTATGATCCAATTGATATGGTCTCAATGTTGTCATAAATCATTGTTAAGGTCCCTTTGGCAAAAAAATTTAGGATATAGGAGCATAAGAGAGAGGCTTTGTCTTAGTTGGGAGGGATACAAGATAATGAAGTAGTTACACAAGCACCAACCAGTACATTGTAGATCCCAGTGATTGATAAAGAAAAGGAAGATATTGGAGTCATGTCTTAGACACCCCAAATGTATCTAGACAATTCATTAGTAACATATTTGTAGGATATTGATCCTTTTTTCTTAAGTTTGATCATAAAGGGCAGAACATTAAAAAATTGCATGATTGATTTTGGAGCCTCAAATAATGTAATGCCTTTTGAAGTGATGCAGGCCCTTGGTCTAGGAGTTGATACTAGACAAAGAAGGTGTAGGGAAATGGATGCTAGAGAAGTACCTGTCATAGGTACTATTAATGCCTTACCTTTCAAACTTGCTACACATCCTAATGAGGAGCTAACCATGTCAGTTCTAGTAGTGGATATTCCTCTCCACTATGGAATGTTACTTTCAAGAAAGTGGAGTGTTGCAATGGGAGGAAGCATGCAATGTGATCTGTCATATGCCACCTTAAAAGTAAAATAATAGGCCATCAAGGTTAATAGAGAACCTAGAGTGACTCATATCTTTGAGGAAAATATTGACAATGATGCAACGTGTTTCATAGACATAGATGTGAATGCATTTAGAGCTAAAATGATCATTTAAGAGGTGGAAAAGTTGCATGCCTTAATTGAGCAAGAGGTCACATGTTGTTTAGATTCTTCAAATCTTTGGAGCATGTATTTTGATGGAGCAAGTTGAAAGAAGGGATCAGGAGCTAGAATTGTCTTTGTTTCTCTAGATAAGAATACATTCAGGTATTCCTTTTCTCTAAATTTTATATGTACCAGTAATGTTGCAGAGTATGAGGCTCTATTGCTAAGATTGAAAGTTGCAACACATAATGGAATCAAGAAAATACATGTTATTGGTGATTCTGAGTTAATTATTTCCCAAGTTAGGGGTGTTTATGTGTCAAAAAATAAAAGACTAAAGCAATATAGGAATGATGTCTAGGATATGATTAAGTCTTTTGATGCTTTTGGGATAATGTGGAAGGATAGAAGTAATAATAAGATGGCAGACCTTTTAGCAAATATGGCCATAAAGCCTGATGATATATTATTTGTTGGTGTGTCCACCATAGAAGTATAGAATAGATCTTCAGCTCCAGAAAATGTCCATAGTTGGCAAGTTTTTGAGGATGATAAAGACTCTAAATTTTCTACTTAGTGAGGATAAATATCATGGGTAGGAACTTGATTGCAATGCATGGGTGGAAATAGTTGATGGGAAAGAAAAAAATTTTGGACAAGAGATTCTGCAATTGAAAAATAACAAGGTACCGAAGGGTCTAGCTGTATTGGAAAGTGCTTTTGACAATCAAGATAGGATACTTTCAAATGCAAAAAATGATAACCCACAAGAACTAGAGGAGATTAATTTGGGTACACTTGACACCCCACAAAAGGTGTACATTGGAAAAAATTTAAATCTTGAGATCAAAAAGTCTTTGATTGATTTATTAAGGAAATTTAGACATGTGCTTTCCTAGTCCTATGATGACCTAAAGGCTTATAGGAAAGATTTGTTCCAACATGTTATACCGCTTAAAGAAGATGTAAAACCTCTTAGGCAAAAGCAAAGACCTATGAACCCTACTCTTGCTCCTAAGATGCAAAAAGAATTATTAAAGCTTAGAGATGGGGGAATAATTAAGCCAATTAGACATTCTTCATGGGTGTCCAGTCTTGTACCTATGAGAAAAAAGAATGGTGACATCAGGCTTTCTGTTGATTTTAGAAACCTAAATATTGCATCTTTAAAAGATAATTATGGATTGCCCAATATGGAGGCTATGCTTCAACAAGTCACTAGTTCAGAGTTGATGTCCATGATGGATGGTTTTTTAGATTATAACTAGGTCTTGGTTGATGAAAAAGAACAATTCAAGATAGCCTTCACCACCCCTTGGGGAACCTATGTATATGTGAGAATGCCTTTTGGCATCATAAATGCAGGGGTAACTTTTCAGAGAGCTATAGATGTGGCTTTCAAAGATTATATTAACAAATTCATGGTAGTGTATCAAGATGATTTGACTGCATATTCAAAGAAGGCTAAAGATCATTGCAGGCATCTTGAAAAGATTTTTCTCAAAGCTTTGGAATATGGAGTATCTTTGAACCTAAGAAAATGTACCTTTGGGGTCACAGAAGGAAAACTTCTAGGTCATATAGTTTTGAAAGAGGGTGTTAAGATTGATCCTGAGAGGGTAACAGCAATTAACAAGGTCCAAAAACTAAAAAATGTTAAAGGTATACAGTCTTTCTTTGGACAAGTTAATTTCTTAAGAAGCTTTGTGACTAACTTTGTTGAAATAAGTAGACCAATCTAAAAAATGCTCAAGAAAGCTGCTACAATAAATTGGGAAGGTGAGCCTTCTATTGCCTTCCAAGAAATCAAAAGTGCTATTAAGAATGCTCCAATGCTTAGGACCCTTAATTATGGAAAGCCCGTGCATATTTTTTCTTTTGCATCTTTTCATACTATTGCAGCAATTTTACTTCAGAAAAATGAAAGTGGACATGAACAACCTATAGCATTTTTTAGTAAGTCCCTACAACCTACAGAATTGAAATATGATATTAGTGAGAAATAGGCATATGCTCTAGTTAAAGTTGTTAAGGCTTTCAGATGTTATCTTGTAGGGGCTATTGTTATTGCTTTTGTACCAAGTGAAATAGTGAAGGATATTTTCTTTCAGCAAGAGGTATCTAGTAGAAGATGCAAATGGATTAATAGGATCCAAGAATTTAATATAGCTATCTAGATTACTAAGCTAGTGAGAGGTCAAGGATTGGCTAAGCTCATGGCACAAGAAAATTTAGATGTTAATTAGATCAATGTTGAAGATCAGGATCTTAGCCTTAGTTCATGTGACATGGACTATTGTGATTGGTACAAAGATGTAATATATTACCTGCAACACATGTAGTCCCCACCTCACCTAACAGAAAATGAAAGGAGAACTATAAAATAGCATTCAATTAGATATATTATTGTGAATGGAGCCTTATGGTGGAGAAATTTTGAAGGTATATTATTGAAGTGCATTGATCAGCAGAACTTTGAAAAAAATATTAAGTGAGATACATTCAGGTATATGTGGAGCACATTATATGGAAAAGACTACAGCCCATAAGGTTATGAGGGTAGGTTTTTGGTGGCCTAATTTGTTTAAGGATGCTCAAGTTCTAGTGAGAAAGTGTGATTCATGTCAGAGGTTTGCAGGAAAGTTGAAATTATTAGGAAATACACCTTTGTAATTAGTTGAGGTTCAGGCACCTTTTTGAAAATGGGGAATGGATTTTATAGGAGAGATCTCACCTAGCTCTAGTAGTGGTTTTTACTGGATACTATTTGCAACTGATTACTTCACAAAATGGGTTGAGGCAATCCTTACTAGGAATTCAACCAAAAAAGTAGTAAATAATTTCCTACTCAGTAACATCATCACCAGATTTGGATGCCCTAAAACAATAGTGACTGATAATGCTTTGTGCTTTAGGTCTGAAGAATTCGTTAAGTTCTATGTAAAATATGGCATCACTAGGTCGGTTTCTTCACCTTATCATCCACAAGGGAATGGACAAGCAAAATCTACCAATAAAATTTTATTGAAGATCATTAAGAGAACTTTGGATGACAACAACAAGGCCTGGGACTCAAAGTTGCATTTTGCCATTTGGGCTAATAGAGTGACAGTCAAGAAGGCAATAGGTGTATCACCTTTTGACCTTGTATATGGAATTCCGGCCAGAATGCCTCAAAATAATATGACAGGTTTATATAACTTTATTCAGATGTATGATGATGACATCATTGATGATATGCATCATAGAATTGTTAAATTGGCTAGATTAGTAGAAACAAGGAAAGAAGCCTCTGCAAGAAACATGAAATTATAGTTGCAAACAAAATATTTGTATGACAGAAGGGCAGTAATTAGGAAGTTCCAACCTGAGGATCTTGTTTTAATGTGGAATGCAAGGCTACAAGAGAAAGGTAAACATGGAAAATTTGATCCCATTTGGTTGGGACCTTATTTGGTTGACTCTTTCTGGGGTCAAGATTCATATTCCATTAAGGAATTATCAGGAAGCCTTTTAGAATTGCCAATTCATGGGCAATTTCTGAAAAGATATTTTTGACTAAAGGATTTTTCTTTTCCCAGATAGCAATTTTCTTTTTGTAAATGCTTGTACAAATTTGTATAGCCTTTGTATGTATGTACATTCTTGTTAATATTCTCTGGCTCATCCGCAAAGTTTTGTGTTTGTGGTCTACAAAACCAGAGATTTTGAATTCTTGTATAGACTCAAGTAGTCTATCATCCCCAGATAGAGCCACTGTTGTTCTGATTTTTCGCATGATAATTTTTCCTTGCCTAGGTAAAAAATCAGACTGGATCTACTGATGGCGCAAAAACCTTTTAAAAATATGTGAATATTCTCCATCCTTTTCAAATTTTTTCGTGCCCTAAGTCTCGCCTTTTCCTTTTTGTTTCTCACCACCCGATCCCTAAAAGATCTATGGTGGTAGCTATCTCACTATGAAAAGATGCAAGTATTTTACCCTTAACGACTGCCACTAAGTTGAAGAGCGGTGCTAACAAATGGAGGTATGATAATCAGAGATTGTATTGCTTCAAAAATATTTGATCACATTTTTATGACAGACCTGTCAAAACCTAAAAAGGGGTTAGAGCATTGAAGTACAAAAGGCATCAACAGAAATCTAAACTTTTCTGATTAGTCACTTTGTCACTATCAAAAAAATTGAGCACTTCATCGTTAGCGACATGGTGCCTTCACCAAAAGTAATGGCCAGCAGTCACGTTTAAGTTTTTTGGTAACCATAAATCTCCCAACTGGTATGATGGGTGTGTGGTTTTATTGTTATGTCATAAGCATTAATGAGGGTGGTTATGACTTCACTTGCCTTTATCTTTCTAGCCCTGAATTAAGCATAGTCACCGAGTGTCACTATATCGCTATCGAGAAATTTGTGTTTCTCGTCATTAGCAACATAGCACCTTGACAGAAAGTAATCCTCAACAACATTTTAGAGAAAGTGGGTCCTAGACAATGCTCTGTTAGATATCAGTTATAAAGTTTTGGCATACAATGGCATCTAGTGTGATACACGCATACATCAAGAAAAGTGACAGCATCAAAGGTTGCTATATCGCTATCGAGAAACTTGTGCTTCTCACCGTTAGTGACATAGCATCCAGCCAGTAAATAAACACATGGTGGGACCTCAAACAACGTGGAAAGGTGACTAGGATGAAAGTAAGGTTTTGGTTTGTTGCCAGCAGTGCATTTTTTCCTACATCATCAGTGCCCTGAACCCACGCCCATTCATAAAGCATATGAGGAATCCCAATTGTCAAATCAATCTTGAATCAACAGTCCTCACTATCTCACTATGGAAAGTTGCAAGCTGTTTAGTCTATGCGACATAGTGAGTATGGGACCCACCACTTCTTTAGGGTACTTTGTTTAGTTTCTTTACCCTTTGATTTGATCTCAAATTGACGGCCGTCACTATCTCGCTATGGTCAGTTGCATGAAGGTTACAAACAGTGACATAGTGACAAGTGGCCCACCATTTTTCTCTTCAATAATGCATCAAATGTCTTCCACACAATCAATCCAAAATCAAATATGGTTTCTATCTCTCTATATCAAGGTGCTCACTTTTTATGTATAGTGAGATAGCGATTCAGTGACACATATCCTCAGTCATCCATTGGCCCAGTTTGAAGTGCCAAAAATGAAGGAAAGGTACAGATGGAAGCATTTTATTGGGTTGACTGCTAGAATGTTAAGAAGAGGGTGGTTCAACCCAGTTTTCATTTCATAGTCATTGTTCTTGCCTTGATCAATGGTTGGCGCTTACTCGCAATTTCAAAATGCAAGAAATTTAAGGAATGCGAGTAAGCAGTAATGAGACACATGGCCCCAATCTTAAGGATATAAAGTTTGTTGTCTTTTTGAATTAGAACCACCTGATGTGGTGAAAATCTATAGGTAAAATTTATAGCTGATTGCAATTTGGAGGTAATGATTACTGAGAGTTAAATATGGCATGGAGCTCAAAGCCAAGGCACAAAAATTTCATCCAGGGATCTAGAAAGTTGTAGCAGGAACTATACAGAGAGGAGGTGTGAATTTAATGTTGCGAATGAAATTACAATCAGATATAGAGATGTTTTCTTGATGCAGTTGGGAGCAGTTATATTTTAGGCAACATCAGCACAAGTTGATCTTCATGGCAAAGTACATATGACAAGTAAAGATCAAATTTTTGGAGCCTCAGTGCAGATTGTGATGATTTCTTGATATTCCCTCATGAGGTATTTGCATATTTTAAGTCGGGATATAGCAGATAATTTGGCATCATTTATGGTTTTCAAAGTGTAGGTAGATGAGGAAGTTCAGTTTCAACAACTCCAAATTGAAGACTCTTTCAGTGGGACAGATTTCAATTCCAGATTACAAATCCCTGAAAGATCTTCTCTCCTATATATCTTCCTTTCCTACTTATTGTAAGGGTTCCAATTTTTAGGACTTGCGAGACCACAAGGTTGGCTCTAGTTTTCAAAGTTGTGATACTAGTTTTCTCAGTGTTTTTCCTATTATGAACATCATATTGTACCTCTTTTGAAGCATTCATATGTCGTAGTCATTTCTTTGTGTATTTTTTGAGTTTTGATATGCGGATGATGTATTGGTTTCAATGAGATTAATGAAAGAGTTTCATTTTCTTTAGTTTCATTATGATTCTCGTCTCCTTCTCCTATTATTTGTAATATTTTGTGTTTGAGAATGAAGAGCTTGAACTCAATTGCAATCCCTTAAGATTGTATGTCAGAATAAACTTGTTGTTGGAACAAAGAAGCCAAGTAAATGCTTGCTTATATTGACAGGATTATGGGTTACATCAGGAGGATATTCCATAAGTATGAGAGTTTTTATGAAGATTGATGTCTATTTGCAAGTCAAATAGATAGATCAGATATCTGGATGTATGAGTATATTTCAGGTATCCATCTGTATGTGAAGATTTAGTTGGTGCCCAATGGATAAGGGATTGGTCAACTTGAAGGATACATATTTTCTATTGTTGCATACCTGGGTTATGCTAAGAGATCAAGCTTTAATGAATATCAATTTCCCATTTTATGTTTTGATGAACTAGAAGTGTAGGTCATTGCTTATTTTCTATTACTTTCCTTGGTTGTAATTAGCTACTATAATCAGGAAGTTTATTAGCAAATCATAGAATATATTGACCATTTATGCTATAGGGGGTAGTCTTGCAGAGAAGAAGTATCCAAGTTAATGAGATATATCCCTTAGGTTTTCCCATCGTGGCTTAGCAGAGCCTAAAGTGAAGTGAGTCCTGATGACTCTGTTAATTGGTCTAGAACTAAGATTTAGCCTTGTTGAATAGAGGATTTAGCTCATCCTTAGGCTTGTCCCTGGTCTTCATTTCTTGGTATCAGGTTTAAATCTACCTGATATGTTCTTTACCAGAAAGAACTCCAATAGAACCTTCATGTAGAAAATGAGAACAATTCAAGCCCATATGAAAAACTTACTAAAAATAGCAAGTTCCCATAAATAGCAACCCCCTTGTCTACTAGTCCTTATTAAAATAGAAAAAAGTAAAAAGTAAACATTTTTGGGTGATGCAAGACTACTCTTACACCCAATATGCTCCTGCATCACAACAAGATTAGATTTGTATGCTATTATTTTAGCCCCAAGAAAGAAAATTTAAAGAAGAGACCCCTACTAAAAACCAGATATCTTTCCAAAAATACAATACTTTAGGGAATATCTCTTAATTTGTGCCCTAGGGACCCATTTCTCAAAATTGACTTTTGTTTTGTAAATTGAATTATTAAGCTCTAATATGACATCTAAATTCAAAACACAAAGAGATAACCCCTTATATAATTCAAAGACATTTCTAAAAAGTTAACTTTTTCCAAAAAAATCCATTGATTTGAGCCCAAAATGATTTTTCATCAAAAAAATGAAAAGTTTATAACTTGCAAAAATCAATTCCAAAAAATATGAGTTTTGGTCTGAGTCTTTTTTGATCAATTGCCAACCTGTAAAAAAATCAAATATGAATACCAAGCCATTTGGAAAATATGATCAAATCTTTCAAAACCTAGGGTTTCAGCCTTCAATTTAACCTGCACAAGGGTTAGCCTTAAAAACTAAAGTAAGAAACCTACAAAACCACTTGATTAGATCCAATAAGTGGCTATGAAAAACCAAGAATGATAAATGAAACTAAAATACAAGAAAATTAAACTACTAAACTCAAAATAAATGCAAGAAAATGAAGCTAGAAACTTGGTTCTAGCCCCATGGTGGGTGCCAAAAACGTATACCAGAAATAGGGTACACTTCTATAAACCCTTAATCCCAAGGAATTCCATGAAGAGAGAGACTTGATATGTGTCTTATAACTCTCTATCTATGATGTGAAAAGGTACAAAATAGTAGTATGGTGGCTCTCAAATGAATCAAGTTATCAACTCTTGTAAGGTGCATCATAAAACGAGAGATTTGAAGATAAGAGTAAGGATGCTATTATCCAAGAACTACAATGTAAATGCAATAAAATTCAAGCTAAAATAAGATGATTTGCAATATGAAAACTAAGATAAAGTAATATGAAGTGTTACAAGCCTCTTGTTTAGAGTGCGTGGTATAAGCTATGTGCATAAATAAATACTAAGCTAAAGTGTCACGATGCAAGCAATGAGAAAGAAAATATGATAGTGCAAATGGAATAATTCTCCAAGTCCTTCAAAGCTCCAAAGGCACCAAGAAATCATGTAGCATAATGTTAGCATAAAAGTGCAAAGATGAGAGAATCAGGAGAGAGCCTCCTTTTAAATAAAAATGGATGGTTGAGACTAAGAGGCAAAAGAGACATAATGAAGGGTGGAGGATGCAAATTGAGTGATTTTTGTACACAAGCATCTCATTTAAGAATATCAATGGTGGTTTTTAAGAGGAAAAAGAAGTGTGGAGGAGAATCAAAGCTATTTTGAAAATAGAAAATTCCTATCACATAGAAAATTGTGCATTCATGTGTAGACAAAAATGCATTTTCCTCTTATTTTAAAAATAGGAATAAGTCTTATGTGTACACACTTAGGATAAGTGAGGATTCAAAGACTATATTTATTAAAATGGAGCAAGTTCATTCCATTAAATAAAATACTTAGGATAAAGTTCTCAAACCATAGATTAAAATTGAATAAATAGAAAATTGATGATTTGATCAAGATTAAGCAATGGATAAATTAAGCAAAAATGCTAGAAAGGGGACTCATAGTCTAGATGACCATTTTTGAACTATCTTGACAAATCAAGAACTAAGTAATGTAAGGAAAAAATCCTAGATGTTTACCCTCACTTAGGAAATTATGATTAAAATATTTGGAAATATGTAACATATTTCTTTTTCTAGACCAACTAGACATACTTAAGGAAAAGGTATACAAGGAGATATTTTTTATATGCAAAGACATAAATGATTTATGTTATGAAAGATTCTCTTATTCTCTTCTATGTATGTTTTTATTATTAGAGAAAAGAAAAGGTTATATAGGCAAGGTTAGATGCGAGGAGCACAAAAGGACTAATGAGATATTGAAGATATCAATATAGTCAATTTTTGTACAATATCTATACCACTTCTATAAGTTGTATATTGTTATAGGAGAAATGAATTCATTTTTTAATACAACGACTAATAAGGTTGAAGCTTTAACAAGGACATATGTACTAAATACATGTAATATGCTCCTAATATGGTCAAAACTCTTATAAAGCATCATTTTTTAGTGTATCATCTTGTGAGTTTCATTCCTACTAGGGATTGCCCTTCGAAAAGGTTTACCTAAGTAGGAAAATTGTTGGATACAACTGATTAATTGTGTGTTGTCTTTGATGTTACACAAATTGTCATAATCAATCAGTATATGTTGAGCTCACTCAGGTAGTGAAGATAGTTATCAATGCCTACCGAGCTTTCTTGTATTTGCCTAGCTCAAAAGACAGTGTCTATCAAGTTCATTTGGGCATTGAAGGAAAAGTTGCAAAAAGCAAAGTGTTAACCGAGCTCACTTGGGTAACAAAGGAAAGTTGGATGGAACCAGTACTAATCGAGCCAACTCGGTTGCCAAAGGATTTTTGTAAGTTTTCAGTGTTAACCAACCTTTTGTTGGTTGACAAAGGAAATTGTTTCAGAGTTAGTTTCTATCAAGCAAGGTCAGCTAACAAAGGATTTTCTTATTTTGTTGTATTAAGCTTAATTGACTTATCTATTGATTCCAGCTGACTAAGGTGATCAATATTAATTATTGTAAGTTGTATTTGAGTCAACTTGATAAAGTGAAAGATATAAGTATAAGTTCAAGTTATGATTTCAAAATGTGCAAATGAATGAGTGCAAGTGAATGTACAAATTATGATGATGTAATTGAAGATCTATTGATGAGCAGAGGAAGCGAATTTGAAGGATAAGCGAATATCCTTGTGGTGCAGCAAAGTCATATTCGATCATAAAGGATCAAGTACAAACTAGAATAGAGGTTTGAAATCAGCAAATTAGTTGCATTCAGATTAGGTCATCTCATTGTTACTCTCTAACCATTGTAGCAGTGATCTAAATCTCTTAACAAAGTTGGCTTAACAGCTATTTGCAAATCCTCTAACAAGGTGGCAATTCCATTGAATTATTTTCAAGACCTCTAACAAGGCCACTCCTAATAGGGTGATTAAATCCTTTAATAGGGTCACACCTAATAGTGTGTTTTGTAACTTTTAATAGGGTTGGCTCCTAATAGAGCTCACTTCAGTAACTAGTTTCTATTAGTGGTTTTTCTCAAATTAGATTTCCACGTTAAATCCTACTATCAAATGTGTTCATGATATTTTTTTATATGTTCGCAACTAAGTTAAAGTAATGGTAATCATAGATAACACCTAATGGTTTATATGTTGTTAATCTTCTACCAAGCTATTCCAGTTACTATCGAGTTACAACATTCTATGTGTTTATTGAGCTTTAGCAATATTTAGTTATCTATTTACATTTTGTACTGACATCTAAACGATCTGGGATTTATTTTGTAGTAATTGATTCACCCCTTCCCTCTAAGTTACTCCTCTTATATTTCCAACAATTAGTATTAGAGCTTTGGGTGCTTGCAAAAAAGGTTTCAAGGACCTAAGCTAAAGATCAGGATGTCTTACAAAAGAGAGATTCCCAAGTTGAACAGAGACAATTTTGTAGCATGGCAAGGACTTATGAGATTACACTTGGCTATCATTAGTGATTTAGTTTGCAAGTATCTTGATGTTGAATATAAGACTCACACTGGAACATTATCAGCTGAAGACATTGCTAAAAAGAAGAAGAATAATATCATGATGATTGATATTGCATCTTCTCTCAATTATGCTATATTTGATGAGGTAAAAGATTGCAAAACTACTTTTGAAATGTGGAACAAATTAAAAGATATCTATGGAGGAGATGACAATGTAAGAAGAGCCAAAGAAGAAAGCCTTAGAGCATAATTTGATCACATGAGAATGAGAGAAGATGAAAACATTGAAAAATATGTGGAAAGGATCAGGGCCAGTGTAAGTGCAATCAAAGCATCTAGAGGAGACATCAAGGAGGAAACTATTGTAAGTAAATTACTTAGAACTCTTCTTCCCATTTATGCAATTAGAGTATCTTCTATTCAAGAAATGAGATGTGATCCAACTAATATGATAGGTTTGGATGCTCTAGTTGGAAGATTAATAACTTTTGAGTTAGATAATTATGATAACTATGTTCCTACTTCAAAGAATATTGAATCTGCATTTAAAGCTAAGCTTTCACTCAAAGAAAAGGGTAAAAAGTCAAAATCTAGTCAATCAGGAAGTGAAGAAGATGGATCATCAAAAGAAAGTTCAAACAATGATCTTGAAGTTGTTGAAGCCCTGCTTGCAAAAAAGTATTCCAAAAGAAGAGGGAAATATGAAGGAAAATTTTCTCTGATCTACTTTTCCTGTGAAGAAATTGGTCACATTGCTACTAGTTGTCCAAACAAATAAATTAAGGATGAGAAGAAAAGCAATAAGCATAAAGGCAAGAAGGACTCCATGAACTATAAAAGCTTCAAGGACAAAGGTAAGAAATCTTGTTTCATAGCTAAAGATGAAATGGTATATATTGCTATAAAAGATGAATCTGATGATGAAGGAGATAAAATGGTGCTTATCTCTCAAGTTAGCAAAAATAATATATGGATTATTGATAGTGGCTGCTCACATCATATGACTAGTGACAAAACAAAATTTGAGCATATGGAATATTATGATGGAGGTAGTGTAAGATTCAGAAACAAGGAGCCTGTTGGTGTTTTAAAACTATTGAATCAACAAAATGCTCAATGTCGTAATGATATAACTCACACAATCTAAGGATTATCTAATTCCTATTAACAATTATATATGCAAACCATTTGGACCCAACTTCAACAAAACCACGTGTGGTTTTCTACTCTTTAGGCTCTGTAAAACTAGGGTGGGTATACCCAGGGATGATTCAAGACTGGGAAACACTGTATGAGAATTATTTTAGTTTCATTCTGATTCTCATCTCAAATCCTCAAATACATGCATAATTCTTGAGAATTTGATAAACACATCCCATATAACAGATCTGGCCAAAATTCTTCTATAGATCTGCATGTGTTCTCAACAATAGTGGCTAGTTGAAGCTAAAACATTCCATGCAAACAAGTACCAGCCAACTTTGAAGATCTTCAGGAAATAAAAGTAAAATTGATTATAATTCTGCATTTGAAAACCATTAATGGCATATTTCTCTTCTAGCTGAATCGATTTGACAAGTGCCTAATCCATTAGGGTTTAGAGTCTACTACAAATCCATAGATCTAATTTGTTGCCTTACAACAAATATTATCAGCAATTCTTATCAAAATTCATCATTCAAAAATCCTTCCTACTACTGTAGCAACCTTATCAGATTCATCAAAGCTTTTACTTAATCCATTGAACTAATAGCAATGGTGAACAAATATACAACTTAAATGGATTGCATTCAATTGCACAAGCCTTTACTCATACAATATCAAGATAACTAAGTAACTAAAAAGGAGACAAAATTCAAAAAGAATTGATTTAGGGATAGCTCATAATTTTTATTCATTTTCTTTGAAAATTGTATACATTCACAATAAACTCAGAATGACCTTAGGTAAAACCCAGAGATCATTCTATATTAATATATTCTTAGGAACTAACAGATAATACATCATAAAACTTGCTTCCAACATTGGATTGAAAAACAAATTAAGTATATCACCTAGAAAACATTAGAAATTGGACCATTCTCTAACCTTGGAATCTCACTTATATAGTGTGAGATGCAACAAGCTTCAGGCTAAGGAAAAATGACAGGTGTCCTTTACAAGAGATAATTACATACACCTATCATAAAATGACAAAAATGTGGGTAACAAAAGATGTCTAGATCAAACATTCCTTTTGGTGGGTCTGCGTCTATCACATCCTTTATTATTCTTGATTTGGCTACTATTCTGATCCCTCTTTGTATGCAACTTCCAAGCTAACCAATGATGAAGTTTGTTCTGTTGATTGCAAGTTAGTCTCCACTTGTGGGTTTTCACCATCTTTATCTTGTATAGTGGGAATAACTTCTACTTTTCCTTCTTCTTTGGTTGTATCAGTGTCATGTGCGCCTGGGTCTGTAACTAAAAGTGACTGAGCATTCTTGTCTTCTTCTCCCTATTGGCCTTGTGTAGTGATGGTGTTAATGATTTGGATCTCATCACCCTCCACCTCATCACTGTCAGTTTCTACTTCCTCAAACTATTCATCTGGAGCTATTTCTGCCATCCACTTGTCAAACAATGTGTCATCTGGCCAATTGAATTACAAAATGTCACTCTGCCTCTTGAGCACATACTTAGCCTCATTATCAATAGTAACAAAATTTTGTTTCAAAGAATCAAAGAATATTTGGGCTTTTACTTTTTCTTCAATTGTTGTGGCCCACCACGCATGCCTTATTTCATTGATAACTTGATTCATTCTTAAACAAAATAAATCATCAAGCTCCTTAGCCCATTCATCTTTTCTTTTCAAATTATTTCTTTTATCTAGGGCATGAGGAAACAAATTGAATTTTTGGATCTTGTACTTGTCTAAGTAGCCAACTATTATTCTTTGCAAGTGAACTCTCTTATTGTCAAAGTTAGTAAGATTAGAAATAATATCAAAAGTTTTCTCAATTTGATCATAGGAGATTTTTATAATAGAATAACACAAGAATGTCACCTCTTTCCTCCTTCTTACCCACTTATTTACAATATACTTCAAAGCCTCATCACTTGCTTTCATTTCATCCCAAATACTAATCGTCCTAGCCAACTAATCATAAACTAGTGGCCATTCAATTTTATCTCCCAAATATGTAAGAGATTTTCTTAATTTTTCTTCATATTTCACATTTAACTCCACATGCAAAGCCTACAGTTTATTCTTTTCTTCTTCAAAGTCCTCAACAGTATAATATTCTAGCCTTTGGGGTGTATCAGGTATCTCTATGAAGGGAGTGGATTTAAAAGGTTCCACTAGGGGGCGAGGGTATGTTGGTCTTGTGGACCTCCCCATTAGCTTGTTCTCAAGCTCAATTCTCCTCTTTACTTCTTTATTGTAGGCATCCACAACCACTTCATACTTGCTCTACAACTCAATCATTTCTTTTTGCTCCCTCTCTAAAGTAGCCAAGGAAAATTTAGAGTAATTTACATTCATGTGGGCTGCGTGTACATGTGAGGTATCAGCAACTTCCTCGTAATGATATTCCCTGTTAGTCCTGAATCATCAGGTTGTGATGGAACAACCTTGTATCCTCTTCTTAATGACCACATGACAAGAGAAGCTTGGTAATTACTAAATGCATTTCCTAAGAATTCCTTTTTATTTGGATCTTGCAATCCCAAATTATTTGACATAGAATTGAAAATCAAGGCATCAGCAATGTCCCAATTGGGCAGCAATAAAATATTTACATCCTTTACCATCTATCTCCCTTCTTTAGGGGTTATATTTTGGAAGTCTGGAATCATTTCTTCCTTTATTTGATTTTGAATGGAGGCTTCATCCATTTCTAGATGCTTTGTTTTCATATTCTTACATTTTTCCTCAAAAATCTGCATGTTTGCCCTCCAAGCAAACTGATGGAAAGCCCTAGACTTTACAAAACTATCATTAGACAAAAAAATTTGGCTGGCTTGTTCCAAAACATGATCGAATTCCCTTCCCCTAAAATTTTCTACAATCAACTCAAAACTTGGCATAGGAGGCTCTTGTGGTTCCCTTCATCAATCTCTGCTTGGGTAACAAAAACCCCCCCTTGTGATCCAATTTGTTCAATTTTCTCATCAGTGAGTTGCTCCTCCTCAATTCTCATGGGGGTTTGGGAAGGTGAGTAACTCTCATCATGTGGTTCCTCTTCCCTTATTATCTTTCTCCTCTTAGGGGAAGGTTCAGGAGGCCTTTCTTCAAAAACAACACTAATAGATTCAACTATATGTTTTCCTTTATCCACAATGGGCCTTTGATCTTGAATGATAGTATATCCTGACCTCCTTTGAAAATCTAGTGGGCTTGATCCTATATTAGGAGTGAAGCCCAATCTCCTCATTATTTCTCTGGCCTTATCTGGAAAAGAATCAATGAAATATTTCTTTTTCTCATTCATCACCTCCATTATTTCAAGGAATGTATTCATAAGCTTATTAATTCTATCTGCAGTAGTTACAACATTACTTAGAGGGTTTTAATCTTTGTCAAAACAATTAGTGAAACTCTAAACTTTTGAATAGACTCTCCTTTTTTCTTTCTTTGTTTATTGCTCCTGCAGAGAGTACTCATTCCTTATTATATCTTCAGGAAAATAAAATTCATGCTCAACTGGATGAAGTTTGATCCTATGCCTAAGAGCCAAATGAATTTAGCTACTCCTCCCAACTACCACAAGAATTTAGCTACTCCTACCTTTAAGGGCACCTGGTAAGGTAGTACATGAGGTGTTCCCTTGAACCCATAAATTTTGATAACAGTTGAAACTGAATATGGGATGATATCTCCCCAATTATGTGAAACCTTTAGATTATGGGGTTTATCCATAGGCCTAATAAGTTGCATTAGTGCCTTAGGGATCCTAGGATTGTCTCTTAATATGAGGTACCTCAGTTTGGAGGCAAAGTACCTATCAAATCTAATAAAACTAGTATTTTCTGCTTCCCCAATCATATTTGCACTCCATAATTGAACTAGCAGTGCTTCCCCCTCTTATTCTCTGTTCAAAACCATTTCTTTACCAAAGTATGTAGCCCCCTTAAATAGAAACATGTGCATCAATAGGGAGTATTAGCCCCAAACCTTCTCCACCTTGCCCTTAGCAATCCCAACCAATCCACTTTGAATCTCATCGGCCAAGTAAGAAGCAAAATCAAAAATTATTTCCACACCAAAAGAGGAGATTTGAGTGATCATATACATGAAACTCACAGGGATAAAGTCTTCTTCACCCTCTCCAAAAACTTGGCACAGGGTCCTATATATCTCTACTACCCTAGCATTGAAGCATGTTTTCTTGAAAGGTTCTTTAGAGGATGATGTTATTGCTGGTAGGGCTCCAATTCTACCAATGTGGACCTTCAGTGCACCTTGTCTAACTATTTCCTTCTGAGACATATATTCTTTTTCTAAATCTATCAAATTAATGGGCACACGATACCTAGTGAGAGGTCCCAAATGAAAAACTTCCCTAATCTCTTCTGGACTGATGGTGATTAGAATTTCACCATCTACTCTTCTCACTACCCTAGTGGCTTGATCATAACTCTTTGCCATGGCCTCAAGGAGATCATAATCCATAAACACAATGGGAACAACTAGCTTTCCTAGGTCAAAATTCCATATATTGGCATGTGGGGAAACAGTTTCCTTTCTGCAAACCATTTCTTGAAAAAATTTAAACTAGTTTGCAAGGTTTG
The DNA here is from genome assembly GCA_028749045.1 of Cupressus sempervirens. Taxonomy (NCBI): domain Eukaryota; kingdom Viridiplantae; phylum Streptophyta; class Pinopsida; order Cupressales; family Cupressaceae; genus Cupressus; species Cupressus sempervirens. Next base: position 176,290,027 of record CM053788.1, on the reverse strand, counting down.
AGCATCCTAGACCCAATTACCCTTATCATACAATCCATCTACTATCCTCAACCTAGGGTTTAATGAGGTCAACTTTTTCACTTGCACTATCTTTACAGTAGACTTAGGAAGCAACTCAAGCAAATCATCATGTACATTTCTATCCAAATAATTTACTTGACCTAAAAACTCCTTCTTCGGAGGCATCTTTGATTATGCTTTACAAAACTGAAATACTTATAGAGATTATAGTAGGATTACTTGAATTCTATCTTCGTTTTCCTCTGTATTTATGCAAATTTTTTGCAAACAAACTGCTTCACAATCTTGCCAAACTTCAGCATGATCTTCTTCGATAATTGCTTCTTCTCAGGAAAGGCTCAAAATCTTTGTTCGTGTAAGGTGAAACTAATAAAAAAAATTGTATTATACTCTATTATTCCTCAAATGTGAAGCTTTCATGTCTAATTAATACACAGATTGGCACCACCTTCTACATTTAAATCTGAGCTGTCGATCTTTAAAAATCCTACGATCATGGGATATAGAGAAAGACAACTTGGCATTCCACTTGACAAGTTGGCCAGTCAATCCAATGAGAACTACCCATGTACATAGCTCTTTCCTTGATGATACTTCTATCTAGACCCATTGGCGACTAAGGACATGTTTCAAAAAGTCACTACTTCGCTATACATAAAGAACAAGAACCTTGCCATAGAAAAGTATTGACAACCATTGATTTGATCTTTGATCTTGTGGATGACAAATTATTGCATTGCTTAGAAGAACAGTGGTGGGCCCTTATTTGCTACCTCACTATATGTATCCTCCAAGCAACTCTTCATGGCAAGATAGTGATGGTCATTGATCTGAGATCAAATCAAAGGTAAAGAAACTACACAAAGTACCTTAAAAAGTGGTGGGTCCCATACATGCTATGTCGCATAGATTAAACAACTTGCAACATTCCATATCAAGATAGAAAGGACTATTGATTCTAGTTTGATCTGATAATCAGAATCCCTTATACACTTTATGAATGGGGCGTGGGTTCGGGGCACTGATGACGCAGGAAATTTTTGCACTGCTGGCACCCAACAAGACCTTACTTTTAATTCTAGTCACCCTCCCATGTTGCTTGAGGTCCCACTGGCTATTCTTTTCATGGTGCCTCGCTACTTCGCTAACGGTGAGATGTCAAATTTTTTTGATAGCGAGGTAGTGAGCTACAGTGACTTTAATAAAACTTGGAGCTGGAAGAATAAAGAATAAAACCCATCAAATCACCATTGTCCCTACTAACTACTTCTGACAATAGCAATTATTACTCATCATGCCACCTAGATAGACTATGATTACCAAGAAACTTGGAGGCCACCGTGTCTTTAATTGCATGCTGCCTCACTACTTCGCTAATGGCAAGATGCTTAGGTTTTTGATAGTGAGGTAGCGAGGCATTGAAAAGACCTTTATTCTGGCACTGACTTCTGGCTACTTCTACTAGGCCCCTTTTCCTATTCTGATGGTACTTACAAGGTGCACGTCACTGAAATGTCAGCTAGAAAACAAATCCCTGATCATCATACCTTCATTTTATAGTCCCATTTTATAAACTTTTTGGCACTCACTACCTCGCTATGTATGAAAAGTGTTGATCTTTTTATAGCGAGGTAGTGACAATAGTAGATCTATTCAAATTAGATGGTGAGGAACCTGAGAGGAAAGGTTACTTGAGGATGAGAGAAAATTTCAAAAGAAAATAGAATATTCGCCCAATTTTTAAAAGGGTTTCGCGCCCAAAAATTACAAAAGGGATGAGACAAAGGGTTTTACGAATTTTTTCAAAGGTTAACAAATTTGGATGACCAAAGACCATAAACCCTATTCACCATTAATGGATACAATCTAAATTTGTATACCTGTACAAAGGAATTTTATCATGCAAAAACTTAGACCAATAGAGCCTTGTAACATAAAAGGAAAAGGTAAGTAACAAATAATGATGGAGAGTGGGAGAGGATAGGGGAGCGGACTGGAAGCACCTATTCAAATTTTAAATCTGGTCTTGGGTAGGAATCCTCAGGGAGGAGGAATTCAAAATCTAAGTACAAAGGAGGGGTTTTAGGCAAAGGGTGGAGAGGCAAAAAATGGGGATGGGGACCCACGTGCTATTGGTGAAGTCCAAGACAAGCCAAAATTGCAACCCAAGATGGACAGGGTAGGGAATCTTCCAGTGAAATGGGTTGCACTCTTCAGTGTCAAACCCTCTGGTAAGTCATCTTTCCCTCTGGTTAAGATTGTTTCTAGTTTGGAAAAGGGATTGTACATGATTGCTATTCTAGAAAAATTAGTTGATCATAGCATTGCTTCAATGGCCTCCACACTAGTTGGGAAGTTTATCGGTCAGAGACTAAACATTGATGTGGTGCAGTCCTTCACCATGAAGAAATGGCATCCTAAAGGTCAGGTCATTGTTACCACGATGGCAAAGGGGTTTCTCTCTTTTGACTTCACCTGTAATGAGGATATGGCTAGTATTCTGTGTGAAGGGCCCTAGAGCATAGGACGGGCAAACTAGTGTTGCAGAAATGGTCTTCAAAATTGGACTTAAATGAATCCTTTTTTTAGCAAGCTCTAGTATGGGTTAGACTCCCTGAGCTGCCCTTAGAATTCTAGAATGAGGATTTTTTTTGGGTGTGGCCAGTTGTTTTGGAGAACTTTTATCTATTGATCCTATCACTGCTTCTAAGAGAAAACTAACCTATGCAAGGATTTGTATAGGAGTAAGGGAAGGGGATGACATGCCTGAAGTATTGTGTTTCAAGTCTAAACTCAGCACTCATATTCAATAATTGGACTATGAGATTGTACCTTTTGGATGCTTTCATTATCTTAAGACTAGACATAAGGCTTTTCAATGTCCAAAAGCTAAGATGGATAAGAAGAAGATTCTTTCTTCTTCTTATCTCAATAGGGACAACAAAGTTTGGAAGAAGAAGACCACCATCTTAGGCCAAAAGGTTGGTTCTAACATGGTTGGTTAGAAGGCTAGAGAAGTAAAGAAGGATGGAAATCAAAAGCTAGCATCTTCTGCTACAATATCTCAGACCAAAGATAAGAAGGATGTTACCCAATCTGAGATCTTGGAGCTAGTCTAGGAATCTTTAAATGTAGAAGGATCCGTAGATCGAAAGGAACTGTTAGAGGAAAATGTCCCAAAAGTAATTCAAGAATTCATTCAAGAGATAGTGAAAACTTAGGTCATGGAAGGGATACCAGATTTGTAACAGGTTAATCCTATGGTAATAGAATGCAAGGAAGCTTCTCAACAAATTATGATGGAGGCTGATTCGGAAGGGATCCTTGAAGAGTCTAAAGGGGGAAGTTTTTTGGCCTCCAAGGAAGAAGATAAGGATAGATTAAAGAAGGATATAATTATCTATCAAGGTCTAGAGGATAATCTTGTTTCCTCTAGAGTAGGAGTTGAAAGATTAGTGGAGAATGATATTTTGGAGAGGGTTCTCAATGATTGGGAGGATCTTCCAAGTACTCCAAAGAATGCTCTCATTGTATCTAGGTCGTTGGACACTAAATTGGAAAGAGAAGTTTCTCTTTACCCTAAGCCTGGGAAGAAATATGTTAAAGAACCCTCTCTAGCCTCTCTGATGGAGACCAAAAGTAGCTATAAACTGGATGTGGGAACAGTGGCAAGAAGAGGTAGAAGAATAGGGAAGCAAACTAGAGAGGAGGAGACTAGAAGATGTTTGGTGAATGGGCGCTAGAGAACTCTTCAAGAGTGTTCCAAGAATGGAAAATGAAGATTATTTCATGGAATATTAGGGGCCTTAATGGAGCCCAAAAATAGGAAATTATTAGGAATTTGATCAGAGATCAGAGACCTGATATTATGATGATCCAAGAAACTAAGATGAAAAAGGATTTTCTGGGTAAAATCAAGTTTAATAACATGATGAGTGGGGAGGCTTCAGATTTAGAGGGTACTTCTGGTGGTCTGTTGACCCTATTTAATAACAAGCATTTTAGAGTTGAATCAATTTTTAGTGAAGGTAATATTCTTTTCTGTAAAGTTTATCATACTCAATCCAATGAAAACTAGTTTTTGTTGAATTTATATGCTCCTAACAATAAAAGAGAAAGAAAAAATTACTAGACTAAAGTAGGAGAGCTAGTGCAGAGTAGTAATTTAAAGAAATGTATCATTATGGGAGATTTCAACACTCCTCTTGTGGATGAGGAGAAGATAGGTGGCCTGACTCCGAACTGGGAAAATAAATAAGACCTCTCTAGCTTCATCAATGGTTTTGCTTTTTTGAATCTGGATCTAATGGGAGGGGGGGCCTTTACTTGGTCTAACAAATGTATTACGCGGGATTGTATCTTGGTCAAATTGGATAGAGCTTTAATCTCTCCTAATTGGCTAAAATCTTCCTCTTGTAGGTTAGCTCTTCTACCTAAAGTGGGTTCTGATCATTCTCCTATCTCCCTCTCATTTTTCCTATATGACCTAGAAGGAACCCCCCTTTTAGATTTGAAAAAATGTGGACCTCTCATCGTAATCTTTTAGATAAAGTTAAAATTTGGTGGAGATTAGATGTGGAAGGCACTACTAATTTTAGAGTAGCCAAGAAATTGAGTAATGTTAAGAGGATGGTTAAAGTTTGGAACAATTCTAATTTTGGCCATATCTTTCTTGAGAAAGATGACTTGTCAAATAAACTTATTTCTATTCAAGCTTCTATTTAGCAAGACGGGTATGATGAGCTTAATAGGGAGGTTGAGTTGTCTATTCTTATAGACTTACATAATATCATCAACAAAGAGGAGAAGTTATGGAGACAAAGATCTAGGGTTAACTGGCTTAAAGATGGAGATCAAAATTTGAAGTTCTTTCATCTAACCACTCTCAAGCATAGAGTTAATAACATAATTTTTGGTATCATGAAAAGGCAGGATCTACTAACTAAGGAGAATGAAATATCAGCTGAAGTTGTTTCCTTCTTCTGCTCTCTCTTTTCTTCAGACCCTCTACTATCTAAGGTGGACCTCAAAGACATGGTTGCTTGCATTCTTCAGATCATCCAACTTCACCATAATTTAATGATTCGAGCTATTCCTACAGCTTTTGAAGTTCATGAAGCTCTCTTTTCTTTGCCTATAGATAAATCTCTAGGCCTAGATGGGTTTCCTACTTTATTTTTTTAGATGTATTGGAAGGTGGTGATGGAAGATGTGATGAAGGCTATTCAAGAATTATTTGAAGCCAGGAGCATTCTTAAGGAGATTAACTCCACTTTTCTGGTTCTCATTCCTAAAGTGTCTGGGGCTAACTCTTTGGACAAGTTTAGACCTATTAGTTTATGCAATTCCTTTTACAAGATTATTTCAAAGGTGCTTACATCTAGGTTGCTCAAGCTCCTCCCTTTGATCATTTCACAGCAACTAATGGGTTTTGTCCCAGGTAGATAGATTTTAGACTCAATCATGATGGTGCATGAATTGATCCACTCGATGGAAGTTGGAAAGCAAGAAGGGATGTTGCTTAAATTGGACCTTTCTAAAGCCTATGACCAAGTAGACTGATCTTTTTTTGATATGGTGCTCAAGGCTTTTGGGTTTGATTTAAAAGTTTGTAAGTTGATATCTCAGCTTGTCTCTACTTCTCTCTCTAGTTGTGTTGGTTAATGGAGCTCCTTCAAAAAATTTCAAACCCTTAAGAGGTCTTTGTCAGGGGGATCCTCTCTCCTATTCTCTTCATTATCTTGGTTGAATGTATAGGAAGGCTTATTAAGAGAAAGAAGAAGGAAGGTAGAATCAAAGGGATAAAACCTTCCTCTAAAAGTGATCCTTTCTGACATCAACATTTTGTGGATGATACTATCATGGGGGGGAGGCTTCTGTGAAGGAGGCAAAAGCTATGAAGGATCTCCTAGATATCTACTCTAGAGGGTTAGGTCAGCTTATTAACTAGGATAAGAGCTCTTTATACTTTATTAATACCCTAGAGGATAGACAAAGAAAAATTTCTAGGATTATGGGTTGTCGAGTGGCAAAGTTTCCCTCTACTTACCTTGGGCTTCCTTTGGGACCAACTCCTCTTGACTCCTTCTAGAATGGTATTATGGATAGGTTCAACAAAAAGTTAGTTGGTTGGAAAGGTGCTACTCTTAGTAAAGCAAGCAAATGCAACCTGGTTAAATCCACCCTTCAGAACTTGCCAGTGTACGCTTTGAGCCTTTTTTTGATTCCAATCAAATTTGCTAAGAGGATGGAGAAAATATAGAGGGATTTCTTATGGACTGGAGTTGAAGGGAAAAAAAGATATCCACTAGTTTCCTAGGACAAAGTCTGTCTCCCTAAGAAATATGGAGGTCTTGGCATAAGGAAGCTTACACATATAAATAAGGCTCTTTTGGCATAGCAATTATGGCATATCTTCAAAAGCACTAGGGAATGGAGAGACATTTTGGTTAACAAGTATATTAAGAGGCCTTCAATTCAGTTCACCCTTTTTAGTGAGGATATTCCTAGAGGATTTTTTATTTGGAATGGGTTTTTGAAAGCCAGGGACCTGGCTAAGGCAAAAGTTTCTTGGAAATTGGGGAATGGGGAGGATATCCAGTTCTGGTCTAATAGTTGGCTTATTCAAGGTCCCCTTATGAATATTCTTGTCTATGAAGTTTGGGTGAATCAATGTATTCAACATTTTGGGCTGAAAGTCAGCAACTATAGGAATGACCAGGGTTGGATAGATCTATCTATAATCTCTGATGATCTAAAACTAATCATGTTAATGTTAAATTCTATGGCTCTCAGCAACAAGAGGGATGAAATGATCTAGGGGGACAACTCCAATGGAAACTACTTTGTTGCTTTAGGTTATATGGCTCTTTGGAGCTTAAAAGAGAAGCCTCCATGGTCGAGAGCTTGGCTCCCTAACCTCACACCAAAAATCAATATATTTTATTAGCTAGCCCTATAGAATAAAAATACTCACTCAAGATAACCTTATAAAAAGAAGACAAATTTTTCCAAGTAGATGTATTTTATGTAAGAACCAGCTGGAAATAGGCAACCACTTGTTCATTCATTGTTCCTAGTCAAGGGAGGTTTGGGATTTCCTTACCCAAGACTTAGGGATTAGCTAGTGCATGACAGATAATCTCTTGGATTTTTTCATCTAATTGAAAAATTTGTTCAATCTATCTGTCTTGCAGGAATTAATTACTTGGATCTTACCTCACTACTGTTGGACCATATGGAAGGAGAGTAACAATAGAATCTTCAAAGATAGAGAGGAGCTAGTCGTAGTGCTTGGGAAGAAGATTTATAAAAATATAAAGGAAAACTACCTAGTAAGGAAGGGGGAGATGTCAAAGCAGGTGGTAGAAAAATTGAGAAGGAAAAAGAAAGAATGTTAAAAAGATAGGAAGCCAAGTGGCTTCTCCCCCCAGAAGGATGGCATAAAGACAATTTTGATGGGGTCTCTAAGGGAAACCCTAGCTCCTTGTGATGTGGAGGCATAATAAGGAATGAATTTGGGGAGGGAGTACCAGCTTTCTCTCTCCCACTAAGCTTCCAAACTAATCACCTTGCAGAAGCAAGTACAGCTTGCCATGTGTTGAAACTAGCTTTTGAAGTTGGAGTTATTAATCTTTGGCTTAAAGGGGACTCAAGTAACATTGTTAAATGTATAAATGGAAACTCTCATTATTCGTGGATGATTGCAAATATAATTGAAGAGACATGTAAGACCCTTGCTAAATTTAATATAGTCCATGTCACTCACTTTTTTGGGAAGCAAACCTGGTGGCAGATTGGTTCACAAATAAAGGAGTCAGATCTAACCAAAAGATGACCTGGCAACCGGGAAAGAGTTTTGCAATTGATGTTAAGAGCCTAATCAAGCTAGATAAGATCCAAGGGAGTACAAAGGAGATCAATTTGCAATTATGACTAGGAAAGGCTTTTGGGGAAAGGGTACAATTCATAAAGGCTATATTGGAAAGTGCAAGAGGTAGAATTTATTACAATTTATTTGATACGCTTTATGGGTTGTTGTTTTCATATGCAACCTATGCAATAGTAAGGTTAATTTCTTTGGGATTTTTCTTAAACACAGCGGTGAAGTTACAGAGGGTTGTGCTTATGAGAATTGTGGGAGTGCAAAGTGCTGAAATGGTGGGTGAAAGGTGCAGAAAAGAACTGGTGGGCAAGATGGAAAAATGGAGAAGTAGGAATCAAGTGTGGGAGAAGCTAGAACAGGGTGGGATTACAAGATATATCATGAAGCTGCATGGTTTTGATCAAAATGATATAGATAGCATGGTCAGCTCGTGGAAGGATGGTATAGTCAAGGTGAATGGGGTTTCATTTTTTATAACAAAGAAGGTGATTTTGGCTATTACTGAGATTTCAATGGAGGGTTTTAAGTTCTTTAGGGAAAAAAATCTCTCAGCCAATGCAGTGAAGCACTTCATGGATAACACTAAGGAGCTAAATGCCCTGAAAAAGAGTGATATGTTCTATGATCTGGATTGTATAATGAAACTATGGAGGTATGTTCTGCGCGCTACCATTGAGTACATTACTCTTGACCCTGAGTTTAATCGTGTTCTCACCCACCATTTCATTCTTTTGAATCATTTTTGGCATGATCGTAAAGTTTAATTTCCTTTCAATTTGTTGACTTCCATGAGCAAGGTGGTGTCTAGCTTCAAAAAGAAGCCCACTGCTAACCCTGCTCTGCATGAGGGGTTGTTATTGCTTATCTATAAGCACTTTAAGACTTAGACGATAAGTAACATCCCCTCATAGGCTGGGAAAGAGGAAAACAGAAGCTCAAGCTACTCCTCTAACTCAGATGAAATTCAGAGCATTAGCTCTGAGGAAGGGGGGTTAAATTTCTCTGGTAAAAATGTTACACCTCATGATAAGAAGTCACCATCTCCCATTAGCCCTAGCAGAAAAATCCCTAGGGGTCATGGTCAAAAGATTCTTGGGAATGAGGAGAAGGATGACAGTGATGAAGAGGAGGACATGGAGATTGAAGATGAGGATAAGGAGAAGCAAGAGGGAAAAAAGGAAGACTAGTGTGGGAAGAAACACAAGTGGGTGGGGATGGGAGATGAGAGGTCGCAGCAAAAACTAGATATATCTTCACTGCCTCTCTCCCTTGTCCATCCTCAAGCCCATCCAGATGAGTAGATAAAGGATAGTATTGGAGATGAGGGGGGAAGTGCTAGCCAAAGATAGGAGGAAATCCTGGAGGAATTTTAATGTGAGGACAATGAAAATGGGTATTTTTAGAGAAGTAATGAATCCCCAGATTTTGGTGGACAACCAAGAGGAGCCACGGCTTGAAGAGATAATTAACCCTATGATTGTGGCAATCTCTAATAATACCAAGGAAGCTGGGATGAACCTTTTGAACAATGCCCGTAATAGCATGATTGACAATTTCAGGTCAATCAAGTGGCTTTTTCATGAGCTGGAGGAGGTCAAGGAGAAGGTGCATCAAATGGAAGGAGATAGGAATTTAATGGGTCTTGAGAAGGAGATAGACCAGGATGATTGAATTAGCCTGGTGGAAAGGAGGATCTACAACGTAGAAAATTACAATAACAATTTGTTGAGCCAGATGATCTCATTGCTCAACTCGATTAATGACAACATTTTGTCATTAACTGATTGGCTTAAAGATAGAGATATGCAGGGGGGTGAGGAAGGAAAAGATAGGGGAAAAGCTAGACCTAATGATGAAACTACCATGGGTATCACTTACACTAGTTTGGACCACAATGTACACAAGACTCATCAGTAGGATGTCGAGGAGAACTAGATGGCCTATGAGGCTACCCAAGTCATGAAGGAGCTCAAAAGAAAGGACAAGGATTATCTCTTTTCTTTGGTTCTAGTTGTTCCTTTTTGTCTAGCTTTTTGTCCTAGCTTTTGCCTATTTTGTTTTTTAATATAACTATTTGGCCTTTCCTTCGGCATTTGTGGATTTGGTTGGGCCTGGTGCTTATTATCAGCCTTTAGACTTATTCTTTTTTGGCTAGGCTTTTAATGCTCATTATTAGCCTTGCTTATGTTTTAACTCTTGGGTTTTAGGGCCCCTATAAAACCTGTTTATCTGATCAAAAAAATAAAAGGAAAAGAATGTATCTTGTTTACTAAAGAACTTGTGCATGATAATACTTATTAGGTTGAAGGACTAAAGCATAATCTACTAAGTGTGGCACAGCTGAATAACATTGGATTCAAGGTAGAATTCATGAATGGACAGGCCAAACTACTGGATGGGAAAGGAAATTTGATTGGTTCTAGCAAGCAAACAAAAGGTAATCTATTTTATCTTTATCTAACTAATTGCTCATGTTTTATTGGTCAAGTAGAGGAAATTTGGTTATGGCACAAAAGGCTATGTCATTTGAACTTTGATAATTTGGTTAAGACAAGAAAACATAAAAGAGTAAGAGGTATTCCTAGTTTGAAGAAACTTGACATGGGTGTATGCAAGAACTACCAAATTGGTAAGATGGGAAAGACAAGCTTTAAAATCAAACACTATCAATCAAAAGAAGTCTTGAAAATTGTTCATGCAAACTTATGTGAACCTATTGGAATAGAGAGTTATAGTGGAGAAAAATTTTCCATTCTCTTTGTTGATGACTACTCTAGAATGATGACAGTAATGTACCTAAAAGAAAAATTAGAAGCCTTTCAAAAATTCAAGTGGTATCTAGCAAGAGTAGAAAAAGAAACTGGAAAGAATTTGAAATGCCTAAGATCAAATAGAGGTGGTGAATTCATCTCCCATGAATTCAACAATTTTTGCATTGAAAGAGGAATCAAAAGACAAGTATCAAACCCTGGTACACCACAGCAGAATGGTATAGCAGAAAGAAGAAATAGATCTATCATGGACTATGAAAGAACCCTGATGATTGAAAAGAAAATTTCTCTCAAATACTGGAAGGAAGCTATCAGCACTACAGTTCATACCTTGAATATAGTTCAATTGAAGAAATATTCAAACAAGACACCTTATCAGCTATGGTATGTACTTAAAAGTATTTAGCAGCAATTGTTACATATTGAAAGAATCCAAAAAAGGAAAATTTGATGTAAAAGGTAATGAAGGCATATTTCTAGGATACTTGTGCAGAAGTAAAGCATACAGATGTTTGAATTTATCTACTCACAAAATTATAGAAAGTGCACATGTCAGAATTGATGAATTTGTAGGAAAGAGTGAAGAAGAAAGCAACAAGGAACCTAAAGACTACAAAAGATTTGTTTATTGCAAACCTAATACTTTTCCAAATCTATCTAAAAGATAAGAAGCTTTAACTCCCAAGTCCCCAGAAACTCCAATAGCTACCAAGTTGTAGACAGTGCAACCTAATCTGTAAGGACCCGAGTCACAATTAGAGGCTATCAAGCTAGTTCAAACCAAGCCTAATGTACCTAAGTCATAGATAGAAGGGAATGAGCTTTAAACTAAAATTCAAGAAGAAGATGATGGAACTCACTCAAAGACCAAGGAACCTGTGTTAGCAAGATATGTCAGAAGACATCATGCACCTGATCCGATCATTGGAGACAAATCAGATGGAACAATGACAAGAAGAAAATTAAAAGGTACATGTTTACTCACTAAATTTGAACCTAGAAGTTTTAAAGATGCTCTAGAAAATGAAAGTTAGATTGAACCAATGAATGAAGAGATAGAACAAATAGAAAAGAACAAAACTTGGACTCTTGTTCCTAGACCTAAGGATAAAAATGTAATTGGTGAAAAATGAGTATTTAGAAATAAGTTGAATGAAGATGGAAAAGTATAAAGGAACAAAGCAAGATTGGTATGCAAAGGTTATTCTCAAGAAGAAGGTATTGACTATGGTCAGACTTTTTCTCCTATAGTAAGACTTGAAGGTTTTACAACTCTACTAGCATATACAGCACATAGAGGATTTAAAGTATATCAAATGGAAGTTAAATCTACATTCTTGAATGGAATTCTGGATGAAGAATTTTATATTGAACAACTAGAAGGTTTTGTAGATCCTAGTAAAGGAGACATGGCTTGTAAACTACACAAAGCATTATATGGTCTGAAGTAAGCTCCTAGAGCTTGGTATGAAAGACACCATAATTACTTGGTACAGATTGGGTTTCAAAGGACTAATGATAACACTAGTCTGTATATCAAGGAAGGACCAGATAAGAAGATTATGCTAGCAGAAATATTTGTTGATGACACTCTATTTACAAGAAATGATGATTTATGAAAGCATTCTTAGAAGAAATGAGTAAAGAATTTGAGATGTCCATGTTTGGTGAAATAAAATTCTTTTTTGGATTGCAAATACAACAGAACAAGAATGGTACCTACATCACTCAATCTAAGTATATCAAGGAGATACTAAAGAAATTTGGAATGGAAGATTCAAGACTAGTTGGAACACCTATGTCTACTAGGCATAAGCTTTCCAAAAATGATGATTCCAAAGAAGTAGATAAGACCACTTATAGATTAGTGATTGGAAAATTGTAGTATGTAGTACACATAAGGCCTGATATTGCTCTAGCACTTGGAATAGCAGAAAGATTCTCAACAAATTCCAAGGAAAATCACATGATGGAAATCAAAAGAATCATGAGGTATGTAAAAGGTATTGAAGACTATGGTTTATGGTACAAACTTGGAGTCAATCTAGACTTAAAAGTATTTACTGATGCTAATTGGGTAGGAAGTCTTGATGATAGAAAAAGCACTAGTGGTGGAGCATTCTTTCTTGGAAAAAGACTAGTATCTTGGACAAGCAAGAAGCAAAATTATACATCTCAATCCACAGCAGAGGTAGAATATGTAGCAACAATAGTTAATTGTTCTAACATTGTTTGGTTCAAACAATTGTTAGAAGGAATGAAGGTAGAAATCAAAGATCTAGTTGTCATATATGGTGATAACACTAGTGCAATAAACATATCAAAGAAGCCAATAATGCATTCCAAAACAAAGCATATTGCTAAAGTATCACTTCTTAAAAGAGTTGGTGCAAGATAAAGAAGTCAGATTGGAATATGTGAATACAAAGGAACAGATTGTAAACATATTCACCAAGCCATTACCTAAGGATGCATTTATGTATCTAAGAGGTAAGCTAGGGGTCATTTCCCTATCTGAAATTCACTAAAAGAAGTTTGGTGAATGCATCAACCAGAACCTGTTGAAGATCAATTAATTGATGCAGAATTGGCAAGGGCATATTATAAATGAATCAGTACTTAAGTTACATAGGTATTTACAAAGTTATTGTCTTTGACATGTGTTGTGAAAGAGGGAGAAGTTTATAATCATATCTTTGAGAAATTTTTGGAACCAAAATAAAGTTAGAATCCTGAGTGGGAGAAGTCTTCTAAAGATGAAGTATGCTAAAAGAGGGAGGATGTTTTGAATGAACTTGCTATCATCCATTGTAGATCCAATTCAGCAAAAGAGTTTATATTGATAGAGGGAGTTCTCAAATCTAAAATCTAAAATTTCATTGTGCTATGACATGTTGTCTTTAATGTTACACAAATGTCATAATTACTCAGTATATGTTGCGCTCACTCAATTAGTAAAGATAGTTCTTAGTATCTACTAAGCATTCTTGTGTTTGCCTAGCTCAGAAGGTAGTGTCTACTGAGTTCACTCGAGCATCAAAGGAAAAGTTGTAGGAAGCAAGTGTTAACCAAGATCACTTGGGTAATGAAGGAAAGTTGGATGGAACCAATACTAACTAAGCCCACTTGGTTACCGAAGGATTTTTGTGAGTTTGCAATGTTAACAAAGCTTCTATTGGTTAAAAAAGGAATTTTTTTCAAAGTTAGTTTCTATTGAGTAGGGTAAGCTAATGAAGGATTTTCTTATTTTGTTTTATTAAGCTTAATTGACTTATCTATTGATTCCAGCCAACTAAGGTGATGAATATTGATTATTGTAAGTTGTATTTGAGCTGACTTGCCAAAGTGAAAGATATAAGTATAAGGTCAAGTTGTGATTTCAAAATGTGTGAATGAATGAGTGCAAGTGAATGTGTGAATTATGGTGATGTAATTGAAGATCTATTGATGAGCAGAGGAAGAAAATTTGAAGGATAAGTAGAATATCCTTATGGTGCAGCAAAGTCATATTCAATTAGAAAGCATCAAGTACAAGCTAGAACAAAGATTTGAAATCAGCAAATTAGTTGCATTCAAATCAGGTCATCTCATTGTTACTCTCTAACCATTGTAGTAGTGATCTAAATCTCGTAACGGAGTTGGCTTAATAACTATTTGCATATCCTCTAACAAGGTGGAAATTTTATTGAATTGTTCTCAAGACCTCTAACAAGGCCACTCCTAATAGGGTGATTATATCCTTTAACAGGGTCACACCTAACAGTGTGTTTTGTAACCTTTAATAGGGTTGGCTCCTAGCAAGGCTCACTTTAGAAGAGTGAAAATCAATAACTAATTGCTATTGGTGGTTTTTCCCAAATTTGGTTTCCACATTAAATCCTAGTGTCAAATGTGTTCTTGTTATTTTCTTTATATGTTTGCAACTAACCTAAAGTAATGGTAATCATAGACAACATCTAATGGTTTATATGTTAATCTTCTACCTAGTTAATCTAGTTACTATCGAGTTACAACATTCTATGTGTTTACCGAGCTTCAACACTATTCAGTTATCTATTTTCATTTTGTACTAACATCTAAGGGATCTGGGATTTATTTTTGTAGTTACTAATTCACCCCTCCCCTCTTAGTTAGTCCTCTTATATTTCCAACATGTGGTATGCTCCAAATAGGGTCAAAACTCTTATAAAGTATTGTTTTTTAGTGCATCATCTTGTGAGTTTCATTCCTACCAAGGATTTCCCTTACACAAGGTTTACCTAGATAGGAAAAAATGGCATTGTGAATTTATTTGTGGCATAGTCTTTATTATTTTTTTACTAATTTTAATTATTTATAATGTTTATGGTTAGTTGCTAAAATCCAAAGTTGGGAAAAAAGTATTGGAATACTAATCTACCCTCACCACCACCAACCCCTTAGTATTTTATAGATACATATATACATATATGCTCATCTTTGATGCAAATTGTGTTAGCATGAATCTTGATGATAATCCTATGGGGGAGTATCCTAGCGTTATTGTAGAAATTGAGAGATTGTTAGTGTGATCATATGTTGCATTCATGACAATATTTATCATTGATGTCAACATATTGTGAAGATTGGAAGAGTAGTAGATACTTATTGACACGAAATGGTTTGAGGATTGCATATGAAGTCAAGCACAATTGAGAACATGTTCTACAAAGTGTCCTAATTATGTGGTTAAGTGTGCATGCAGAAAGTTGAAGATAGAAGATAGATATTTAGAGACTTACATAAGATAGTTTATAGAGAGAGTTCCTGAGAAGTAGTTTTTGGTAATCGGATTATATCTCCTAACAGGGATAGAATATGATTGAGAAAAGTTAGGTAGTGGTAGAAGACATCTTGATAATGACATCAGTGAGTGCACAAAGTCTTAAGGACACATGTGTGAGAAGTTATAAAAATTTTGAGTTGATGGTGTTATGTAATTATGAAAAGGTGTGATGCAACATGTATTATTTTATCTTAATGAGCTCATATTGTAATTGTAATTGAGAAAGCCTCAAGGATGACTGAATAAATTATTTTGAGGACTTGGTACAAATGAAGGTTTGTTTGGACTTGATTGTAATTGGGAATAGTGAGTGAGGGATTTTGAATGTGTATGAAATTAATACATACAAGTGATCTAAGGGATTATTGTGATGTGAATTCTCAAATATGGTATTGAGATCTAAGAATTTTTTAGTGTGGAAGATGAACATTAAGAGGATAGAGAAAGATTATAAGTTGTTCAGATCACTTGTATTTGTTATTATTCTACAAGGGATAATACAAGGCCACTCGGACAATGAGTTCAAGGGTCTACCCTTGATGTTTTTTGGATAGTGGGACCTTCTACCTTCTACAACCCCTAGTTGGCACAACTCCTAATAGGGTTGGAATCTCCTCATAGAGATTCAAAGTCTCCTAACAGGGACTGATATGTACTGAATGTATTTCATTGGCTCCTATTAGTGTTCATCCTCTTACAAGGAACTTATATATTAGTACATCATTTTTTGGGTACCATTTCCACCAGTTTTATTCGTCTAATCAAGGGTTTCCTAACTCAGGGAGGTGTGAGTAACTAAGGCTAATTGGCACACTTAGCTACCCAAACCACCATGCAAGAGTTAACACAACAGAACCAAACACAAAAGAGAACAACACCATATAGAGAGAGAACAATATTCTTTATTATTCATGAAAATATCACCATACATGCCTAGTTGTAAGGCCTTTTAGGTTATGGAAAGATACAAAATATATTCAAATCCAAGATCTAGCTTCAAATTTGGAGTTCTATCTACACATATGTTTTCAATTTCCTATCCTCCTTATATGATCTATATTTCTTTAAGATAGATCAATAATAATTACTAAAGATTTTGCCACAACCCCTACTTATACCAATCTAAGCCACAAGTTGGCCTAAATTGCTAAAAACTAAATAAATATAACATCAAATACTTGAAGAGCCACAAGTCAACCTCCAAAAGAAATTAAATGTCCAAAAATCAATACCCAAGCAAAATTGTAATATATCCTAGCCTCGATTGAAATAGAACTTTTTCTTCAAACTAAAGGTATTATTTTAGGTCCTCTACAACCCCTTAAGGGTGCAAATACATATTCATCAAGGATAAGTGTGCATCCATCCCAAAAGTCATGCACAAAAACTCGTCATACAAACTGCCATAAATTGATACTCTAGGAGAATTTTCATATCTCCCAACTTATAATTAATTAGGACTCTCACCTTAGAGAAAAACTATTACTCTAGGTTCTCTTCAATTTCTAAAATTTTCAGCCTCTAATGCATTGTGCATAATTAGTTACATAGCCCACAATGCACACCCAGAAACCAGAAAAACACAACTCCAGCAGCAAGGTAAAAATGGCTCAAATCTTAGCATGATAACTCCAATCTCTTCATGCACATAGGACAAGGTTCCCTAGTGTGTCTCCAACACTCAAAAACTACTAAAATTTTGGTAATGCGAGAAATTTCAACTCAACAAGGAAAACTAAAAACATGCAAGATAGCAGTGCAACCTAGGATGCTCCTACATCAAATAACCAAGGTTGGAAGAAATGATTGTCCAGAATTATTGAGATGTCACAACCTGATTTGAATCCAACTTAGATTGAGAGATCCATGAAGCATTTTCCATAGGTTTATTCTTCCACTTCACTAGATATTCCAAATAATATTTTCCCTTGTGCTCTTACCAACTCTCTAATCCAATATCTATTTAACTTCGTCAATTTGCTTCTTAGGATAATCCTTTGATACAATAACTTCATCATCTCATTCATGATACTTGTATAAATTAGCAACATTAAATATAGGGGATATATCCATGTTATCAGGTAACTCAATTTCATAAGTGTTTCCACTATCGAACTTCTTCAACATCTTACAAGGTTCAAACTTCTTCATCTTTAGCTTAATGTATGTTCCAATAGGAAATCTTCCTTTCTTCAGATGAACCATCACCTCATCACCAACTTTAAAATCATGATGTCTCCTAGAATGATCAGTGTTCTCCTTATACTTTTGATTACTTTGTTCTATCCTCAACTTCACTTCCTTATGTAAAGATTCCATAAAATCAGCAAATTCTTCTCCTGCAACACTTCTCTTTTCTTCACCAGCAATATCTCTCAAATCTAATATACCTCTAGGCTACATTCTAGTAACAATCTCAAAAGGTGTCTTCCTTGTACTCCTATTCACACTATTGTTATATGAAAATTCAAATTGTGACAATACCATCTCCCAGTTATTTGGTTTATTCCCAACAAAACATCTTAACAAATTACCCAAGCTTCCATTCACAACCTTTGTTTGTCCATCTGTCTGTGGATGGAATGTAGAACTAAACATCAACTCAATACCCATTTTCTTTCACAAAGTATTCCAAAATAAACCAACAAACTTGTTGTCTCTATTAGAAATAATACTTCTTGGTAGTCCATGCAATCTCACAATCTCTTTAAAGAAAAGTTCAGCAACATGCTCAACATCTAATGTCATCTTACATGGTATGAAATGAGTCATCTTATAAATCTATCCACTACAATAAATATGCAATCATACCCCTTAGTTGTCTTAGGTAATCCAAGAACAAAATCCATACTGATGTCACTCCAAGGTTTCTCAAGAATAGTAATAAGTGTATACAAACCAGTATTTTGACTTACTCCTTTTGTAACTTGACAAACTCCACAATTCTTTACAAATTTTTCAACATCCTAATACATTTGTGGCCAATAATACTTATCCTCCAGCAAACTCAATGTCTTATCAATTTCAAAATGTCTAGCCAATCCACTACTATGCTTTTCTTTGATCAAATTTTTACATCATGAAGGTACTAGGTGCATTAGTCAAACCAAAAGGTATAACCAACCATTCATGCAAACCATCTTTTGTCTTGAAAGTAGTTTTTCATTCATCATCTTCTTTGATTCTAATCTGATGATAGCCACTCTTTAAATCAATCTTGTTAAAATACTTTGGTCCACTCAAACAATCCATTATGTCATCCATCATTGGCATAGGAAACCTATATTTCATTGTAATCTTGTTAATAGCTCTGGAATCAGTACACATTATCCATTCTCCATTCCTTTTAGGTGCTAATATAGTAGGTACATCACATGGACTCAAACTTTTTCTAATCAAACTTTTCTGCAACAAATCATGCACTTGTCTATTAAGTTCATCATTCTTTGTAAGTGTCAATCTATATGGTGCTTTATTCAACAAACTAGCTCTAGGAATCAAATCCATATAATTACTTATACTTCTCATTGGAGGTAAATCATTGATTATATCTGTTGCAACAATCTCTTTATACTCATTTAGCAATTCAACAATTTCTTTTGGTACTTGGCTACCACTATCTATTGTCACTTAGTCACTACCAACTTATGTTGCTCAGTCAGTATTGCCAACACTCGGTCCTCTAGGAACTAGAGCAAAAAAAACTTGATCTTCTTTACTTCCTTTTCAAATTAATTTCCATTAACCATGCAAACTTTTATTACAGTAAAGGCAGCAATATTTGCTTCTTCCCATTTACCCAAAGAGTATATTGATTCAATCTTCTATCATGTACAACATATTTGTCCTATTGCCAAGGTCTGCCCAAAAAAAATGACAAAAATCCATAGGCATAATATCACATACCACTTCATCAAAGTAATGTCCAATCTTGAACTTTACAATACATTGCTCACTTGCAAATACCTTATGTTCATCTTGATCCATGAAACATGACAAGGTTTGGGATGTTTCAGCCTCTACAACTGCAACTTTGTAACCAACTCTTCTAATGCAAAATTTGTTGAACTGCCACTATCAATGATCACTTTGTAGCATTTTTCAGCCATCTTACTTCTGGTCTCAAAAAGACTTCTTCTCAAAATAGGTTCCTCATCACTTCCCTTATTACATAAGGTTCTTCTCACCATTATATTTTCTCCAGCCTTAGGTCCACTTGGTGAACTCTCAATGTCTCCTTGAATCACAACATTTCTATTATTTTGTACACTTTTAGAAGATCTACATTCAAAAGATCTATGCCCTTCTTTACCACATCTAAAATAATTACCACAAAAACTAACTCTATAATATGAATTACCTCTTCTTTGATAAAAACTAGTACCTCCTCAGTAAGAACTACCACCTTTCCATTTAATCTTGTCTTTGTCATCATTCTTTCATTCGGACTTTTTTTATCATGTACAGAACTATTAGATTTTCCAACAAAAATTAAATGTCCAAAAAATGATACCAAAGAAAAATCACAATATCTCCTAGACATTATTGAATTAGAACATGTGCTTCAAAATTAAGGTAGTAATTTAGGTCCTCTACAATGCTTTAAGGGTGCAAAGGCAGATTCATCAAGGATAAGTGTGCATCCATCTTGAAAGTCACACATAGAAACCTATCAGGTAAACTGCTAAAAATTGATACTCTAGGAGAATTACCATATCTCCCAACTTATAATGAATTATGACTTTTTCCTTTGATAGAAGGTATTAATCTAGGTCCTCTTAAATCTCTAAAAAATTTAGCCCCTAACTCATTTTTTAAAATTAGTTACATAGCCTGCAACAGGCACCCAAAAACTAGAAAAATACAGCTCCAGTAGCAATGTAAAAATGGCTCAAACCTTAACATAACAACTCCAACCTCTTGGTGCACAAAGGACAAGGTTCCCTAGTGTGTCTCCAATGCTTGGAAACTACTAGAAGTTTGGCAATGCAAGACATTGCAACTCAAAAAAATTAGGAAAATTGAAAACATGTAGGATAGTAGTGCAACCCAAGATGCTCTTGCATCATTTCCCTACTTAACATATTTGGTGTTATTTTGTATGGTTATCTTCTTATGGTTTCTATTAATTTTGATCATATTTTTGAAAATTAATAAGGTTAATAAAATTTATTTTGATTAGATAACTAACTACCCGCCCCCCCCCCCCCCCCCCCAAATTATCTTGGTGGACTTTACTTTATAACAATTGGTATCAAAGCATCATGTCTTTGAAGAAAAACCTTAACAGCTTAAGGAGATCAATGGCGAGTCATTTTAGAAAAGAGAGTTCTAAGTTTTATGGAGTTAACTATGATATCTAGAAATAGAATATGAAGACACATCTACTTTGCATGGGTCTAGGATACTAGCTGAACACAAAGAATGGGAAGACTGTAGTTGAAGAAAACAAACTTGACGAATGCAATGATGGTGAAAGATATTTGTTCATGTGCAACATGCTATCTAGAGAAGAACTTTTATCAAATCTTCTTGAAAATGAGTACAATTAGGTAAAATTCTTGACATTATCTTATGAAACTTGGAAAGCTTTGGAATATACTTTTGAAGGTGATAAACATGCTAAGAGGATTAGACTACAAAATTGGATATGTCTATTTCAACAAGCTAAAATGACGGAAGATGAATTTGTAAGTTATATTAGCATAATATCATAAATTTTCATAAGAATTAGGGCTTGTAAAGGAACTAAAGAAGAAGATGAGATCATATGGAAAATCTTGAAAATTTTGACACCACCATTCAAGTGGACAGTACAAATGATTGAGCAATTGATACCTTGTACTGAGAAGTTCTCTAGAGAAACTCTTTGTAGAAGACTAGAAGCAATAGAAATAAGTTTGAAATAGTCTAGAGATTTCCCTAGAGTGGAGACTACATTTAGGGCATCAAGTATTCATCCCACCCTATCAAGGAGTGCAAGAACCATTAGATAGTATGCTAGCAATAGCAGATCAAGATTTGAAGAAGATAGAAAGATTGAAGAAGGAATTGTCCTACTGGTGTGAAGAGAACCAGATGGTAAGAAAATATTTAAAGGTTAGACTTGTGATGAATTTGGTCAATATGCTTCTAAATGCCCTAAAAGAGTAAAGAAGTGAAAAAATAATTTCAAGTCTACAAAGCCTAGAGAATGATTTTATGCAAATAATTATGATGAACTAGATGAAAGAGTTTTGAGTAAAAGTAATGATGAGTTGGGATTTATTTCTATATAAGGAGGAAATTCCTAAAAAATAAGTTAGAGAAGAAAAAGCCTTAGTATCATGAGTTGAGAAGAAAAATGATTGGATCATAAACAGTGGTTATTCACATCATATGACCAGTAATATAAATAAATTTGTTGAGAATAGCTATGATGGAGGAACTTTTAGAGTTGGAAACAATGCAGCTTAGTACATAAAGAGAATGGGATTCATTACTCTTGATGGAAATACTATTTCACTAATGATGTTTACTTTGTTGATGGATTAAAACATAGTATTTTGAGTGTTGGATAGCTAGTTGACAAGGGATACTTGTTGTAGTTCATAGGGAAGACATGCATTATCAAGGATAAGGATGGTAAGTTTATTGGTACTGATACAAGATCCAGAGGTAATGTTTAATTTTCAATTGAATCCTACTGAGATGAAATTTTTGGTTGATAAGGTTGAGAATACTTTGTTATTGCATAAAATATTTTGTCATAAAAACTTTGATAATACTCTATAACAAGTACCAACTTTGCAGTAAGAGTTTTTCCTGAAATTTTGAAGCCTACTAACATTGTGTGCAAGGAATGTGTTATGGCTAAACAAAGTATAATTTCTTTTCCTAGCAATAAGTTCACTACAATGGAAAAGTTAGGAATTATTCACACAGATTTGAGTAGTCCTACAAAGATACAAGGATTCTATACTGAAAGGTATTTCATGATTCTTGTTGATGATTTTACTAAGATGATGTGGGTAGCATTTCTTAAAGAAAAGTTTGGAGCAATTGAGAAGTTTAAGTTATTCAAGAATAGAGTTGAGAATGAATTTGGATTGAAGATTAAATGTTTGAGATTTAATATAGGTGAAGAACTCACTTCAAATGAGTTTAACACTTTTTTTTGAAGTGAATGGTATTAAGAGATAACTTTTAGTCTCTAAACACCTGAATAGAATGGTATAGCTAAGAGAAGAAACATGTTCATAATAGAAGCAACAAGAGTTGTGATGTTTGAAAATGATGTATCAAAGATATTCTGGAGAGAAGAAATTAATACAATAGTGTATACAATGAAAAGAGTGTAGATTGGAAAAGGTATAAACAAGACTCCTTGTAAATTATGGTTTAGACATGCATGATCAGTGAAGTACTTTAGAACTTTTGGAAGAAATTGTTACATTAAGAGAGATGATGATATTGGTAAGTTTGATTCAAGAAGTGATGAAGGTATGTTCCTTGGTTATTCATTGAAAAGAAAAGCTTATAGATGTTTTAATTAGAAGACCAAGACTATTTTTGAGAGCACAAATATTTAAGTGGATGAGAAGTTTAGATTATAAGAAAGAATACTTGATTACAATTTTGATGAAGAAACTAATCCTAAGACTTATCAAGAAAATGTTGAATTGTTTTATGAAACTAACAATAATTTTTAGAATGAGATTCAAGTTGTGGAATAGAGAGAGGAACCGAGATCTAAACCTAGAGCAGAAGCAAGAATTGAAATAGTAACACCAAATAAGAATTTGATAAAGAATCATCCTATTGAACAAATTATTGGAAGAAATAGGAGTTATGATGAGAAATAGGGTGCATGAATAATTTTGTTTGATTTCTCAAGTTGAACCTAGAAGTGTTGATGAATCTTGAAAGGATGATCATTGGATTCAAGAAATGAAGGAAGAACTAGATTAGATTGTGAAGAATGACACATGGAAATTAGTTCCTAAAGGCTCTATACTTTGGTGCAAACTTGCTTTCATGTTTCTTGTCTACCTTAGTTATTTGGCCTTTGCTTAATTCTAGCATCACTTGTGCTAATGTGGATTCTCTTATTTCTTGTTCCATCTTTAAACAATAATGCCACTTATTTTCAACAATTTCATATAAGTCGTTAGGCATTATATTATCCAATTCAAGAGGAGTGTTCTTGAATTCTACCATCATGGCATATATTGATTACTCTACTTTATTTTGATCCTCTCTACTTAATTTCTTAACATCAAAATTTTTCAAACTAGAAAAATCTACATTTTTTCTAACATTATCACATATTTTATCAATGTTAGACTTAGGAGCATGGCTTACCACTCTGAATTGGCTGATGTCTTCTAATTTTGTCCTTTCTCCTTCATCAAATTCGGGTTGTACTACATATTTCCTCCTTTGCTTCTTCTGCACTAGACCAGTTTCCTCAATAGCCTTCTTTTCTTTGTCTTGTTCTTTTTCCTTTTGAGTTGAGGCCCTTGAAGCAACTCTTGTTATTGGTATAGTTGACTTTGCTTGATTTGTCTCTGTAGCCTTCTTAGCTTTAGGCTAGGCTATAGACTAAGCTTTGGCTTTTCTTTTCTTGAGCTTGGCTTGAGTTGGTGCTTCCTTAGCTTCTTCTTCCCTTGCACCTTCTTCCTTTTCTTTATCCTCACCTAAGCCTTGAGTTATTTCCAATGGGCTTTGCCCATGTTCATCTTCTTCACTCTCTTCTTCTTCTTATTCTTCCTCTTCACCAACCCCTTCAATTCCTTTTCCAAATTTCTTCTTCAGTTTCTTCACCAATTTATCTTTCTTCTTTATGGTGGAGGCAGTCTTCAGCTCCATATCAACTTTGGATTGTACTATATCATATGTTCCAAAGTGGGCTACCTCCTTATCAATATTCTCTGCAAGCAATGTTGTGATTGCTAATGATGCTTCATCAATGTCGAGCTCATATCCTAGAGGTCTGAGCCGTCTAGTTCTTGTAATTACTGCTTGGATATAAGTATTATCAATATCAACTAAGAATAAAATATTATTGATGTTCTATTCTACTAAGGAAACTAGTATCCTCAATCTTTGCTTCGTGGATTTCTTGAAATCCTCAAAGTAAGTTGTCATTAGGGAGTCAAAGTTGTCTCCCATTTGCTCAATGTACTCATTAATTTGAGTAATAGTCGACCTATCTAATTTCCAGTTCACCTTGCCAAAAGAGGGGAATTCTTTCAAAATATAGAAAACTATACAAATCAAAACTAATCCAAACTTACACTGAGTACCTTTTGATCTTCTGATTGCTCCCAGATTCTCCATGATCTATTGTAACAACAACTCTTCTAGATCATATGTATGATCTTTCTTGACAAGTTTATAAGCCACATCCACAGCAATACATGGTAAACTATTTAATCTGCTAGAATGATAAAAACTTATGAGATATGATTCTCATGCCCCTCTTGTTCCATTTAGCTCCGGTGTTCTTCTCAATGACTTCCTTTCAATCACTACGTAGGGTCTTGTGCTGATCTAGGGTTGGAAAACCTGTAAATCTATGCACGATTCTCTTTGTTATCTTGATAGGTCCTCCTTCCAGCCATAAACAACCATTATGTATCCTGCTTAAAACAATTCTTGTCCATTCAGTTTTAAAACTTGTGGGGAAAACTAGGGCATCGGTTAAACCCTTTTTCTCAACTATTTGAAATTCTTCCTTAAGCACTCAACTTTCACATAGTTTATCATATGCTTGAAAAATCTCAAGGTCTCCTATTGCTCCTATCTTGCAATTGTAACACTTCCTCACATCCTACACCATTACAACTTTGAGTGGAATCATGGATAATGTGTCGACAAGGTCATTTTTATAAGCAACTTCTAGAATTGGCCTAAAATCTAGTTGTTTTACCTCATTACTAACCAACTGAACCTCAAAACCTTCCTTTTCCTTAGGGTTTTTAGAACTGGAAGCCATTTTGTAAATCTAAGGTTTCAAAAGGTTTTAAACTTTAAAACTACGTAACTCGACACTTGAAGAATACCTTAGGTCGATGAAATCTGTGCTTGATCTATGTTGAAATCTATGCAAAAGGCTTCAATGTTGTTTGTCAATCACTTTTGTGCTCTTCTCATTCTTTCTCTACATTTGAATGACAAGAAATGATCAAAAATTTGACCTTATACTCTTTCTTAACCTAGCATTAAATGCTTAGTGCATACAGATATACACTTGGCTCCTTAAGATTTCAACATAACTCAGCTTCCATTGGTTTTCCTTCACTAGGCTCCAACTAGATTTTCATCACTCAGCTTCCATTGACAACTCGGCATATACTAACATTTACTCGGCATTTGAGGATAGCTCAGCAACACTAGTGAAAACCTTGAATTTTAACTTTTGCATCTCTAATCATGTTGATTTCTTCTTTGTAGTGCTTGTTTGTCTTGGGACTGATGGATGATGTAGCTTTGTATATCAGTCCTATACACCTATCCATGCTCAGTTAGATGAAGTGTGACCACTTAACTTGTTAGATGAAGTGATCCCTTCATTTGATGAGGTACATTCATCTTTCTTCTTCCAAGTCTTGTTCATTTGTCCTCTGATGTGATCAACATCCACCTTCTCTTTTCCTTTGTTGACTTCTAACTTTGGTGCCTTTGACTTTGTTAGGCAATTTCTACTGATATCACCAGTCTTCAAACAACTAAAACATGTGGTTTGACTTAGCCACCTACTGTAGTTCCCTCTAAAATGTGTCCTTATGCAATTTTTAGGAGTGTATCCATATTCTTGATAATAGTGATAGCTATACCTAGTGTTATAGTCCCAATTGTAGTGATGACCATGGTTACCTTCTCTTGTTTCCTAATTTGATGTCCACATAGGCTTTGATCTACACTCAAAAACTCTATGTCCATACTTCTTGCAATTGTAGCAGTGACCTTCAAATTTTGGTGTTCCAATAGTCCTAGTCTTGCATTCATGTGTTCGATGTCCTTGCTTTTTGCACTTGTGACAGTAGCTTGCATTCTTAGGCTTATCATACTAATGGGAATTCTTGCTCCTACATACATTAGAAGTATGTCCCTTTTTACCATAGAAATGACAAGTAGGTTTAGTGTTCTTACCTTTGTTACTCCTTTCTTCTGCAATCTTGGATGATTCTCCTTGTTCAGTGCTGGTGTAAACAAGTTGCAAAGTATCATTACTGGCCCTTGGTGATTTCAGTAGCTACTCAAAGTACTTGATAGTCTCATTGGGTTTGTTGAAACTTTCTGCAACGTCATTCTCTCTTTTCAAGTCATTTTGCAGTTGTTCATTCTATATATTTAGTGTAGAGATCTCAATATCTTTCATATTCAGCTCATGATGTGCATTCATCATCTGGCTTAGGGTGTCTAGCTGCATGTTTGAGATTTTTTCAGACTCAGTTGTCTTTTCTTCTAGTCTATTAGTAAGATTTCTTTTGTCATCTTCTATCATAGCCTTGTCTTCAATGGCTCTTTTCTTCTATTCAGTTACTTCACAAAGCATCATGGCTTGTGATTCTTGTTTAAGCTTGAGTATTCTGATTTCTTCTATTTGAGCTCTATTCTTTTCCATTAATTCTACTATTGCTACATCAAACTCTTTGGAATCTCCATTGGAAAACACTTTTGTGGTATCAATCTCCTTATAGTGTATGTCATTTTCAGCTATGGCTACATCCTTCCTTCTTTTCAAAGATTTTCTCAATTCCTCTGGCTTACTCCAAGCTGTGTAGAGTGAGGTGCACATCAATCACCTGATTCTCTATGATCTTTCCAAGTTTGAAGATTTTCATCTTTAGATCTTTTTATCTAAGATGTTTGGCTTCTCCTTGTGAGAACCTCAGCTCTAATACCAATTGTTGGAATAATCAAATGGGAAGAATACTTATGAGAGGGGGGGTGAATCAGAACTATCACACTTTAACCTTAAAAAAATTTAACTGAAAATAAACTTCATGCATGTAAACATATCACACAACCATAAATTAAACACATGCATCAAAACACATAACACCAAATTTGGTAACCCAGAAACCCTCCAAAATGAGAAGGTAAAACTAGGGTGGGGATGATACCCACAAAATCACTGCAACAATAATGTTTGACCACTTCTGATGATCTGCCCTGTTAAAGGCTTTTGCATTATATCAATAGTGACATGTCTAAAGGATTTACAAACACTTAAAATGAAGTGTCACCCTATTAAAGGATTTTATCACCTTTTCAAAGGATTTACAACCTAGCTATTAAGCTAACCTATCAACCTAGGATTTTCCTTCTAATACAATTGCTAGAGAGTATTAGACTAAATAAACCTGATAGCTTACTGTCCTTGATTGTTGAATTCAAGCACTTGATCTGCTCTCTCTGATCTTGATCCTCTAAGATCTAATATCTATTTGTAACCATTGCTCGATTCTGATCAACTAAATATGCAATGTTGATCTATTCCTCTAAGTCTTTTTACACTTCCCTCTGAATTTCACTATAGTTTACCCATACACTACTCTCTTCCACACATACAATGGGATTTCATACTCCTTTTAAAGTTATTGAAGACTTAGGGTTAGGTATGGATATATAATCCATATTGAATCTTTATTTCCCACTCATTCCTTGCACTTTTCTTATTGGTTGCATGCCTTATCCATTTTTTTTTCTTATTGGCTACATGTTGATTGCATAGGAAATATTAAAGATTTTTTCTTATCTTTTAATCCCTTCATGATTCATCCAAAAATAGTTTACATTTGAGTTTGTGAAGACACAAACTCATATATTGATTCTGTGTTACTCAACACATATTGGATTACTAGTGCTCAACACATGTATGACTTTGGTTTGCTTGGCATCAACTATGACTCGACACCTATATATCACTTGGCTCATATGGTTCACTCGGCACCTATATCATGCTCGGCACATGAAGTCACTTGGCACCTATTGGAACTCTGGCTTGGCACATACTATGGTTTAGCATACATAGTGTACTGAGCTTCTACATTAAAAATTTGTTAAGTGTGTTGACACTCAATTGTCAAAACCAATTTGAGACCAACAATGGAGAGACATTTGCACCCATTGCTGGAATTAAAGTAGTAAAATTGATTGTGTCTTATGTAGTAAATAAGAAATTTAAAGTGTATCAAATGGATGTGAAGTCATGATTTATGAATGGAGAACTTCAAGAAGAAGTCTACATTGAGAAACCTTAAAGGTTTCCTTTAACAAAATAAGGAGATATGGTATGTAAATTGAAGAGAGCATTGTAAAGATTAAAGCAAGCACCTAGAACTTGATGTGAGGTTCAACAAGTATTTGGTAAAATTAGGATTTGCTAAAGGTACTACATATAGTAGCTTGTATCTAAAATAATTTGAGAATGGTCTATTAATTATTGTGATATTTGTGGATGATATAATATTTGAGGGTGATGATGAATCATGTGACAAATTTTTTGCTGAGATGAAGAAAGAGTTTGAGATGAGCATGATTGTGAGATGAAATTTATCTTGGGTTTACAGATTGTGCAAAATAGTGATGGTACTTTCCATTCAAAAATTAAATATTTGAAAGTCTTATTGAAGAGATTTGGTTTGGAAAGTTGTAAGCCTATTAGTACACCTATGGTTACTAGTCATAAGTTATCTAGCAAAGATGAGACACCTATTATTGAGAAGAAGAAGTAAAGATCCATGATTGGAGGCTTGCAATATCTAACTCAAACAAGACCATATATAGAAAATGTAGTTGGAATTATTGCAAGATTTCAATTTGATCCTAAAGAAACACAGTATGCAACAGTAAAGAGAATTTTTAGATATTTAAAGGGTACACTTGATTTTGTGTTGTGGTATGACAAATAAAATGAATTTACTTTATGTGCATATACTAATATAGATTAGGCATGCATTATGGATGATAGAAAGAGTACAAGAGGTTGAGCATTTTCCTTAGGAGGAAGATTGGTTTCCTGGCTAAGCAAGAAACAAGATTGTATTTCACAAAGTGCAAAAAAAGTAGAATATGTAGCAGTAGCAATCAATTGCAATTAGATCATGTGGATGAAATGAATGTTGAAGGATATTGGGATAGAGTTTTGTAAATATGTTATCATTTATTGTGATAACACAAGTACAAAGAGTATGTCTAAGAATCCTATGTTACATTCTAAGACAAAGCACATATCTATTAAGTATCATGTTTTGAGAGAGAAAGTTATAGAGAAATAGATCATACTAGAATATGTTAGTACAAAGAAGAAGATTGCAAATATATTTACGAATCCTTTATCTAAGGATACATTTGAGTATTTGAGAGGTATGCTTGGGGTTATGCCCCTACCTACTTTAGAGTAGATGATGCAAATATTACATTAGTCCATTGGTACAGAGCACTATTATTTATCAAGATTAAATTTTAATGCTTCCTCAATGGGGGAGTATTTGTGTTTGATCTGAGTCATAAATTAGTCTTGGTAGCTAGTATTGAATAGTATCTTTGGGTACTTGAGCTAATTGAAGTTATTAAGAAGTAGATTGACATAATGATGCCTTTGTCATTAATGTCAATGGGGAAGAGAATGCATAAAAAACATATCTTATAAATGGGGAAGAGAATTATCTCCTGAGAATGGGGGAGATTTATTCATGAGATGGATTGATGGGAAAGTATATCAATGGAGGAGAAACAACACTAGCAAAGAGTTGTTCCTAACAAATTCGGGTTTGATTGATGAAAAGGATTTAAAAAGATGAGAAGAGAAACAACAATAGAGTTATGTTTGGAACTCTTGGAAGTTAGATGTTTTTTCATCTATATTGCCATCAATGTTAAAGGAGGAGATTGTTAGCATAAATGTTGATGATATTCTTATGGGGGGTATCTTAGAATTGTTGGAGTAATTGAGAGATTGTTTGTGTGATCATATGTTGCATTCTATATGGTAGTATTTGTCATTGATGTCAACATACTATGAATACTAGTAAAGTAGAAGATAATGATTGAGACTATATGTTTCAAGGATTTTAGATGAGATCAAGTGCAGTTGAGGACATGTTCTACAGAGTGTCCTAATTTTTTGGTTAAGTGTCCATGTAGAAATTTGAAGATAGATGATAGTTATTTGAGACTTATAGAAGACATTTTATAGATAGAGTTCCTAAGAAGTAGCTTATGTTAATCAAATTATATCTCCTAATAGGGATTGGATTTGATTGAGCAAAGTTAGACAATGGTAGAAGACATCTTGATTATGATGTAAGTAAGTGTACAAAGTTTGAGGTCATACATATGAGAAGTTGTAAAGACTATGATCTGATAGTGTTATGTAATTATGAAAATATCTGATGCAATGTGTATTGTTTTATCTTAATGAGTTCTTATTGTAATTTTAATTAGGAAAGCCTCAATGCTAACTCAATAAATTATTTTTAGGACTTGGTATAAAGGAAGGGCTTTTTCCTTGATTGTAATGTGGAATAGTGAGAAATTGTGGATGTGTGTGTGATTAGTACATGCTAGTAAGAAATCTAAGGGATTATTGTGATGCAAGTTTGTGGATCTGGTATTGGGATCTAAGAGGTGTTCTATGTGGAAGAGACATAGTAAGAGGATAGAGAAAGAGTACAAGTTGTTGAGATCAGTTGTATTTGGTATATTCTAGAAGGGATAATACAAGATCAGTTAGATAGCGAATTCGATGGTCTACCCCTGAAGCCATTTGGATAATGGGTCCTTTTGGCTTCTACAACTCCTAACAGGGTTGACATAACTCCTAATAGGGTTGGCAGAACTCCTAATAAGGTTGGCAAAACTCGTAATAGGGTTGGAATCTCCTAATAAGGATTCCAAGTCTCCTAATTGGGACTAATATGTATTGAATATATTTCATTGGCTCCTAACATAGTCCATCCTCTTACAAGAAACTTATATATTAGTGCATCATTTTGTGGGTACCATCTCAATTGGGATTTTCCCTCTAATCAAGGGTTTCCCTAGTTAACATATATGGCATTATTGTGTATGGTTATTGCTTATGTTGATCACATGTTTAGAAATTAATAAGGTTAATAAAAGTTGTTTTGATCATATAATTGATCCCCCCCCAAGTTATCTTGGTAGACTTTACTTTCTGGCATATTGTAGGTATAGAGCATCAACTTCCCTTGATTTTCAAGATAAGTGTGCCCTATCACATTATCTCAAAGGTAAGATAGGAGAGATAGCATGCATGTCTAAATCCCAATTTGAGCCATCGTTAATCATGAAACATTAGACAAGTATATGATTGGCTACATATTTGAATTTGTTAAGATGATGTGAATTCGTGAACCCTTCCTTTGAACAGGATTGTTACTTTTATTTTATTTTCTTCATTTTTAGTCTTGTTGCAGCCATGTGATTAAAGAGCTATATCTTACATAAATATAGAATATTTAATAAATAAACATTTAAGTAAGAAGAATTATTTAAATACTTATGTTTATTAAAGAGGCTTGATTAAAAAGTCTAACTATAAAAATTGAAGATTTAATTAAATATTATATATAAATTAAGAACTAAATGCATGATTAACATAATTGATATTTAATTATTAAGTTGCATATAATATGTTATAAATATTGGTTATGATGAAATAATTAGTAAATGATTTAATAAAATTGAACTATGAAATTAATTAATAAGTGAGCTAATGCAAGAAGTGAGAATTATTTTATTAATTTTAAGTGAAATTCTTATTTTGGAGTTTCATATTTCAGAAACCCTAGTTTGAGTAGGTTTTTTATATTAGAAGTAATTTTGTCATTTTGGACATAGGTTCATCGAGAGAATAGTTTTTTTGTATGTTGAAGTTAAATAATATATTAAAACTTTTGCGTTTCAAAAGTCTTGATTTGGTCTTTTTTATATTAGAAGTAATTTTGTCATTTTGGACATTGGTTCATCGGAAGAATAGTTTTTTTTGTATGTTGAAGTTAAATAATATATTAAAATTTTTGGGTTTCAAAAGTCTTGATTTGGTCTATATTATTGCATAACAATTCATGGATTAAGTAGGATTTACAAACTCTTATAATTTTTCTTATTAAAAAGATTGTCTTCATTATTTTTGATGGTTTTCTTTGAAGAATTTGGAGTGTCATATCAATGGTTAGACTTTTTTTGTAAATATAAAAGAAGAAAGGTTATTAGGGTTTTATTTGTAGAAAATTCATGTTAAAATTTAAATTGGGAAAAATCACTGACCACTTTAAGAAAATACGGATAAAAATCTTAATGAAAATATGTGATTTATCCCACTAGGTTTTGTTAAATTCCTAATAGGAAATTCCTTGGAAATTATACTCAATTAGTGATTTCAAACCAATGGGAAATTATTTTATAAACTTTTGTATGAAACTATCTATTCAAAAATAACATTTTGATTGAAAATACACACACATATTTGTGGTTAGAATATATGATTTTATATATACATTCTAGTTTATTTTAAAAGGGCTATATATAGTATGTGTCTGCATGAGGTATATAGGGTTTGTGGAAACTTTAATTTAAAATATATATATTATTTTCTGAAAAAAAGAGTTTACAAATTATATTAAAAAATTAAACAAAATTTAATTAAATGTTACAAGGGTCACCATCCCCTACTACGACCGTAGACTTATTAACTTGTGGACCTAAAGGTCTCAGGAATACTTGCGGTGACCACAAGCCATATGACACACATGGGTTGGGGTGTGATTATGTTCATTCCCCCCTCCACTTTATTTTTGTTTGGTATTTTAAAAATATTAAAAATATAAAATTCAATAAATTTAATAAATTTATATAATATATTATTTATTTATTTTTGATTGGTTTATATTATATTATATTTTTATATTAAATTATTAACTAAAAATTTGTATTAAATAAATCTTTAGAGATAATTATAATTATAACTAAATAATTATTACAACTAATATTTAGTATTAATTATTATTAATATATTTATTTATAAGGAATAATAATATATGTTATTAATTATTGGTTGATTAATTAGCATTAATGTATGAATCATTATTAGGCAAGAGCTTGTGACACAATAGTAAATTGTGAGCTTCTTATATGGGAGGTCTTGGGTTCGAATCTAATTGAGCTTAATAAATTGTTATTATTATCAAACACAACATATAATAATAATAATTAAGTCCAAGGGGTTTAGCTTAGTTGGTTGAAGCAATGAGTTCTCATTGTGGACACCCTAGTTCAAATCCCAAGAGGGACGTCTTTTTGGAATTCTAAGTTGTGACTCTTGGTCTTATGTTGGTTGTATTTGTCTCATTTGTAAGAAGTGGATTCTAAGTTGTGACTCTTGGTCTTCCGATTGTTGTTTCTAGTGTGCTTTCTCGAGAGGAGCTTGAATAAGTTATAATTGTTGCTCTTAAGGAGCACCTGATATGTAAAAAATCTTAATATTATTAAAAATAATTAATCTTGACTTTCTTGACTTTAGTGGCTAACCAATAAAAACAAATGTATGAATCATTATAATTACTAATAATTAAGGGCATTGGATAGTTAATTAATTATGTAAGAAAATTGTGTGTGTACATACATACATGCATGTGAGTGTGTGTGTGTGTGTGTGTAGATAGATAGATAGATAGATATATCATCTGGTTAATTAAATCTTTTTAGAAAAGATGCTACAAATTAAACATATTAATGATGTAATCTATTGTTTATGAATTCATGAGCCATATTGATTGTGTAATATTAGTGATTTGGTGTATCTAGAATAAGTTAGCTTTAGGAGTTATATACCAGAGGCTCAATAAATATTGTTTATTAATATATATGTGTTTGATTACATGCATTGTGAAGTGGGTTTCAATTATAATCTTTTATACCTAACTTGTTCAATCTAAAACTTAGGGCTATTATCAATATTTGAGAGTGTATTTGTGATATTTTGGTTTGGAGAACTAGTACTTATTCCTTATGGTTTTTTGGAACTAGATTTATGATTATTATGCTTTATATAAGTATGATCTTAGGGTAGGTTATCTAGGTGCTTAGAGGGGGAAGGGCTTGTAATGGGGG
This sequence comes from Cupressus sempervirens, assembly GCA_028749045.1. Lineage (NCBI taxonomy): Eukaryota > Viridiplantae > Streptophyta > Pinopsida > Cupressales > Cupressaceae > Cupressus > Cupressus sempervirens. The sequence continues at coordinate 176,255,418 of CM053788.1, read as the reverse complement.
TCAAGGCCCTAAGTGACTGTTAGGGTAACTCATTTTAAGTTACCTAATAAGTGATAAGATAATACACTATATAGAGTTTTAAAATAAGTTAATAAGATGTTTGTGTTCCTTGTTTATGCCTTGAATGCTAGTATAGGCTAGGATGAGAAAAGACAAAATGCTTGAGACACTGAGGTCTAGCATAGTTAGTATTATTATTTGTGTGAGAGGTTACTAATGCTAGATAGAGTCACTTAGGGAGTGGGGTCCAAAGAGATAGGATAACTCAAGAGTTGACCTATGTAATGACACTTTACTATATGCATATAATATTTCTTACATGTGTTGGTTTCCTTTGGATTAGTGTCTATCATCTTTGAAATATATGTAATATCGCTTGAGATAGAGATATTTCAAGACCTAGTTCTTAGGTTTTATATTGTGATTGATTTTGTGAGTGCTATCCAAGTGGGGTCTCATGTTATCTCCTCAAAATGATGGAATTGGACCTATAGGTTCCACATCGTTAGATGATAGTGATTCTTTTGCCATTCAAGATTCTAGCATTTTTATTCTAGTGTTGGATGATCCTTGTAGCTTTTCCATTATTCTCATTCATCATTGGAGATATTCTCTTAACTTTTATATGTTTTATATTTTTATTGGTATATTAGTTGTGATACCTTATTGAGATGTTCTATATGTATTTTTTATTTAATTTATGATTACATAACCTATGAATTATGCAATATATGTTTTTGATTAAGTAAAAATAGATTTTGAAGGTGCCCTGAAATCCTTTACAAAATAAAACAAAATATATTAACCATTAAAGAACAACCATCTAATAATAGTAAATAAAAAATAGGCATGGCAGAGTACAAAATCCAACCATAACAAAAGACAACATGAGCAGAAAGGGCATAGTCCGCAAAAATATTGCCAACCAAATCATACATGGACAGAAAAAAATATAGCTACCCAAGGCACTTCAATTGCTTGATAGCATTGAGCTCCAACTTATCCATCTCCTCAACATATTTCTTAATCTCCTGGGCCTCTTTAGCTATAGTGTTATCCTTCTTCTTAGTGTTGGCTCTAATCCTTTTGTTAGGGCCAAAGTGGGATTCCCTAGAGAATCCTTATCATCTGCAACCTATATAGTGGCCCTACTCATATTAGTATTCTCCAACTTATGAAGGAATATCTTAATATTATCATTGGAGGCCTTTAAAATCTTATGTCTATGGTCAATGATATTTTTCAAAGAATTCTCAATGCTAGCGTACTTGCTTTCCAATGTTAAGATCCTATCCTTCATCCATTTAAGATCACCAATCTCCTTCACTCTCCCAACCATGTGAACATTATCCCCCCCATTTAGGTTGACCCCATTAGATGATTCCCTTCCAACAAAAATAACTTCTAGAATGTCCATTTTACCCTCCATGTCTTTGATTTTCAAGTGAATGTCCTTGAACTCATGAAAGGGCCATTTAATATCTCTATAAAAGTCCAACACCCCATTCCTAGTAGTGAGAAGCATGTCAAGGCCCAACTCTCTATTTTCATCACTAAGATTAAGAATCAAGAGATCAATCATCTGGTCCAATTTCACATCATCCTTCTCCTTAGCATTGATATAAATATTGATCTTCTAGCTAAGAAATCTCACCTTCAGCTTCTCTAAGTCCATAGAAGTCCAATTATTTGAATCCTTAATAGGGGGGATGTCATCTTTAGGAATTTCATCCTGAAAAGGAGAAAAATCCTCAAGATATAACGCGTTGTAGGGGAGAGACAAAGAATCCCTAGTAGGCTCCTCTAGGTTCTTAGTTATGTCATGGGGAAAGACTTCTTCTTCCTCTTTCTCTTCTCCCTTGGCTCCTGCTTATCAGTGTTTGTATCTACATCATTTTTATTGCACTCTTCATCAAAGGAGGCCTCACCTTTGTAGTTCTTTCTTTTGTTCCCTAGAGACTTGTTACTTTTAGGCATGGGTTTCTTCTTTAGGGTAGCCCCTTTGCATTTTTTTCTTGATTCACTTTCCATCTTCATGTTCTAACTCCTAGTCCCCATTGACATTAGTATCATAGAAATTGTCATCATTAGATGATTGGAGGCTTTAGTCTTTTACCCAAATTAGAATTGGTATAGATAGACAACCCAACCACACTAGCCTTCAAGTGCTCATAAATGAGGACCAACAACCCATCATGAGCATGGGCTTTTGTAACTTCCTAGGAGTGTATCCCATTAATGCCAGTATTCAGAGAGGTATACAAGTAACATGAGATAGAAATTTTCTTGTTGTGTTGGTAATGGTTAAGAAAAAAAAAGTGGAAAGTACACACTCTACAAAATTGGTCATCCAAGATAACATAGTATACAAATTCCCTAAGAACCATACTCCATATCTTCTTGATGGAGCTCAGGGAATATTAGTTTTTACCAATTTTAAGTAAGTCTCTCTTTAATCTACATCCTTTGAAAATGTATTGACAACCATATCAGAGAATTTCCTATCTCAATAAAGAAATTTCCCAACAATCAGGATCCTCATAACTTTGGAAATTATTTCCTAATTCTTAGTACTTTATTCCCCTAGAGGGCGCGAGAACCTTAACCCAATTTTTATGGAAAAAAATCTTAACAGAGGGGTTACCTACATGAAGATACTCCATGAATGGGGTAAGACCACTAGCCTCCAAGATCTTCCAAATCCTCTTCCTTTTCCTCCACTTCTTGCAAGAGATAGGCTCTTTGTGCCTCCTTTGATCACCAATATTAGTAGAAAATCCCTCTAAAATAGCCTAGTAGCTAGTAGGAAAAATCCAAATAGCACAAATATAGAAGAACACAAAGTTAAAGCAGAGGAAAATAAAATAATGAATGGAAAGAGTACTATACATAAGACCATATCCAAGAAAAAAATACCCATAAAATGTGCAAAGTAGAGTTGTAATCATTACCATGACTGTAATGAAGAAAACTCACTTTCCTAGAAATCATAAAAATTCTTCTTTGGAAAACCAACATATTCATTTTGAAGTGCTCCTTTTTCATGAATATTGGCATAATTAATATATACATGACATCAATTGGGATTTAACTCCCCATGCCACCTCACTTGTTGATTGGATCTGACAACCATGTTCACCAGTGAGTCAACCACCAAATTTGACTCCCTAAAGATATGAGAGAAATAGTTTTTTTTTCATAGAATTAAGAATTTCCAAAGTACTTAGAATGATTTAGTTCTTAAATATGGCATTCATGTCAATGTTTTTCATTTATGTTGGCATATACATTGTTCTATGAAGATTAGCAAAGTTGCAGAGGAAGAAATGTTTGTTGTGGTCAACAACCAACACATTGTGTTTTGTGTGCTTGGGAAAACATTCAATGATGTGTATAGATGTTATAGCTATGTGATGTTTCCTAAAAGTAGGTTTTAGAGAAAATTTATTGAAAGTGGGTACTAGTAAATCAAATCTATCTTTTATAAGAGATGTAATTTGGTTAAGTGAGATTAGAAAATGATTAGAGACATGTTCAAGATGGTGAAATTAGATATCTAGTTTGAGACAACTTATGAAGTTTGTTCAGTATGTTGTTTCCTGTGAGATGATTATTAATAAAATCATTATGGGAAGTATTAACTATAATGTAACATGTAATTGTAACATATTAATAATATCCTCTATTATTCATTGTAAATTGGGAAAGTCTCAAGGATGACTTAATCAGTTATTAGAACTTGGTATAATGGAAAGTTTGGTTCCTTGGTTGTAATCATCAGTGAGATAATTGTGTTAGACAAACTTTGGATGCAAATTATGTTTTATCAAAAAAAAATTGATCTTGAGGATGTATTGTGAGCTTCAAAAGAACTACAATGGAAAAGGAGTTATTGTTTTGTTAGTTCAGAACTTGGATATGATATCCTAAAGATTATTTAGTGAAGAAAATCTAAGGCTATTTGAATAGTGGGTCCAGTTGTCCTCCTTTTAAATCCTAATAGGGTTGGCAAAACTACTTACAAGGTTGGAATCTCCTAATAGGGATTCAAAGTCTCCTAACAAGGACCCATATGTACTGATTATATTTCATTGGCTCCTAATAGAGTCTATCCTTTTACAAGGAAATTTTATAGTAGTACATCATCTTGTGTGCATCATTTCCACTGGGATTTTCCCTCTGGTCAAGGCTTTCCCTAATTAACATATTTTGGTATTATTGTACATGGTTATTAATCTATGGTGTTTGTATCTATTTTTTACATGTTTTAGCTTTAATAAAGATATTAAGAGTTGTTGTAAATGCATAACTAATTCACCACACCACTACCCCCAATTATCTTGGTGTACTTTTAATTTCTAACAATTAGTGTTTGTATCCACATCAATTTCATTTCACTCTTCATTAGAGGAGGCCTCACCTATGGGGTTCTTCTTTTGTTATTTGGGGACTTATTACTTTTAGGCATGGTTTTCTTCTTTGGGATAGCCCCTTTTCCTTTTTTCTTGATGCACTTTCCATCTTCATCTTCCAACTTTGAGTCCCCACTGACATTAGTATCATAAAATTTTTCATCATCAAATACTTTGGAGGCTTCACTCTTCTCCCCAAAATTAGAATTGGTATGGATAGACAACCCAACCACATGGCCTTTAGGTGTGATGCAAGAGCATCCTAAGGTAGCTAGCAATCCTCTATGTAGGGACACAAAGCTTGATTTTGGAGAGTTATGGTTCACACATTTAGGGATGCATTTGAGACATATTGCAAAACCTTGTACTAAGTGCACATGATGATTAGAGTTATCATCTTGGAGTTAGAGCCATTTTGGTGAATGTTGGTCACACGCTCCTAATTTACTGGTAGACTTTGGAGATTGTTTATTTGAGCTTCAGTCTAAGGGATTTTGCATGTGCACTCTCAAGTTTGGATCATTGGATGGCATGTGGACCTATGTCTAAGTGCATGCATTCTTATGTGGTCTTTTGATTTAGTTATGCATTGCAAACTTGGGGCATGTCCCAAGTATTTAATTATTTTGTGTATTTAATGTTTGTAGCCAAGTCAGCTTGTGGCTTGAGGGTGTATTTAATGTGAGTTTTTATTTAATGTCTATTATGATAGGTCAACTTGTATCTTGGTTTAGTATAATTATAGGATCTTGTGGAGTCTAGAATCATCATTATTAGCATGGAGAAGATGGAGTAGCTAAAAGGAGTAAAGTTTGAGTAGATCTAGTAGCTAAGTGTGAGCTTGGGAAAACAAGAATATTTCTTGATGGCTTGTGAGAAAAAGTTAAGATTATTATTGGATTTTACTAGATTGTGGGTCTTGCCTAGCAAGGTTTGGATCTTGCAAGATCTTGTAGACTATTATTGTAATTGCTTTTGTGTTTGGCCATAACCTAGAAGGCCTTATAGTTGGTCGTGTTGGATATAAATCTTATGATTCTATTATGAGAATGGTATGGCTTTGGATCTAAATCTATGTGTTGTTGTTTACATTCTTCTATGTGGTTATTTGTTGGGGGTTAGGACATCTCCTTTGGGGATTCTCTTCCTTATACTACACCAAGTGGTATCAGAGAGAAGGTTGAATTTGGTTGATCTTGTGTATTTTTTGATTTTGGTTTGCAAAGATCTTGGAAGATTCATCTAAGAAGATTGGACCCTAGGGTGATTAATGATCTCTGTGATGTTTTGGAGACTAGGATTTTAGAAAAAATTAGATTGAATTTTTTATCTAAGCTAGAGATAATGAAGAATGAGATCATGAGAGTTGTTTCTCATCTACCTAGGAATGTGGGTACTGAAAATGGTTATGAGGAAGTTATTGAGGACTTTCGAGCTGCTAGATCTAGTGGAGAAGAAAAAGTTAATCACACGGAGAGACCTATGGAAGATAGGGTTGGTGAATTGGATAGATCTAGATCTCAGCTAAAGTTGAAACATAAGATGGATGTTTTTAATTTCTTGGGTACTTTGAATATTGAAGACATGACTGATTGGATTGGTGAATTGGAAGACTACTTTGAGTTAGAGGATATTGGAGATCTATTGAGTAAGGTTGGCACATACTAAATTGAAAAGGACATCTTGCTTTATAGTGGAAAGAATTGCAAAGAGATAGAGAGGATGAAGGTGAAAAGATTACTAGATGGAATTGATAGTGACTAAATTGAAGGCTAAGTTCATTCATGTTGATTATGAACTTGGATTGTCTAAAAGGTTGCAAAATCTAAAATAGAAGGATTTGTCTATGAAAGATTATATTTAGGAGTTATATAAGTTGACTATTTGGTCGAGACATAAAGAGTTATCTAAGGAAAGAGTGGCTAGATATATTAATGGCTTAAGATTCAATATTTAGGATGAGATTAGTATGTTGAGTATTGCTTCAGTTGAGGATGCTTATCAATATACTTTGAGGGAAGAAGAGAAGACATCAAGGTAATTCCTGAGGGAAAGAGAAGAAGGAACATTCTGAGAAGAATAAACAAATTGTTGAAGATGAACCAAAACCTATTGGAAAGAGAAAGAAAATAGATAGAGGTGAATTTAAGGGTACTTTTTATAGATGTGGTGAAGGGCTAAAATCTTTTGAATGTTCATAGAAGGCTAGCAATAGAAGAACTATTGTGGTGAATGAGGTTGACCATTCAGTGAATGAAACTGAGTAGGATGTGAAGAAATTGTTGATTCGGAGAGTGTTGCTTAGAAAGAAGGTGGTAGAACCTTCTTAAAGGAGGAATTTATTTAGGACTCATCGTAAGTCTAGAGGTAAATGTTGGAATGTAATTGTGGTTGGTGGTAGTATGGATAACCAAGTTGTTGAGGAGATGGTTCAGAAAATTGGTTTGAAGAAAGTGAGACATCCTTTTCCTTACAGGACCAATTGGTTATAAGATGAGCATGCTTTGGAAGTAAGGGAACAATATCTTGTTAATTTTTAGATTGGACAGTATGTTGATCAAGTGTCATGTGACATTATGGACATTAGTACTTATCACTTATTACTTGGTAGACCTTGTTTGTATGATTGCAGGATTGTGCATGATTGTGTCAAGAATGTATTTACTATTGAGAAGGGTAGTAGGAAGCATTCCCTAATTCCTTTGCAGAATGTACAACTTCATAAGAGGAACCTCAGTTTTGGTCATTGAGTTGAGTTTAAGGATTTTGAAAGGGTTAGAACTTAGAGATCAGCATAGAAAGTAGAACTATTGCATGCTGAAGAAAGTTGTGAAGATGGCAATTGCAAGAAAAGATTTTAAAAGAGGAACACATGCAAGACTGTATGAATTGATCACTTGGAGGACATGTATGTGAAGAACTAGTTTAAGATTATTGCATTGAACCTAAATTATGTTCTTCCATCTATTAAGAACAACTTTTCTTTGCACTTGGGGTGTCTGATGTAGGAGCATCCTAGGGTAGTTAGCAATCCTCTATGTAAGGACATTGAGCTTGGATTTATGGATTTATGGTTCATGTGGTTGGGGATGTGTTCAAGACATATTGGGAAACCTTGTCCTAGGTGTGCATGATGATTAGAGTTATCATCTTGGAGCTAGATCCATTTTGGTGACTAATGGTCACGTGCTCTTAATCTATTCGCAAACTTTGGAGATTATTTTTGCAAGCTTTAGTCTGAGGGATTCGGTATGTGTGGTCTTGCATTTGGATCATTAGATGGTACATGGACCTATATCTAAGTGTGCTTATTCTTATGTGGTTTTTTGAGTTAGTTATGCATTGTAAACTTGGGGCCTATCCTAAGTATTTAATTATTTCATGTATTTAATGTTTGTAGCCGAGCCGACTTGTGGCTTGAGGGTGTATTTAATTTGAGTGTTTATTTAATGTCTATTATGATAGGTTGACTTATGGCTTGATTTAGTATAAGTAGAGGGTCTGTGGAGTCTAGAATCATCAGTATTAGCATAGAGAAGATGGAGTATCTAAGAGGAGTGATAGAGCTAGCAGCTAAGTGTGGGCTTGGGAAATAAGAAGTATTCTTGGTGGCTTGTGAGCACAAGTTAAGATTCTTCTTTGATTTTCTACCAGATTGTGAGTCAAGGCTAGTTAGGTTTAGATCTTGTGGTGTCTTTCAGACTATTATTGTAATTGCTTATGTATTTGGTCATAACCTAAAAGGCCTTATAGTTAGGCATGTTGGATGTAAATAGTATGATTCTATTATGAAAATGGTCTAGTTTTAGATCTAAATATATATGTTATTTTTTGCATTCCTTTGTGTGGTTATTTTTTGGGGGTTAGGGCATCTCCTTTGGGGATTCTCCTATGTTTTATTGCACCAATGTGCTCATAAATAATGACCATCAACCCATCATGAAGATGGGGGTTCATAACTTCCTAGGAGTGTATCCCATTAATGCTAGTATTCGTAGAGGTGTGCAAGTACTATTGGTAAACATTTTCTTGATGTTTTGGAAATGGTTAAGAAAAACAAATTGGTAAGTGCATACTTTAGAAAAATGGTTTTCCATGACATTAATTTCCTTAAGAACCATCCTCTGTATCTTCTTCATGGAGTTTAGGAAATAGTAGGTTTTACCTAGTTTAACTAAAGCCTCTCTTCCATCCTCATCCTTTGGGAAGGTATGGGCAACCATATCAGAGAATTTCCTATCCCTATAAGATATTTTCCTAATAGTCAAGATCCTTGTAACTTGGGAAATAATTTCCTCATTCATAGTAAATTCATTCCCCTAAAAGGCCATGTGGAACCCTTAACCCAATTTTTATGGAAATTTTTCTTAACAGAGGGGTTACCTCCACGAAGGTGCCCCATGAATGGGATAAGACCACTAGCCTCTAGGATCTCAAAAACCCTCTTCATCTTCCTCCACTTATCATAGGAGATAGGCTCTTTGTGCCTCCTCTGACCACTATTATTACCAAAAAACACTCCAAACTAGTCAAGCACCAAGTAAGAAAAATCCAAACATGCGAATATGGAAAAATAGATAGTTAGGCCAGAGGTAGGAAACATAATGAATGACTTGTACATTTTAAATACAACCAACTCCAAGAATAAATACCCATTAAAATATGCAAAGGAAAGTGGTAATAATTACCATGAGTATCATGAGGACAACACAATTTTCTAGCAAACACAAAGACTCTTCTTTGGAAAATTGACTTATTAATTTTAAAGTAATCCTGCTTTGCCATGAACATTGTCATAATTAGTATATGATATGACATCAATTTGGAGATCCAACTCCCCATGCCACCTCACTTGTTGATTGGATCTGATAACCATGTTTTCTAGTGAGTCAACCACCAAATCTAACTCCCTAAAGCTATGAGAGATATAACTTTTTTCCATAGGATAAAGAATTTCCAAAGCACTTAAACTAATGTTAGATAGACTTGTGTAATAGATGTCAGCTCACTATGTACTTCATATTGTATCAATTGTCTCTATATGTTTATGTTTAAATATGATGATGCACTTGTTATTCATTTTCTTATGTGAGATTTGGTATTAGTGGTTAATATAAGTTATAAATTATATATATACGCAATTCTATGCTATCGAACACTTGAGAATTTTCATTTGTGATCTCAAGTTACATTTATGTCATGTACTATCTTATGATATATTACTTGTTATAATTCTTTAGAATAACTTAGAGGGGGGGTGAATTAGTTATCCAAGGTCCAATGATGTCCAATACAACTTTTTCTACAAATCCTTAATGGCACATAACTGAAATTATCATGCATGCATTTGAACATTAAACAATCATGAAAAGTAAACATGCATCACACCATAACACTAAGGATTTGATAACCCAGAAACCCTCCAGGAATAAGAAGGTAAAATTGGAGTGGGGATGATACCCACAAAATAACTATGCAATTGATTTCAACCACTTCTGATGGTCTTCCCTGTTAAAGGCTACATCACATTGTTAAATGTAACCTTGTTAAAGGATTTAAGAACATTCAACTTGGAATGTCACCCTATTAAAGGATTTACATAGAGTTGTTAGGCTCACCCAAGTTCATGGGATTTACAATCACCTTCTCAAAAGAATCTTTCATCCCTCTCTAAGGATCTCCTATCCTCCTCCTAAAGATCTCTTTATCCTTCTCTTAAGGATCTCTTTATCCTTCTCCTAGGGATCTCTTTGTCCTTTTCCTGAGGCTTATCCACCTAGCTATTAAGCCAACCTAGCAATGTAGGATTTCAATATCTAATACAATGGTAAGAAAGTATTAGAAGGGTTTTGACCTAATACAGATTGCAACCCTAACTGTGCAGGTTTCATATCACTTCTTCAGTTCTCTTCTTTGCTTGGCTTTCCTCCTTTGCAGTGCTAACAGCTTGTTCACCCTTCAAGATCTATCTCCTTGAGTTCTTCCACTCATTATGCCAATTCTCTTTCTAGTCACTCGATCAATTCAGAGTCTTGATGCTTTGTTCTTACTCCTCTTGGCTTCTTCACATGATTACACTTATGACCAACTCCTTCTCATGCATTTGTGCTTGATCTTTGACTTGTAACTCCTTATAAAGAAGTTTTGTTCTTGATTTCTCGCTCAAATCTTCCTCTCCAACTTTAGGGTTTCAATGGATTAGGTAGGATATAATGTATCTATCCCATATCTTGTCTCTATCTTGAAACTTCATGATAAATCCATTAGCATTCACCAAAAATGTTTTACATAGTGTTCTGTGCCACCAGCTCATCATTCTTATCTTCTATCTAGTTCACAAAATTCTAGATAAGTACTGTGTCAGCTTAGATCTGGCGAATCTTTGACTTTTCAAAATAATGCAGCAACTCAGCATCATTGGTTTACTAATGCTCAGCACCTTCTGTGTTACTTGGCTTCTTAATATTATTTACTGGTGCTCGGCACCTATATCTTGCTTGGCACTTGAAGACTGCTCAGCACCTAACTAGAACTTAGTTAATCCTTACACCTTTTATATGACTTAGTGTGTCCATCCTTTGTGTCTTAGAGTATGTCATCAATACACTATTTCATCAATGGCTTAGCTGATCCTTGTACTTCATTACAACATCATAACTTCAACCTTTCTCGAGGTACTCTAGTTACATCTTATTGATTGCCACCTCCTTGTCAATCAACCAATTGATAGTATTTGGATCACTAAAGAAATTGTTATTCCTGCAAATAGCAAGTTTGACATCAATGACAAAACAATGATTGAAACATTCTTTACCAATTCCATTTCTCTTCATTCATGATCTTTTCAATCATTTCCAACATTACTTTCACATTTTTATTCATTATTGTTGTGTAATATTTTAAGATTATTTTTTATGTAAACTTATTATCATGTTTTAGGCTAGTTTCTCTTTGGTTCCCTTGTAAGGTGTTACATTGCATGGTACAACTTAAATGGTTTGCTACAAATTGTTAAACATGTAAAATTTACTATAATTTTTTTATCCCCTTCTTATTTTTCCAATGTCATGATAAATGTGTGTGCATTGAGTATGCATCAAACCCATAGGTTATACCAAAAACATTCTAGCCACCAAAAACAATTTGCCTAGTTTCGTGATGATAAAAAATGATAATTTGATAGGCAATCTACGGGTTTTTAAGCATTTTGAGCATGACGGTGAGGTCCTTTTTTCTCCACGATGCTTAAATTTTTTTTGACTTTACATTTTATCTCAATTTAATTATCCTCGATCAAGTTAACCTATAACTTTGATTGCTAACATTTTAATGAAACAACACTCAATCAATAGGTTTTGAGACATTGCAAGTGTAGTGATGACCTCTATTTGAGCCTAATGAGCATACAAAAATTCTCAAGCTTAGATCTTTCAATAATATGGATAAGAACTTAGCAGATTAAACTTTGATAGGAGTTGATGATAATTTTGACCCACAAGCCAATAATCATTTACAAGTAGGTCAATTATCATAAAGATTGATTAGGAAAGATAATTTTCTCCACATAACTTGAGAATTTTGTATTGATTGCTCAAAAAGAATTGAGATTACAAAGGATATTAATTATAATTTGTAGATAAATTTCTTTTATAGAAAACACTAGCTAACTGATAATAGAAACAAGCTATTTAAAGAAGACTAAAGCTCAAGCAGAGCACAACTAGATCCAACTAGAAACAACTTAGCACAATTAAAGATCCAGTAATTAAATGTTAGCTAAAAATACATTTGCAAATATGTGCTCAATTATGCATGAAAATATGCATAAGCATGAACATAATCATCACATGCAACAATATTCAAATGTGCATTGTACAACAAACCTACGTATGAGGTAACATATATGTTTTCTATAAAATTCACTACTAGATACTTGGGAGAGTAAATGTCACCCATCAACATTTTTAAAAGTGTATTACTAGGTATCAACTCTTTTAAATCAATTATTCAAGTCCTTAATACCTACCACTATTCAAGATAATAAAGGAGCCAAACGTATAGACAGGTGTCTTCCTCTATAGATTTGAAATTTGAAATATTAAAAGGGAGACTCATTTTGGGTCAGGTAAGTTAATCTATAGATATTAATCTTAGTGCCTTATCCTAGACAATGTGTCATATGAATAAGATATAAATTTTGATGTATTGGCTAATTCTCAAATAATTAACTCTGTATTGCCAAGACTTTGGCCTCAACATGAATGATAACCCTAGCCCCTATTATCTATTACATAGGGAGCCTCATCATATGTTTCAAAAATTGCATGTTAGCTAACATTGATTGTGTTGCAAGTCTTATTGGGAAACAAGATACTTTGGGGGGGGGGGGGGTGTGGTCAATCAAGATCTATAAAAATTTTCTCTACTTAAACAATATATTAGATTAAGTGCATTCACTCCTAATCCATCTCATATCTTAGATCTCATACCATATAATCATAAATTTTAATGTTGAAATAAAATCTATCTAAGCATAACACATAACACAGATTTTGGTAACCTAGAAACCCTCCAAGGTGAAGGTAAAAATGGGGTGGGGATGAAACCCACAAATATTTACTATTGCAACAACAAAGTTTTTTTGTTAGGGCTATAATTTGATCACTTCTGATGATCTATTCTATGAGGGGTCTGTTAGAGTAAACAATTAATTTACTAATTATTTATTCTATTTACTTAAGCTTACTTAGGTAAATGCATTTCATTTATTAGTTGTAGCCTAGGAGTTTGTTATAAGTTGTTGACAATATGGGATTTTGTTCTCTCTTAAGTCATACTTATCCTCTCACATTGTTCGAGGACTTTCCACCTCATGTGGATGTATGCTTAGTTGTCACACTTATCTCCTAGCGCCTTCTATCTTGTTCTAGGAGATTCCTCAAGCTCTTTATATTCGAGCTCCCTCATTATATTTCAACATCACATATTATCTCATTTTGCATATTGTAAATACATATTTTCTTGTGTTGCAATGTCTTGTGGTCTCTCATGTCCATTTAGGGTTTTTCCCTTACTCTACACTCTTCCTTCCTTGGCTTTCCTTTGATAAGTTTTCACATGCAGGTGATCTTGGGCATCTTCAAAGTTGGATTTCATCAACTCCAACATGGTATTAGAGCCTTCCTACTACTACTTTGTTGAAGGATTTTTGAAGCCGTGATTTAAAGTCACAAACCCTAGTTTGTTTGTGCATTTTTTTTTCAAATTAGGGGAACAAAAAAATTTCAGAGCACATTGGGCCCAAACGGACACTACCATTGGATCCGGAAGGCCATTTGTAGTCAGGATTCGTATAAAACTTTTCATTTTTTGAGACAAGGCTCTCGGAGGCAAAAAAATTTTACTTGCAGGAGGTTCCGTACGGATCGTACGAATTCTTGAGCTAAAAAAAAAAATTAAAAATATGAAAAGTGAGCGGTCACCACCACCGCACCACCCATGCGTAGCTGTTAGTGGTTGTAGCAAACAGCGCAACCTCACTCTCCACCACAACCTAGGCATTGCTCGTTCCACCGCCTCTACCAACAGCCTCTCCTCCCCATTGTTCAACACCACTCATCTTCACCAATGCAGAGCTCATTCCCGCCACTCCGCCTGTGAATGTAGCTCTAGCACCGCTTAGTCCTCCGCTCTATTTTGAGCCAGTCTGCACCTGACACGTGGTAGGTCTGCCATGTGGCCCCTACCACGTCAACTTTCTACCATGTGGCACTTTTTTTTCCGCAACGACCACCAAGTCATAAAATTTATGCTAGGCAATTGTTGACATCAGCATGATGTTAGCACAGCATCACCCACCTTCTTGCACCTCTCCTTCAAGGTCCTTTATGACCTACCTTCAATTTTTTGGCCATAACTTGAGCATACGGAGGTATTTTTCCAATCTGAAAGAAGTGTTAAAAAGCTGATTACAAGACGGAGACATTGGTGCAGGTATTTTTAGGTTTTGATGCATTTTTTTTGACCTTTTTCAGTTGAAATCTAAAATTCTATTTTTGTCTCTGGCTTGCATATCTTTTGCGTCCCATGTCAGTTTCTTGAAAACTTTATAGTTTTGAAAAGCTAGTTTTGTCACCTTTTCAAAAATGTGGTCCTTTTTTTAGATTTTGGCTCATACTCTTTTTATCATATTTTTGGCATTTTTGCTCTATGGTGGATATCTTGGGTGTTTTAGGTCCGCGGATTATTTTCTTGGCATGATTTCCTTTGTTTTGGGCTGTACTTTATTTTGTTGTAGCTTGTTTTCAATTTTGATCATTATAGCTATCATTTTGAAGCACTTTTATGTATTGCACTAAGATAAAGTGCCACTCTTGCATTTCGAGATCATTAACGTTGTTTGAGACAGTTGTACTTGCACTATTTTCATAAAGCACCATAGGGGGATAGTAGTTGCCATGTTTGTGTCATCTTCCTTTGTCAAGTGAGTGTCCCTTCCATGACATTAGCCCATGCAGAGTCAGTTTGACCATGTCTTTATGGGTGTTTTGTACCTCTTTCCCTCTCTCGCCATTCTTGGTTCATCTATACGAGACTTTGGCCCACCTTCTTAGTTGTCTGCCATTTCACCCCGTCTGCATTAAGGGGGGTTATGTTGTTTTTCTAATGCATCCTTGGTTCAATGGTTCGATAGTGTGAACTATGTATTTAGTGGTTGATCCTATATACAAGGCAATTGTAGTGGCTGGCTACCTATGCATTTCGGTGAGATGGATCATCTATCATATAGACAAACTCGATTTGTGCCTTCTTCTTCCATGGAGGTTCTTCAAATCAACAGTTTTCTTTTTGATGGCAGATTTGCAGCTTCTTCATGCTTCAATGATGCTCTTCATGATCACTCCTTGTTCCTGTTTTAGGGGACATTTTCCTAGTTGGAGGCTTCTTCAGTTCTTCACTAAGTTCTTACCTCTTTTTGGGGGAGGGTTTTTCCCACATGGTTTTCTCTCTTTCCCTATTTACAGAGGTTGCATTTTGTTGCTTTGTTTATGGGTACCTAACATCGCCTCGTTGCCAAGACCCATTATACATTCTGCATTTCTTAGTTTTGTGAGCTTAAGGCATTTCCCTAAGTTGCACTTAAGGGGGGGTGTTAGAGTAAATAATTAATTTACTAATTATTTATTCTATTTACTTAAGCTTACTTAGGTAAATGCATTTCATTTATTAGTTGTAGCCTACGAGTTTGTTATAAGTTGTTGACAATATGGGAGTTTGTTCTCTCCTAAGTCATACTTATCCTCTCACATTGTTCGAGGACTTTCCACCTCATGTGGATGTATGCTTAGTTGTCACACTTATCTCCTAGCATCTTCTAGCTTGTTCTAGGAGATTCCTTAAGCTCTTTATATTCGAGCTCCCTCATTGTATTTCAACATCACATATTATCTCATTTTGCATATTGTAAATACATATTTTCTTGTGTTGCAATGTCTTGTGGTCTCTCATGTCCATTTAGGGTTTTTCCCTTGCTCCACACTCTTCCTTCCTTGGCTTCCCTTTGACAGGTTTTGGATGCAGGTGATCTTGGGCATCTTTGGAGTTGGATTTCATCAACTCCAACAAGGTCTTCTTGGTTAAAAGCAATATAAGACTATTAAGTCTATCTTGATTAAAGGATCTAAACTCACAATAAAGTAAGCACTGTGTTAGGAGATTTAAACAAGGTCTATTAAAACCACTTTGTTAAGAGATATTCCCTGATTCACTTGTTAGAATGTCTCAGTACCCGATCCTTCGATTTTCTCTCACAAAGTTGTTTATGAATCTCATCTCTTCAATATCTTAACCTAATCTCCTTATCTAATCTGCTCTGTTATGCTCCTCACTGCTAGGTTTCTCTATCTAATCTCTTTATCAAAATTAGCCTTCCTTGCTTTTTCCTTAGCTTGTTCACTCCTTCATGCTTTATTCTTTCTCTTATTATAATTTAGGGTTGTATCCCTTCTTAAACAAAGAGTCATAGAATGTTCTAGATCATAATCAACAATCCATAATTCATCCATTTTATGTTTTACCCTTTTGATTGGTTAATCTATCTTTCTTGGGATTAATGCCTTCTAAAAAAAACCTTAACTATCTCTATGATTCTTAAATGTCACATAGAAGTTGGCTAAAATGATTTATATAATTATTTTTGTCATTGGAAATGCATATGCCAAAATTGGCTTACTCATAAATTAAATGTTTTAACGCTTGGTCATAACTAACATTCATGTTGTCTCTCGGATTCTATAGGTTTGGCATATACTAACTCACTCAGCATAAGTTAACTTTACATCACTTGGTCTCCATTGTTTTTCTCAAAATGTATGTTGGCTTAGTCTTTATTGGGGTGCTTGGCAACCTTTGACTTGCTCAATATAAAATGAAATATAAACAAGTCTATTTAGCTGGGCCTTCTCTAGATGGCTCAGTCATAGTGATGACTAACCAACATTTCCTACAAAATGACTAAGTGTTGGAAATTAATAGGAAACTAGGCTTAGAGATCAACAAACTCCCCCTTTGACATTAGTGGCAAAAACACTTTGTCATGACTAGGCAATATTCATAGATTTTTTTAAAGTGTAGCACCCCCCCTGAGACTATGATTCGATCTTCAAAAATTTGATTCTACTATACAATATATACATGTTTGTAAACTTTGATGCTAACTCATCTAATAACTCTACTTTTGATCTAATTTGCTAATTTTTCGTTTCCCACTTTATACTGTTATGATAATAATTTCCCCCTTATTTTTGTATGAGGATAATATTTCCCCCTTATTTTTGTCACTTATAGCTTGGGGTTTCCAAAGGTTAGCTAATATTTATCCAAATATAATTTATGAGAAGCCAAAATTTCTTAAAGTCCTTGATACCATCTAGATCTCACTAATTCCATGACTTGAATTTGAATTTCTAGCTGAGCATCTAGATCACTTAGGCTCTTTGTTGTTGAAAGATGGGGATCTTTCCTTATTACATTATGACCCACAAATAATTCCTTATAAATTATCTCTAAATGAGGTACATGGATAACTTTAAGAAACCCCTCCTGAAAAAAATGCCTAAATTGCTAGCGAATCCAATATTTTATGGGTGAGAAAATTTTATTATCGAGGGAAATTTTTTTGTTCCATGTAGGGAAATAAAATATTATACATTGGTGACTTGTTTCTTTCCCTAACAAAAATCATTTTAAATGTGGCAAATTAATTTTTGTTTTCTTGCTGAAAGATAAATAAATGATGACTATTTTTTCCTTGCCAAAAATGAGATTGTAATGTTAGAGGTGAAGTACTTGTTTTTGTGGGAAAATGAATAATAATGGTCTTGGCTAATCTTTAGTGGTAAACTGAAAAATTGTTTAATCTAAAAGCAAATTTGCAAGTGTATTGGCTAGTGACCTTTTAAGACTTTATGGTTGCCAACTATACTGACTATTGACTAGTGTACTGTCTATTATTAATAACATCAATGTCACCATTACCAAATTGGCTACCATCACTTTTGTATTGTTAATACATTTGTTTTATTGACTATTGATTAATTAGAGATCAATGACAGAAGATGAATTTCGGGGCCAGTTGCTTCAAAAGACCTAGAGCCGCATGAAATTGTTTAGACTAGAGACACATGGAAAGTTTTGCATGGAAACCATTAATTGAAATATAGGGAACATCACATCAAGATTAAATCATAAATGTGGCATTGATAGTTACAATTATTACATTCCATTTATAGCCACCTTGGCAGGCACTCTGATTATCCAACATTAATGCGAGTACATTTCCCAAAATTGCAAATTAATAAGAATACGAAAAAAAAGATATGAAAATTGCAAACACCGAACAATTTAATGCAATTTTCATTAAAGAGTCTCTTCAAATCCTCTTTCACTATCATTTCTCAAATTCTCAATTCGATATGTAGAGTTTCTTAGTTTGTCGAGTTTCTTAGAATCTTAGGTTTGTAATTGTCATGGATACACCAATTCAATTGAAATGTACCACAATGGGTGTGCAAAAGCAATTTTTTGGGCATGATACGTAAGGATGTCCTAGCCATGCTTTGCAAGGAAGATGTGACAAGTCCTTTTATCCGCTATGTTTTGTTCATGGTCCTCGGCCATGAATTCTTAAGAAATGAGAAGAGGTACCATGTGTTCACAACTATTACCTCCCATTTCCTCGCGTCTCTTCTCAACCTTGGAGTTAATCAAGTAGACATTTTGATGCTTCTACATAACATTTTAACAGAAATGTTTTTAGAAGATGATGTCAAAATTCTTATATTGGTTGAGGAAGTACCGAGGCCAGACATTGGCATCCCTTTTGCAAATGTAGAAGATAAGTGTTGGAAGCAAAGCATAGGGAGAATTGTATAGAAGCATCTCTTCCTTCTTGACATGCATGAATGCCAATTGACTCACCATCGGAAGTAGGCATTGCTCGAGAGGGATTATCTGTAGAAGTGGTTGTTATTGGACGTCATCATTGACACCAACTTCACATGGCTAGACGATTTAAGTGACATTATCATCTCCAATTGATTCCTCATGGAGGGGCTTGAAGACCTTTATGATCGAAGGCTTCAAGCCCTCAACCTGTTGATGCTCACTATTCCCTGTTTCATGTTTCCTTGACCCTTTCCCTTTGGAAAAAGAATTTTTTTAATCTATATTTATTTTTCTTCAGATTGGGCATTGCCCTTGAATGTAAATTATGAAATAATAAAATTAGGCTGATTTAATCAGCTATTTTGAATATCTATGCTATGAATCTGTACATTGTACACTCTCAAATATAATCAATGAAAATAGTAGTTTTTGACTTCCCAAATCATTGTTCTTATTAGCCCATGACTCTATTTTTGGCTTCTCAATGCACTGTTCAAATGTTAGTTTGTGACTCTTGTAACGCCCCACCAAGGAACCCAAAAGAAATCAACCTAAAGGTTTACTAAGTTTGCCAAACATTTTTTTTGAAAGATAATAACTTAACAAAAATAGTTATAACATAGCGGAAGCAATAACAACAAGAGATAAAATAATAGTGGAAGCATTAACTCACATACATAACAACCATCATAAACAGATTACATCCCTTAGGAATTTGTGACGTTGAATCACATTTAATTTTAATTAATTCTAAAACCAATATATAACACATCCACATTAAAGAATAATTGCAAGCACAAATTCATTTAAGTAATCTACAATTACAGGATGCCACTTGGCAATAAATAGAATGCACAATCATCTACTATACAAGTCACATGGTATGAGAGGCTAAAAGAATATACATCATAAAATAGATTACATTATCTCATAAGATCTATGAAATCAAATACAATACACTTAGAATATAACCATCCATCATAGAAATACAAGATCAAATAGAAAGGAACATATGCACAAACAACAACAACATCCAATTGTCAGATCTCAATGGTATAAGAAAATGCACTACCACCTGACCTCGTGAAACCCAAAAAGGTCCACTCCTACTGTGTTGAGAAGATAATCTCATGTCCTAAATAGGATAGCAAACTCACAAGTCAAAACCACTATCTAGGTTCAAGGAATCACCTGAAAGCAGACTATCTTAAAGGGTATCAAGACACAAGTATCAACTAATCCCAGAGGTAGCATAGACACATAGGAAATCTACTATGCAAGTGGGCAAGTGTCATCGCATAAGCCAACTCTAAGGTTATTCGGTCTAGTCTTTTAATACTCCAAACTCCTAGTTAATTTATGCGACATCAATATCCTTTTGTACAGACAAGGCATACTAACAAGTCAGCTCTAAAGTTACCCTGGTAGTCTTTTAATACATCGGCCCCCTACTGACTTTCTATGGTACCAATATCTTATTGATCCATTTTAAACCCATTTAATGAAATGTTATCACTTATTAAAATAACCTACAATGGGTTACCAGTCAACCTCTTTAGGGCCTCAGCCTCCATTGCAAACCACTTCCCAACATGGCATATAGAAAAACTACCCTAAGCTCAGCAAAAGAAAAAGATCTCAAATGACTATAAACCACAAATCAATTCTTAAACAAGAAACTAGAAAGCACTTAAATATCACTAATCATAATCATAAATTCTACCAATACGATCATCCTAACAGGACTGATCCAAAGTCAAGTATACATATACCAAATCTGTGACATCACATGACATCACCAAAACAAATCACAATATCACCTCAGTCCTATATAAGAAATTGGAAAGAAATCCAAAGATAATAGATCAAAGACTCAAAGGTTATATCAAGAAAGACACATCATCCACCTCAATTATACACAAGAACTGGAAAGCATATCAAAACATCTGATCAAACTCATCATAACACACATGACACATCACCATGGTTAGGTATAAAATATCATAATCAAAACATCGTCATGACATCACAGAACAAAACTCTCAAGCCTCTAGTCAATATCCTAACTGGCCAAAGTTAAGTCGACCTTGAAACCCATAACAATAACCCACACATCATAAAGAGTACATACAAAAGTCATTTTCATAATTCATTAGGCTTTGGAAAACACACAGTTTAATTTTCATTATAAGTTTTCAAGCTTTCATTCCCATTTTCAAGTGTCATAAATACTAAGTTAAACCTAAAACTCGACACGAGATACATCATACATTTCATTAGAAGTTTAACACTTGTTTCCATAGATCATCTAGTTTTTAAAACACAAAAGTTCAATAAACAATCAAGGTTTCAGTTTTCATCTTTTCAAATTATTATACTTGTTAAGGTTTCTTTTGAATAATCAAAAGATATAATCAATCTCCCAAAATAATAGAAATCATTTCCATAAAGACATCATCAAGGCAAAATCTGAGTTTACTTTAAAATAATTATTTTTCCCAATTTCCAATTCGCAATAAAACTTGCACACCTACATTTTAATAATAAATTAATTAAAATCTTTAATTAAAAAATATTAAAAATTAAATCGATAATCATAACATTATTAATAGATAATAATTAATACTAATATTATTGAATAACATTTAAAAATTATTAATAATAAAATTTAATATATTTAAAATAATTAATAATTAAAACATTTAATAATTTTAATTAACATAATAATAAAATTATTAATAAAATTTAAACAAACTTTAAAATAAAATAAAGTTAAAACTTACCTTTTATATAATATACGTTTAAAGCTCGTCGGCTGGAAAGTACCGTCGTGATAGTCTTGTTGTTGTCATAGCAGGTTTGTGTTAGCAGCAGACTTTTTGTGTGCGGCCTTATTGTCACCAGTGTAAAATGGAGAAGGGAGGAGGAAATGGGGGTGGGGGGTTGGTGGCCCCCGCCCACCCAATCATATTTTTTTTTGTTATTTACTTTAAAATAAATACAAACACCCACCCCTCCCCCGCCCCCCAACAATAATTAAATTCTCATTCCTCTTTTTAAATATTTAATAATGCAATTACATTATTTAATATTTTATTTTTTTTGATAAATTCTCCAATATAACTCTGGTATAGAAACTTGAACCAACCAGTCAATTTCTATAAATCAAAATTTGTTTTCCTTTCAAAACCCAAATCTCGATTCCAATTACTCAAATAAGAGTATCAAAACTAATATCCATTCACAAATATTTTCAAGAAATGAAGAGCAGTACTTCTAACACGAGGGTTACAAATTAACAAACAATATACAGATGTTTTTGAAAATAATGAACAACCAATTTCACGCACAAGGGTTTCAAATGATCAAATTTCTTATAGAGGTTTCCTAAAACAAAGAACATTAAATATGCAAACAAGGGTTTCGACCTGGAGGAATTTTGAAAATAGAAACACAACAGACACGAAGAAGATAGGAATTCGAAGAACGAGCAACTACTGCACACACCCACAAGAACCTACCTGGATCTGATGCTAAACTAGCAAATGCACAAAACACGCAAGAATTTCCTTCCTTCCGAAAACCCTCTCCCCGGAAATCAACTCCTCCAAACCTATGTAATTGCAAAATGAGCTCTAGATCTTTGATAAATATTTTTTTTCTAATTTGGGGCTCTGATTGTGCAATCATGTGAGGGAACTCGTTGATCAATTTCTTTTAATATTTTATTATCTTTTACATTTTCATGCACACTTTTTGTGATTTAAAATATCTTTATTAAATTAATTTTCTTTCTCTCTTTAATTTAATTCTCGAAACGTTTTTAATAGAAATATTTATTAACTTAAGTAATAATAATATTTAGCATTTATCTAAAAATAATCTCCTAAATATATTATTATTAAATTAAATTAATATTATTAAGCTCCAAAATTAGAACTATAACTTTATCTTTAAATTTAATTCTTTTATTTAATTTATTTCTCAACTAATTAAATATAATTAAATATTGATTTTTCTTTATAAAATTCCCATTAAATTAATCAATTTATAATTCTTTTAATTTGATTAAATTACAACTAAAAATCATCACTGACCCACAAAACCAAATATGAAAACCCATCATAAAGTATAGAATACCAAAACAAACTCTAGGGTCAAAATCATGAATTCACATCACTTGACGAATTTAGAAAGGTGAAACTAACTCAAATACTTGTCCTATTTTCTTGGGCAATTGGCTTAGGTTAGGATTTGGACACAAGAGTAATCTCCCCACTTATACCTTTGAGATACTATGATAGGGTGTGCTCATCCTAATAATTCAGGAAAGTTGATACTTGGTACCTACAATCTGCATAAAATTTATGCATGTACAAACACATATATTCTAAACTAAATAGGCAATGGCAAGGAGTGGTACATCGTGTAGATCTTGACTAGTAGGTGACTATAACTCCCTCCCTCAACCATATCAGGAATGTCAATCATAAAGTAAAATAGACACGTACACCATACACATGTAAGTATGGGGTAAGTAACCATAGAAACTGTATATAATTAATCCATCTAACTAACCATCATGAGATAACTAAAATCACTAACTGAACATACATATATCATTATTGAAAGGATAAATATAAACAAATGAAACAACTGAACAACTCATCACATAAATCAACTGAGTATGACATACATTTAATCTAATATAGTAACTAAGTACTGATAATCATAAAACACAATCATAAAACTGGCCTAAAAGAATCTGACACTACAACAGAAAAGTCAAGTAGGGGTAGGCATTACAACTCTATTACAAAAAATTAATTGTTACAAAGTTAGAAACAAAAAAGGGTTTCAACAATCCCTTTATAGTTTCATATTTGATTAATGATTCATAGTAAAACAAATATTCAATTGAAATTTATCCTATGAAAATTTGTAATATGTATATATGTATGTCCTTTAAATCTCAAAACCTATAAATTTTGATAATATATGAACGCAGGGACCAGGGCCATGCAAGTTAATAGTTATAATAGTTTTAACTATTATTAATTTATTTTAAAATATTAAATAAATAAATAAAAGTTTGTTAAGTTAAACTTATGATACATGTAATATTGAAATTTAAATTGTATAAATAATATTGAAATTTGATTTAAAAATAATAATTATAACTTATATATAGATGTTCATATAATATATTGAATATTACTTTATTAACTCATTACTTCCTATTTTCAAATCTAAATTTATTTAAATATCATGATCATCATAATATTTTTAATTTTTATCATATTTTGAATTAAATGAAAAATGCCACAGTTATTTAAATTTAAATTAAGTTATCATTATCAAGCTATAGCAATTTAGCAAATATCAATTACAATCTAAATTAATTTTAATTAAGTAAAAAGGATACAATTATTAAATTAAGTTATCATTATCAAACAATTATCAATCGATGACTGATAATTGATTTCAATTTACAAATTATAATTTTATATTTTTTTAAATTCGATGTTTCATTAATTTTACATGTTTAATTTTTTTCTAATCCAAATCAGAGATTTTGGAAATTGTCAAGAAATTCAAATAATTTGTATGTTTTAACTAAATCTTTTAGTTAAAATGTGTGCAACTGGTTACTGCACTTTGTGATTTAAATTTAAATCTTCATTTTGAAACAATGAGAAAATTTATAATTTAAATTATTAATATTTGTTATGTGAAAGATTTAGTGATTCACGAATTGATCTAGATCATTCAATGAATGATAGATCAACAATCATGATTCTATTTCGGGCCAAATTTTAAATGATCTAAGTTAAATTCTATTTCTACCCAAAATTGGGATATGTGTAGTCCAAGATTCTTTCTTATAGTTATGTCCAAGTCTCGACTGTTGATTAAAAGAAAGATTGACGACCCGAGATGAATTTTGAGTCGATTTGTGGAATGCTTTCCCATGTGCCTAGATTTATTTGGAATTGTGACACATGTCCGGTCATTGCAATGCTTGATTAAGTGTTGGGACTCAATTATTAATAATTATGTTTAGTCTTGTTTATTAGTTAATTTCGACTGTTAAGTATAAGACAAATCAATGACCTAAGATGAGTTTCAGGTAAATTTTGGGAATGCTATTATTCTTGTCAACAAATATTTAGAATCGTGAGACATGTCAAGGACACATGTTTGTGACAAGTGTCACAATTTTGGATGACGCTTGACAACAATGATAACATTCCACAAATCGACCTGAAAATCATATCGGGCAGGGCTGCAAGGGTCATCAGTTATGAAGTTCCATTTTTATTATTTAATTTATTTAAAATGTACAAAATTCAAAATTCAAATGTATAATGTAATTAATTATTACTTTTTATTATTATGATTATGTACATTATTGACAACAATTACATGTACATTGTATATAGTAAAGTACTGTAAATCATTAATTACTTATATTTAAACTTTTAACTATTAACCTTTTACTTTTATATTTTTAGACTATGAAGTTCAGAGTTCTCAAGAGTCTGATACTATAGGGTTTTCAAATTTCAACTTTTCAAAGACTGTGATTGAATTCCATTTTCTATTTTAAAGACTGAAAGTCTGAAACTTGAGTATCATAAGACAACACCAAGTATCTAAGTATCTACTAGCACCAATATTATCGAAACTCAAATCTCAATTTTGGGTATTTAGAAAAATGTGTAGTGTAATTGCAGCAATCGAAATCTCATTGTCTTAGGTTTATAATTTACAATTTTTTATAATAGGGCTTGAAGAAGAATTTTTTATAATAACTAGTAGAAGGCATGGGAAAAACAAAGTCAAAAACCTCTAGTACGAGTGCAAGGATAAAGGAAAAGAAAGACATTATAGAATTCGAGCAAGTGCTACAAACCTCAGGTTTCATCGATGAATGTCATGATATTTTATATCCTATTATCCATGGAGATTTGGGAATCATGAGAATTATAAATTCATTGTTTAATAAGTGGAAAGATCCACAAAAGGGGAGAAATTATTTCAAATATAACAAAAGTATTTGCACGCATACAAATAAACTAGTTGCTTTGGTTAGTGGATTAGCAAACCTCATTGTACCCAAAGTATTCCCTTGACCTAGAATTGTAATGCTATGCACTTAGAATTATGATGAAAATAGAAAGACAATTGTAAACCAAAATGCTCAAGAGGAAATTTTATCCATAACTAAGAGTGAATTTTTCACTCTATTAAACCTAGGGCTAGGTTTTAAACCAGAAAATTTTAACAAGTACATTGAGTTGGATAAACTAGCTTAGGCTTATGACAAATTGGATAGATTTTTTCAAGATTCATATATTAAGGGTTTAATAAACTCAAAGTCATCTACTAATCATATTAGTGTTACTGTTACACTAGACATAGACCATAAGCCTCCTTATTAGTATGATATTTTTGTGCCATGGATTCAAAATACTATTTCTTCGTTATCATTTTGTCTAGGATTAGACAGTAACAAGGAAGTGGGGGTCAGTGTTCTTGAAATGATTTATAATATCCATTTTTGAGGTCAATCAGTTAAGAAGGTAGAAGTAAGAAATAATTATATTCAACATGTTATTAAAAATATATGCAAGAACATTTACTAATGATTAAATAGAGTACAACTATAGGCAAGATAGAGACATTTAGGTTCAAAAGTTACTTGTGCTATCTTCTTTTAGCAAAGCATTGGCCAATATTTGAGACTGGGAACAACAAGCTTGATATTGAGGTCTATAAGTTTGATGAGAGAACCTAGAAGAAATCAGAGACTCCAAGTCCAGTATATGAGTGGACACATAAGATGAGGATGACTAGTAACAATAATAACTACAACCATTTTGTAGACTTCTTTTTGGCACCTATTTACCAAAAAATCATAGGCACTTTGATGCCTAGATTGCCTGTGTCTTGTAAAGATTGCATTCAACTGGGAAGTCAAATTCAATTGGCTGGCTAGTTCTTCATGAAAGATTACATTCTGTTAAGATTTTGCGGTTCAACGATTGAACTATGCAAACTTCCAATGCATGTTACAGAAAGGGTTTTTGCACTAGAATATGTATGGCAGATGGAGAGCACATATGAACTTTTCAATGGACATCAAAAGAAAATGATATTTTCTTCCTTGCCTTTCACAATTGGAGGCCTCACATTTGAGAGAAAGACTTTCAAAGTGGCAAATGAATTGGTAAATTTTTTAGCTTTGATTTTGTCAGTCACTGAAATTATGATCCACTGAACATAACAAAAATAAAACTTATTGCCAAAGGGAACTCTACAAGAAATTATCAATATCATAAGATGTCATTGATAGAAAAGTTTAAAAATATGGATTCATGGGATGAGGTTAAGAAAGAGATGGAGAAACATGCAACATCGAATAATATTTCAATGAAAGAATTGTCATCCCAAATTACAACATTGCACATATTAGAGTCACACAAATCAAATCCTTTGACATGCTTAAATTTCTATAAGAAATCATCTCAACCTTCTAAGAGTTCTATGCTGAAAGCAATTAAAGAGGCATGCAAATTTGAATTATGGTGTCAAACCAAGATGACTAATTTTTGGAAAATGAGGCAAAATTTGGGTGAACCAAAATTCTTAGCAAGTTTTGAGGAAATTGAGGGAGATGAACTTTTTAGCAATTATTGGAATAAAGAGCATACATTTGTAGTATAGCAATTTAGCACTTGCAATGGTAGTGATAGTCAAAGACAGAAGGACCTCAACTCTAATGAAAACATTCAAGATAATTAGGATCTCAAGTCAATGAAGCATATTTTTAATCTTCAAATGAGTGATTCTATTAAACAAACATATAGTAAAGGGGTAACTATGATACAAAAAATGTGTTATATAGGTATAGGGCCCATTGGTGCAAGTGGTGAAGGGATTTGGAATCCAATTATAGTACCAGACCCACCCAAAAGTGGAAATAAACTAGTCATTGGACTCTCCAATAAGATTGAAGATGATTCATCTAGAAAGGGCAAAAAATAGTATATTTCTACTTCTGAAGGCCATCCCAAGACAAAATTTGTTAAATCTTCAAATCCAATAGTTGATCCCACTAGTACTGGCATTGGCACTAGCATGGGTGAACTTTGTGCAAAAAAGAAAAAGTTATGACAATTACAATGCAAGAAATGTGGGTGGTTACTTCACCAATGTATGCACCAGTAGCTTCTGGACTAAACCTTGAAAGTAGTCCTAAAACAACAAGATTTGGAATGAGTCATATTTAGTATGTTGGAAATCCTCAAAATACAATTATAGGTGGAGTAAGTGTAACTAGAGTTGGAGGAGCATACATGAATACAATTGATAATTCACCATGCAATCCTTGGTAGTACTGCCTGGGCATAGGTGAAATTGGTGTCCACCATAAAACATACATCATCAAAATAATTATCTACCACTAATTTTGGTATTCTCATCTTATTCTTCATCTTATTTTTGAATTCTTCAAAATAATTATCCATGAAAGCTTCAAAAATTTCTCCCAATTATTTGATAAGGTCATTTATCTTCTCAATAACCAGTCTACTCCTATCCCATGCAACTATGCTGACAATAGGGAATGAATTCTATACAAACAAGTAAAGATCCAAACTTACAAGAAGTATTGTTTGTGTTCCTTATTTCTTCAAGATTTTATGATAGTTGTTGCAATTGCAGCTTGGTCAGATCATAACTATGATCTTTCTATACAATCTTGTAACCTAGGTCAACTGCAATGCAAGAAACACTATTTAGTTGGCTCGACTAATAGAATCTATGTGCAATTACACACACTGCAAACTCAACAACTAGATCTTCACTTCCATCAATTAACATTCCACGACCATTCCACTTGGCCTTTGTTAGTTGTTCAATAATGCCTTTTGTGGCACACCTCATTGTCTTTGGTCTGTCCAAGGTATGATAACTAGTAACTCGGTGAATGATAGCCTTGTTTATATTCACTGGTCCACCTTCTAACCATATTTTCATATCATGGGCTCAACTTAACACAATCTTGATCCATTCTTCTTTGAATACCTTTGGAAATGCCAGGGCACGAGTAAGCCCTTCCTTAGCAACAATCTTGTTTTCATCTCTCAAAACTCCATTGTCACACAACTTCTAGTAAGTTGCTCTTAGTTCATAGTCTCCAATTTTTGCAATCTTATACATATAACACGATCATACATTGTGAACCATTATTACTCTTGTTGGAATCGATGACAAGGCTCCAGATTCATCATCACTTGTTGCAATATCAAGGTATCATGTGAATTTTGGTGGAGGACATTGATTGTTCCTCACAACTTTTGCATTACTTTCCTTCAGTATCTCTTCCCAAATACATATGACATTTTGAAACTAGGGTTTAAGAAAATTTACTTCAACAACTTTGAAAACAACTTAACTCAACACTTAAAATTCACTTACTATATTCTCCAAATTTTTCCAACAACATATTGTGATTTGCTTGTTCTTTTGTTGAATTTGCCTTGATTGCCTTAAATTGCTTGTGTGCACTTGAAATCGTTGAGTAAATGAAATTGCACTTCAAAATTTGATATTTACCTTCAATTTTTTCATTTAGGTCTATAATAAATGTGTTTTACTTTGGTAGGTGCATAATAGTTGTCGTAGCCTTCAAAAATGTGTCTGTGTTTCATTCCATTCAAATACTCAGTCACTATTACTTGACTTGATCAATATCATTTAGTTTGGCCAATACATCAATTCAATTGAAATAAGCTCTTGGTCTATATTGCAATGCTTGCTTGATACAAACATTATTACTAATGCTCGACACTTGACAGTGTAACTTATTCCATTTCCCAATTCTAATCTTAGATTTGTCCTAGTGCATCTTGGTTCATGCTGATATGAACTTTTAATCACATTTCATGTTAGGAACTGGTGTATGATATAACATTCAAGTATACAATCCCTTACATACCTTTTTACTTAGTTGGATATGGTGTGATCACCTGATCCATTGGATTGGGTGATCTCAACTTTTCTTGCTCCACTACCTCCAGACTCTACTATCTTCTTCCATGTTGTATGCATCTCAACCATGTCTTTTCCTTTATTTCTTTCATTTTTCTGTGTTGGTGCTTGAGTCCTATAGTTCTTACTAACATGTCCAACCTTGTGACAACTAAAACAAACTAGGTTTCCATTCAACTATTTCTTATAGTTACCTTTGAAATGTGTCTATACTCTCCAAAATAATGAAAATTATACCATGTGTTGTAATCCAAATTGTAGAAGTTACCTTGCTTAGGTGTTTGAACTTGCCTTTTAGATGTCCAATTGGATTTTACTTTGAATATATATTCTTGAGCTCTATGTCCGTATTTCTGATAGATGTAACAATGTCCTTCAAATATAGGTGTAGTAGTTGTATCACTTGCCTTGACCTACATTCATGTGCTTAGTGTCCTTTTTTCTTGCAAGTAAAACAATTACCAGTAAACTTAGGTTTATGGTTTTTCATACCATTTTTGCTTCCCCAAATGTTTGTTGTATGTCCAAGTTTACCACAATGATGGCATGTAGGTTTGCCTTTAGGTTTTGCATTTCTTTGTTCTCCACTCTTTGATGGCTCTCATTCCTTAGTAGATGAGTGGTCCTTTTTGTGTCCTAAACCAAAAGTATCATTTGAATTCCTTGGTGATCTCATCAGCTCTTCAAAGTATTAGAAGTTCTTTCTCAAATTTGATGAAGGGTGCTCCCCTTAACAACATAAACACATAATAGAAACAAAGAAATAACAACAATTTGTAAGAACAAAATATGGGCTTCTTATTATCATTGTAAATGCAGAATTACATAATTCATGATTACAATATGATAATCCACATAGGCACCTTCATTACAATAATTTACAAGACAAAGTTGTGAACTATCACCCAAAGTTGTCCTAGACAATGTTCAGGCATTTCTTAAATAAGCAATTTTATGCCACTCAAGAAGGTTCTAGACACTCAAACTTAATACCTAGGTCCGAAAGACCCTAAAAAAACATGTAGAGTTGGCCAAATACATTTTTGATAGTTATTTTGAAAATTTTGGTTGGCCCAACTTTAGAAGGACATAACTTTTGAACTGTTGCTCTGATTGGCTATTATAACCACTTTTCAAAATCCTCAACTCATGATCTATAGGATCAGATTGGTGCAAGCACCCATTCAATGAGCTTTTAGGACTCATCGAGGCACGTTTATGCCTCCAATGGTGATCCTGAAGTTTTTCTACAAAATTTGCACACCAAAAATCCACAATAAATCCATTAATCTTCATGATATGGCACTAAGCCTCAACTGGTAGGCTAATATATCCACCTCTCAAATTAGGACACTCCAAGCTTGTATGATTGACTTATTAAGTAGCAAGCCTCTAGAAACAACAATCTGCACTGATACAACCCTTATTCAAGAAACAAAAAGGAAATATTTTTGGGTGATGCAAGATTGCTCTTACATCCAAGATGCTCCTATACCAAGATCTCAACTCATTCCTTAGTTGATCACTCTGTGATTTCAAATTTTTAATCTCCATGTCCTTTTGTTCAGCTCCTGATTTGTGAGTAACAATTGATTCATCATGTCCAGCTTATTGTTTGTAAGCTTTTTCACATCAAATGACCTTTCTTCAAGTTTGGTAGCCATTTGTCTTTTGTCTTCTTCAACCACAATCTTATCTTCTTCATCTTTCTTCTTTTGTTCAATCACCTCACATAATCTTACCGATTGAATTTCATGTTCTCTCTTCAATCCTTTGACTTCTTCATTTAGAGTGTTGATTTTTTTCCCAATAGATCTACTATTGTTGCATCACTGCCACTAGAATTTCCATTTTTAAGCAATTCTTTAGCATCAACTTCCTTATATAGTGTGGCATTCTATTGAATAGCCATATCTTTCCTTTTCTTTAAGGATTTACTTAACTCTTCTTTTGCTGCTTCAAGTTGTTGTAATATGATCTGGATTTCAATCATCTGATTCTTAATGATCTTTCCCAACTTGTAAGGCTCCATCTCCAAGATTTGAACTCGCAAGCTTTTAGACTTCTTTTAAGGGAATTCTGCCCTGATGCCAATTATTGGAAGTCTTATTGGGAAACAAGATACTAAGAGGGGGGTGGGGTTAGGTGTGAATTAGGATCTATAAGACTTTTATCTGCTTAAACAATATATCAGATTAACTGCATTCACTCCTAATCCATCTCATATCTTAGATCTCATACCATATAATCATTAATTGTAATGCTGAAATGAAATCTATCTAAGCATAACACATAATGCAAAGATTTTGGTAACCTGGAAACCCTCCAAGGTGAAGGTAAAATTGGGGTGGAGATGAAACCCACAAATCTTTATTGCTGCAGCAACAAAGCTCGCTTATTAGGTCTACAATTTGATTACAACTGATGATCTACCCTATGAGGGGTCTGCTTGGTTTAAAATAATATAAAACTATTGAGTCTACCTTGATTAAAGGATTTAAACTCACAATAAAGTAGGCACTATGTTAGGAGATTTAAACAAGGTTTGCTAAAACCACTCTATTAAGAGATTTTCCCTTATTCACTTGTTAGAATGTCTTAGTACTTGATCCTTCGATTTTCTCTCACAAAGATGTTTACGGATCTTCTCTCTTCAATTGTATCTAAATTTGATCTCCTTATTTGATCTGCTCTATTATGCTCCTTATTGCTAGGTTGCTATGTCTTAACTCTCCATCAAACTTAGCCTTCCTTGCTATGTCCTTAGCTTGTTCACTCCTTCACACTTTATTCTCACTCCCATAATAATTTAGGGTTGTATCCCTTCTTAAGTAGATAATCGTAGAAAGTTCTAGATCAGAATCAACAATCCATAATTCATCATTTTTTCATTTTACCCTTCTATTTTTTTGATTGGTTAATCTTCCTTTCTTGGGATTAATGCCTTATGACAAAATGCATAATTTACTCCTTAATTGTCTGTACAATCCTCAAATGTCACATAGAAGTCAGTGAAAATGATTCACATAAGTGTTTGTGCCATTACAAACACATATACCAAAACTGGTTTACTCAATAATTAAATGTTTTGACACTCTATCATAACTAACATTCATGTTGTCTCTTGACTACTATAGGCTCAACATATACTGACTCACTTGACATAAGTTAACTTTACATTGTTCGATCTCCATTATTTTTCTCGGCATGTATGCTGGCTCGATCTTTATTGGGGTGCTCGACAACCGTTGACTCACTCGGTATGAAATAAAATATAAACAAGTCTATGTAGCTTGACTTTCTCTGGATGACTCAGTCACACTGATGACCAACCAATGTTGCCTAGAGAATGACTAAGTGTTTGACACTAATATGCAACTAGGCTTAAAGATCAACAGATTGATCTGCGATCTTAATAAGAAGTGTGTTGTTCACTAAATGGTTATAGTTCATTTTTACTATTGTAAAAGTAATATTTACTTTTATTGATAATTATAAGGTGACATATTAATCTATTGTAGTTAACATAATTTTATTCTTCAACTTAGGATTTTTGTTATACTTCCTTGCTTTCTATACTCTTTAAAAAAATTCAACCATCCATCACAATAACTTTTGGTTTAAATTAGTACAATTAAGAAACATATCTTTTAATCTTGAAGATTGACTTACAACTCATCCTTGGTCCTATATTTATTTTTATTGTTAGTATTTCATGTGTATTTCATCTATCTAAATTGAGTAATAACTCCTAATGTGCTTGCAAAACTTTGAGGCAATTAGTGGAAACCAACCACTAATTATCTAGTAGTTTTAATTCATGTTTCTTAAAGTAGTACATCAATAGAAAGTCATGTTATTGGGATCATAACCTTAATATTTATCAATATGTATATGTTGTTGCCACTTTCATATTGGTCTACTTGTTATTAGTTGGTTGCATTACCATTGTCTACTTTTAATTTTAAGCTATTTATTAGTATATGGGAAGACTAAGATACGAGTCACAATTGAGATGCGATAGAAGGGAAAATAAAAGAAGATGTTACCCAAATGATACAACTTTAGTGGATGTCCTAAAAGTGGCATGCATTGCAAACACAATAACAACTCACCCTTCACTTCTCTTTGTTGCATTCCCAGTCTTCTTTCCAACATTAGATAATTAGTTATACATATTGGCATAAAATCATTTCTTATTTAATATGCTAAGACATACAACAAATTACAAATTAGTTTGGTATGGATACATTTATATTTATTTCCTTTTGTTCATTAAATATGACTTGACATTCTTCTTGATTCATGTGATAGTTCAAATAAGAACCTATAACATGTAATTGTATAAATAATTCATTATTTAAAAAATTTTGTTTTACAAATGCATAAGTTCACCATAAAAGAATAAATATTATTGATGGGAAAACAAATCTAGTTTCCATTGACATCAAGGTACATAAATGAATAATTAGTTTTCTTGTCTAAATAGAGGGTAATAAAAATAAATTAATTTATCACTATAGACATTATATTTCCCAATATATAGATCGATAATCTACAGAAATTTATCATAATAGTTTTACAAATAATTAGAATTTTTTCAATGAGAATTCTAATCACACTTTATAAACAGTCATAATTGGTTTTACACAATTACCTACTAATAATTATAACAAAAAAAATTAACAACCACCATTAGAGACCACACATGAAAAAGATGAAACCTCCATCCAATACCTAAATTTCAAACGTACTATTTAAGTTGTGAAATGTCTCCAAAGAAAGTTTAGCTTTATTATTAATTTATTGGACAAGAGAGATACATCATTATGCCTAGATTTCAAACAAGATTTTAAAGAGGATTTGAGAGGACTAGAGTTACTATTGTTAACCACAAATTCATTGAAGTGTGTGATTATATAATAATAATATGGTCATAAAATAAAGTGCTTTTTGTCAATGAAAGGAAATATGAATTATTTCTCCTCTCAATAGTCTCTTTATATGAACTATCTTGCACTACCTACCAATTACAAAATTATAATCATGATTTATCTAGCAAAGAAGCTCTATCCAGTTACCTCATCATTTCTTCTAGTAAAATATTTTGTTTTTAGAATTTACTTATTCTGGTAAATTTCCTCACAAGTTGATGCTTTTAGTTTATAAAATATAGCTACAAATTCAAAATTGGAATTTCATTTTGGTAGTAAGATGGGGTTTTAATTTGACAATTTGAAAGGTAAAAGTTTTTAATAATGTTTGTAAAATCAGGTAGTCTAGTGAAAATCATTTGGTTGAATAGTAAAATAGATTAACAAAAGTTCTAACTAACAAATTACAATATTTCTTTTTGATAATGTTTTGTTTATTTGTTAATTATGACTATTTGGAATCTATGATTTATCATTAGGATAATAAGGTACTGCTAGAGATGATTTTTTTAGGACATGTTCATGATTAACAATCTACGAGATCCCAAGTGAACAATGAAGAAACCAACAAAATTGAATCTCTTATTGGTTGTCTCTAATTAGTTTGCATATAATGATTCTTTTGATATTTGTGATCTAAGAAAAATAATTAAGTGCTAGTATAGATGAGAGTTTATTATGACGTTGTAGTGAACACCAATTCATGAAATCTTAGAATTGATTAGTTTTAACCAATAAATCACAAGCTCCATGTTTTACTGTCTCCTATTGTTTGTGGATATTTTTTTGGCATCCATGATCTATCATCAAAACAATAAAGTGCTAACAAAGAAAAAAGTTTTTAATGACATTCATGTGATCACCAATCTAGTTGAATTGTACAAAATCCAACAAAAGTTTCAACCAACAAACCTCAATTTTTGACAATCTTCTATTTGTTTTTTGGTCATTTGGCATCCATAATCTATTATCAAAATGATAGTGCACTAATAGAGATGAAAGTGTAATGATATCCTTACGATTAATAATCTTTTAGATGAAGAGTTGAGAAACAAACAAAAGTTATAACTAAGAAATCTCAATCTTCTTTTCCACTACCTCCTATTTGAATGTAATCACGATTCTTTAATATCTAAGATCTATTAATAAATTAACAAAGTAACATTAGAAATTGAAAGTTTTTAATGACATTCTCATGATTAACAATCTATGAGATAATTTCCACGGCAAGTCAAATTGTGATATTGCTATCAGGATTTAACTGTGTAGTTTTTGAGTCAAACTCATTGACCCATATTTCATGAGTAATGATTCAACACGAATCCATCTCTTATCAGAATAAATGGAACACATATCACTCATTGGATCTAGGTGATGCTCACAGAGGTGAAGCACTAGGACTTCCCGAGAGGTCACCCATCCCGGTACCACTCCAACTCGAGCATAGAGTTTCCTCCATGGTTAAACCCACTTTGCTTGCAACCCCATTTGCAAAACCTTCACCAAGTGTTGTGACTTATGAACCATTCATTAGAAAGCTCCTTAAGCTCATCAATTGATAAGTAGGAGATAATTTCCACAACAAGTCAAATTGTGATATTGCTATCAAGATTTAACTGTGTAGATTTTGAGTCAAACTCATTGACCCATATTTCATGAGTAGTGATTCAACAAGAATCCATCTCTCATGAGAATAAATAGAACACTTAGCACTCATTAGATCTAGGTGATGCTCATAGAGGTGAAGCACCAAGACTTCCCAGGAGGTCACCCATCCCAGTATTACTCTAGCTTGAGCGCGCCTAACTACGAAGTTTCCTCCATGGTTAAGCCCACTCTACTTGCAACCTAATTTGCATCTCCATGGTTTAGGGGCTTTCTAATGAATGGTTCATAAGGCACAACACTTGGTGAAGGTTTTGCAAATGGGGTTGCAGAGTGGTTTCAAACATGGAGGAAACTTCATAGTTAAGTGCGCTCGAGTTGGAGTAGTACTAGGATGGGTGACCTCCTGGAAAGTCCTGGTGCTTCACTTCTGTGAGCATCACCTAGATCCAATGAGTGTTAAGTGTTCCATTTATTCTCATGAGAGATGGATTCGTGTTGAATCAGTACTCATGAAATATGGGTCAATGAGTTTGACTCAAAAACCACACAGTTAAATCCTGATAGCAATATCACAATTTGACTTGTTGTGGAAATTATCTCCTACTTATCAATTGATGAGCTTAAGGAGCTTTCTAATGAATGGTTCATAAGGCATAACACTTGGTGAAGGTTTTGAAAATGGGGTTGCAAGTAGAGTGAGTTTAACCATGGAGGAAACTCTGTAGTTAAGCGCATTCAAGTTGGAGTAGTACTGGGATGGGTGACCTCCTGAAAAGTCCCGATACTTCACCTTTATGAGCATCACCTAGATCCAATGAGTGCTAAGTGCTCCATTTATTCTCATGAGAGATGGATTTATGTTGAATCACTACTCATGAGATATAGGTCAATGAGTTTGACTCAACAACTACACAAGTTATACCGTGATAGCAATATCACAATCTATGAGATCCTAAAATGAAATAATTCTACCCAAATAAATTGCTCTCCCTTCGTGATTCTCTTCTATTTGTCCTTGATCTGTCATAATAAAATACTAATAAAGATAAAAGCTTACAAAGACTCCAGATGATTAATAACTTGGGGATACCGAGAATTGAACAACACAGAACCCAACGAAAGTTCTAAACCTAGAAATTCATGGCACTGGCTAAATGGCCGAATATTTGCACCCAGTCATAGCCAGTGCCATTAGGTCCGTCAATCCCATCTTCCGTCTCTGTACTCGTTTCATATGTCAACAGTAAAAGTACAATTACTTCTTTTCTGACAATCTCGGTATCATGGCGAGTTCATTCTTTTGCATATACATAACGATTTTTTAAAAAGGAAAACTTGAAATATTTTTTGTTTTATGATTAAAAGTGTTAATGTAGTGAAGATTTTTTTATATTTGTATGTGATTAATTAATTCTATTTTTCATTTGTATTAGTCTCTCTATTGTTCATTTTTTTAAAATAAAAGAGATGGTACAAATGTATTTTATAAAAAATTAAAAACTTTAACAGTAAATATATTTTACATTTGTATGTCATGAATTATAAATTATAATTCATTTATTTATTTTTATTTTATAAAATAATTAATCTTGAACGTATTTTTATTAATATATATTCTTGTAATAGCAATGTTGAGTAATAATTAATAATATTTTGACATTTATTATATTAAATTAATATGAATATGTACTATATATATCATAGAAAATCAAACTACTATCTTAAAATTTGTTTTAGTTTTTATTAATTAAATTATATAGAATTTAAAATTAAGAAGTGAAGAATTATGAAAATCAAACTACTATCTTAAAATTTGTTTTAGTTTTTATTAATTAAATGATATATAATTTAAATTAAGAAGTGAAGAATTATCTAAAAAATTGTTTTAAATTTTATTGACATTTATAAGACTATGTAAAAGATAGATTAAATTATATTGTTTAATTAAATATACAAAATATATAAATAATAAAGTGACTATATTTAAAAAATTATGTTGATACTAAATCTTAAATTATATAGAATTTTAAATATAAGAAAGTGAAGAATATTGTTTGTTTAATTTTCATTCACATTTATAAGACTATATTATTACGTTATATCGTTGAATTAAATATACAAATAAATAGATTGTATTTAAAAAATTATCTAAATGTTAAATTATATAGAATTTAAAATGCAAGACTTATATATTTATTATTGTTATGAAGTGAAGAATATCGTTTGTTTAATTTTCATTCACATTTATAAATGTTGAATTATATAGAATTTAAAATGCAAGACTTATATATTTATTATTGTTATGAAGTGAAGAATATCGTTTGTTTAATTTTCATTCACTTATATATATTATTGTATTTAATATTCTTCACTTCATTACAATAAAAAATATATAAGTCTTCCATTTTAAATTCTATATAATTTAACATTTAGTATCAAGATAATTTTTTAAATACAATCTATTTATTTGTATATTTAACTCAACAATATAACGTAATAATATAGTCTTATAAATGAAAATTAAACAAACAATATTCTTCACTTTCTTATATTTAAAATTCTATATAATTTAAGATTTAGTATCAACATAATTTTTTAAATACAATCACTTTATTATTTATATATTTTGTATATTTAATTAAACAATATAATTTAATCTATCTTTTACATAGTCTTATAAATGTCAATAAAATTTAAAACAATTTTAAAGATAATTCTTCACTTCTTAATTTTAAATTCTATATAATTTAATTAGTAAAAACTAAAACAAATTTTAAGATAGTAGTTTGATTTTCTATGATATATATAGTACATACTCATATTAATTTAATATAATAAATGTCAAAATATTAAAAATATTTTATATTATTAATTATTACTCAACATTGCTATTACAAGATTATATATTAATAAAAATGCCAAAGGAAGGCAAAAAACTATAGAAGAGTGGAAAGTGTATTAAATGAATGCCTTCATCTTGCTGAAATAGATGTGCAAGCTAATCCCACTTCCATTCCTCATGCTGCACATGTCTCGGTTGCCAGAGATACGCTAAGGAAACATCAACATATTAAAACCATTGGAGCCTCTGTTAGAAGCCGTCAGCAATGGTTGAAATATGGGGATAAGGGTTCTAAATTTTTCTTTAATTACCTCAAACAAAAGCAGAGTAAGGAGAAAATTGATAGAATTGTGGTTGATAATCAGGAGCTCAGTGATATTAATGACATTGTTGCTGCATTCGAGAAGTTCTACAAAGCCTTATTCAAGTCTGAGGACAACAACAATGCCAAAGAGCTCTGAAGTGGATGTCAGAAGCTTATTCCCAAGAAAATTACTGAGGATGCTGCCTCCATCCTTAGGGCTAGGATCTCAGTTCAGGAGATCTCTGATGCTATATCTGCTCTCAAAAAAGATAAAGCACCTGGGCCTGATGGTCTCCCTGTTGAATTTTACAAATCCAATATTGATTGGATTGCCAAGGACTTATTTGACCTATATTCAGAAGCCTATGATTATGGCACGCTTGGACATTCTATCAATATGGGGATTATCAAACTTATCCCTCAGGATGGAGATAAGTCCCTTATCAAGAATTAGCGGCCAATTACTTTGCTTAATGTTTCATATAAAATTATGGCCAAAGCCTTGGCTTCTCAGCTTGTTAATGTTCTTCCTAAGTTCATATGTCCCACTCAGACAGGATTTATTAAGGGTCGATATATTTTAGAGAACCTTGTCACCAGTTGGGAGTCAATGGATTGGGCTAAGACTTCGCATCAAAACTTTGCTACATTTCTTCTAGATTTTGAGAAAGCCTATGACCGCGTTGAATGGGAATTTATCTTCTCTATTCTTTAGGCATTTGGATTCCCTGATGAATTTGTTCGGTATATTCAAGTCTTGCTTAAGGATTCATCTGCTCGAATTGAAATCAATAGTTTTCTTTCTAATCCTATACCTTTGTCCCGATCCATTCGACAAGGATGTCCCCTTGCTCTTGCTCTTTTTGTCATCGCTTCTGATGCCTTGTACTATATCCTTAGAGATAACACTATTTCTTCCAAAGTTAATGGGATTTCTCTCCCTGATAAGTCTGAGCTTATTAATATCCAGTTTGCGGATGATACTTCTCTTTTCCTTGAACTATCTTGTAGTAATATTCAGCATCTTAATCTTAAACTTGACCTGTTTGAGACCATTTCTAGAGCTCACATTTCCAAATCCAAATCTACTATGCTTGGTTGGAAAGAAGAGCCTCTTGATTGGTTTCTCCAGTTTGGATACTCATGGGGTGGACCTAATAAGCTTGTCAGATATTTGGGGATTCCCTTTTCCATCACCCCATCTCTCAAAGACATGTGGATTTGGATTAAGGATAAAATTGTTAAGAAGCTCTACAAGTGGGATAATAGGGTGTTGTCATTTGCTGGTAGAGTGCAGGTGTGTCAAAAAATCTTGTCATCCTATAGTATATACTACTCCTTTATCTAGATGTTTAGTAACTACCAAGTGTTTGAGATTCAAAAAGCCATTAGGAGATTCTTATGGTCTGATGGCAAAGGTCATAGGAAGAAACATGCTGTTAAATGGAGTTGGTGTCATGTTGCCAAGAATTCTGGTGGCTTAGGCCTAATTGACCTTAGGATCCAAGGAATTTCCCTTGCTGCTAAGTGGATCTTTCAGGCTCTTGATGGTCAGGAACCTTGGAAGATTCTTCTTAGAAACAACATTCAGTCTGGTTATCCTAAGCAGGCCAAACATTGGAAAAACCTTCCTTTTACTGATCTGGTTGCTGGGTCATTCTCTGTCTCTTCCAAGGTTCCATGGTTTTCAAGTCTATCTGGAAAGCTTGGGAGCTTGTGAGGGGTTTCATCTATAATTCCAACTTTGCCAGTAATAACTCTATTCATGGTGAGCATTCTATATGGTGGAATATGCATTATAATGGTAAGCCTCTTGCCATGACTCATGGTTGTTCTGCAAAATTTTGGAACAACCTTGGCATCTAGAGCTTTATTGACATTTTGGAGAATGATAACCTTGTTAGTTGGTAGGATATTAGAATCAAGTTCGATCTTCCTATCTCCCATAAACGTACTTATAATATGGTTGCCAATGCCTGCCGCACTCTTAATCTTCCCTGCAGGTGTGATGTGGACTCTCATAGATTTCTGAATTTCTGTTGGGATGATGGATCTCTCCTACATAAAATTAAAGCTAAAGATATATATAAGGTTCTCAATAAAGACAACTCTGTTATTTCTCACCTTAATACCATTTGGTATATGACCTTGAACTCTATTGAATGACACAAAATTCTTGACAGATTTTGGAAATCACATATTCCCTCGAAAATCTTACATTTTAAATGGCAGCTCCTTCTCGATAGACTTCTTGTTAAAAATCATGTTGGTGATGCTGAACTTTGTACTATTTGCAGGGTTTCTGAAAATTTAAGACATATATTCTTTACTTGTCAATTTGCTAGGATTATATGGAAGTTTTTTGGAATTTCTATAGCTGATCATGTTCCTATTTTAGATACCATTCTTGGCAACTTATTTGGTCTTAAAAAGGATGCTAATTTTTTCTGAAACATTCTATCCTCTCACATTCTTTGGTTTATTTGGAAATGTAGAAATGAGGACAAACTTCAAGATATTGGTAGATCCCTTACTTTGTTTCATTTGAAACTCATCCGTTTTAAGATTGTCTCGCAGATTTGTTGCATTATGAAGCTCGAGATGAACACGCTAAAAAGATTCATCCATGATGGGCTCGCTACGATATTCATTTATGAGATGAAGCATGAGACGAAATTGGCCAGCATTCTTGATAACCAGACTTTGGAAAAGCTCTTAAGGAGCTGCTCAAGGAAATACATGAGAACAAAGGCCCCTTTTCTGATGAACATGACTTCTTTGCTCATACTCTCGAGCAGAAGAAAGTCATGTGGATGGAAGGAGAGCTAGGATGGACAACTTGGTTCGATGATCATGATGATGTTTTGGAATAGCTTTTCTATCTCCTCTTTTTGTTATCTTGCTAGAACTGTTACTTAATGAGTTAGTTGGCTATTTCTAGCGGATTGTTGGACTTTGATTTGGGTGGTTGAGGCTTGCCTCCTCCCCTCTTTTGATACTGTACCTCTTTTTTGTTCTCTCGATTATTTAATTTTAAAAAATGAGTTCAAGATTTAAAATCGAAATAGCATTTAGATATAAAAATTTAAATTATATATCCATAAATAGAAAGTTTATTAAAATCAAGTATTCTTATATAACATAAAATTAATATAATAAATACAATATTGAGAATTAATATCTATATTGAAAATTATTTTATAAACTATAAATAAATAAATAAATTATAATTTATAATTCATGACATATAAATGTAAAATATATTTACTGTTAAAACGTAAAATATATTTAGTGTTAAAGTTTTTAATTTTTCATAGAATACATTTGTACCCGTCTCCTTTATTAAAAAATATTAACAATAGAAACTAATACAAATGAAAAATAGAATTAACAATGATAATTAATCACATACAAATATTAAAAAATCTTCACTACATTATGGGATTGACGGACCTAACGGCACTGGCTATGACCGGGTGCAAATATTCGGCCATTTAGCCAGTGCCGAAATTCATACTCTCCCTATTTCTTACTCTTAAAACTGATCTCCTATTTGTTTGTCGATCCGCTGTAAATTTCGATCAAGTAATTTGCTGCTTTTGCAACTGATTCCTCTTTGAGTAAGACTGGTACAGACCATCAAATTTAGGGCCCGTAGAGACGGTACATCCTGGCAAATGCACAGTATTTAACCATGGGTTGGTGGGGTTATTCAATATAGGAACAAAAACAGAAACAGTAAGCTGGGGTTGCATCGAATGATTCATTTAATCAGGTTGTGGACTTAAACCAAGGTATATGTTATCAAGATTAGGCAGACATTAATCACGTGAGGAACAGCTTCTAAAGTAAGGGGAAAAAAATCAGACAGGTTTTCTTTTTGGGTTTTAAGTAGAAAATTTCAATTGCTCATGAATGCTAGTCTTTGGCGCCGTACGCCAGTCAGCATCAATGGCAGCCTTTCCCGGAAGCCCAAAATGCCCGCTACCTATATACCTACATTGCCATACATATATGCGTAGATAGTCATGCTGTACCCTCTGCACCACACATAATTTGAAGAAAAATAAATTACCAGTAAAGAAAAATATGGTCAATCAATGAGGAGAAGAGATGGGACAGGACGATATTAGAGCTGAAGGGATTGGTATACCGGGCAGTGTGCAACCGCCAGAGCCCTCATATACAGAGGATTTTTGTTTTGAAGGATTTGGGCTTTGATATGAGCAAAGAACAAAAAGGCACGCAAATACAAATACAAAAATACAGATCTCATCATAAAACCAGAGAGGGAGAAGAAGATACAAGCTTTTACTTACTGAATCAATGCCTGCCGTCGCCTGCCCATTTGTCTGCCTCTGCTATTTAGCAAATCCTTTTTTATTTTGGGCTCAGGAGAATTACCCCAATCCAGAGCCCCACCGAATTTCAATGGAGAACTAGAAGCCGCGCCTTTTTGCTGCCCCCCACTTTTTTATAATTTATTTTCCTTGTCTTTTGCAGCCCTCCATTTGTTCCTGCAGATGTCTTGAAGGCGGTTCCGCCTTGAACAAGGAAAGGGAAAAACTACTTTACAGAATGTTGGGATCTGCATGTACAGAAATATAGTATGTAGAAATAATGTGTGTATCATACCTGCACGCATTTCATTACATTACATTGTGATTGCATTACTTTACCCAGAACGTATATAGAGCTCTTCTTCAGAGGCCCAGGAATCACATTCAGGAATGTGATTCAAGGAGCGTCCGGCTGACGTTTATAAAGAGAGGCTGATTTTAAAATAGAATTTGTGTATGAACTTTGTATTGGGTTCTGCCATAACGACCTTGAGCTGCCTGACTGCCCTCCCTTCGGATTTTCTTGGGCCCCCAAATGGATTTCGAAAAGGGCAAGCTTCATAAGAAGCTTTGGGCTGTGTGGGATTCATTTAAGGACTTGAACTGCGTTTTTGTTTAGCAGTTTGGGTGGATCAAAGGGGAGGGAG
This sequence comes from Cupressus sempervirens, assembly GCA_028749045.1. Classification (NCBI taxonomy): domain Eukaryota; kingdom Viridiplantae; phylum Streptophyta; class Pinopsida; order Cupressales; family Cupressaceae; genus Cupressus; species Cupressus sempervirens. Next base: position 176,210,828 of record CM053788.1, on the reverse strand, counting down.
TAGTATTAGCTTGTGTTGTTGGATCGACGGATGGGATGAACTCCCCGGCAAGTTCAGAGACGCAGCAACTCGATCAGAGCTGGGGATGGGATCATCATCATCAGCATAATAATCATCACCATCAGAGTGCGGGAGTGGCGATGGAGCCCAGAGGATATCAGGACTACGTCTGGGGTTCGAGTCCCATGCTGGCAATGAACGACACAGAACGTAAGCCGCAGATTATGTCCGGAGCTCTGGTTGACAGTAGTCACAACAACATAGGGCAGTACAATGGGAACGGAGGTCATATGAATCTGAACGTTGTTGCTCTGAATGGAATGCTTTCTTCCCGTATGTCCCATGACAGCAGCATCATTGCTGCTGAGGCCAATAATCCTCTGGCTAGTTTGATGAGTACCAGGGGGTATGGGGGCTCACCTGGGCAGCATCATGTACTGGAGGGGATTCGAACCTCGTCTTGTCTGTTCGGGAACGGTCACAATGTTTTCTCCGGGTACAACGGTGATTCACGGGCGGGTCTGGAAGAGCAGAGGCACCATCTCCTAGGAATGATGGGCATGGACCAAAAGAGTAGTATCTTCCACAACATTGTGAAGCATGAGGATCTCGATTTCCAGGCGAGAATCGGGCTCAACTTAGGGGGAAGAACATATTTCTCCACGGAAGACAACATCGTGAGTAGGCTTTACAAAAGGGCTAGGGCTATTTCACCGGGCTCTCAGGTTCCCAGATGTCAAGCAGAGGGTTGCAAGGCGGATTTGAGCAATGCCAAGCACTATCACAGGCGCCATAAGGTCTGCGAATTGCACTCTAAGGCGCCTACCGTTGTAAGCGGCGGCATCAGCCAGCGTTTTTGCCAGCAATGCAGCAGGTATTCCGTTTTGCTTTTCTTCTCTGCCGACATTGTTAACGAGTATCTTGAGCTGAAGCGAAAGTTGCCTTTGCCTTTGTTGCAGATTCCATGTCTTGTCTGAATTTGACGAGGGCAAAAGAAGCTGCAGGAAACGGCTAGCGGATCACAATCGTCGCAGAAGAAAACCTCAACCCAATACAACTCTGAATGCCTCCAATGGGGAAATCCCTGCCGCTGCTGGTTCGTCCCCTGTGAAGGCCGCTGAAGCCGATCATGATACAAACAGCGGGAGCAACCAGTCAAGTAGGTTTGGATTTGGTTTGGTTTGGTTTAGGATGGCTCGCTTATGGTTTGGAAAGTTTCTAGGTTTTTTAATATTTTCCCCAATGTCTTGGCAGATGTGCACTCGGATTCCATTCCGATGACAGAGCCACAGGCGCTGCTTACTGGAATTTCTTTATCTCCATCAATACCTCTGGTTCTACACAACGGCAATGCGAAAGAACAGTATGTGCAACAGTCCCAGGCCAGTCCAAGTCTCTCTCGAGGTGAAATGGGGATCGACTATTCAAGGCAAACCTCAGCGGAAAAGTACAACGGGCTCGAAATTGCAATTCCATGGCTGAAATCCGCAGATTCGGGCTCTGAGTTTGGCCGATCTGAGAAGAACAACAGTTCCAGCGGCGGCCAAGTTTCGGAATCTGGAGCGAGCAGTTCTACTGTTCAGGTCTTCCCATCCATTCAAAGCCTTCTCCCCAGTCTGCAATCCCCTGCAGAGCTCGGGAGCTCAGATTGGATGATGAACGGTAACCTGACGCCCGGCTCCAATGATGCTCGGAACCAGCAGCATTATGGATCAGCGGCAGATCTCAATCTTCAGGCCAATTTTGAAGGCCAGCATATGCTTGGCTTGCAAGAGAAAAGTGTGGGTAATGGAAGAGGCCGCCAAAATGCAGTAGAGTACTTGTCACAAGGAGGATTGAACTCCAAACCTGCAGTGGATGGCCATTCCGAGGGCTTCTCGGGGATCCAATCGTTCAGATCTCTGGGCCAGTCAATGTATCAGAACATTTTGTGAATCGGGAGGAAGCATTAAAGCACCCGGTTTTATTATCATTCAAGATAGTATTCAGGTTCTCCCTAGGTTATATTTACTACTTTATTCTGATTTCCAGATATTTTCATCGGAAATAGCGAAAATTAGGAGACAAGCTTTAATGGCAGCACTGCCTGTATAGGATTTAATTTCACTTAAAAGAGTTAGTATATAGCTCCGCACATATTCTCATTCTCTGTGTAGATTCTCATCGCAAAAACTTTCTTTTCTAAAATCTCCCCAATTTACAACTGCAAATAAATTCAGCAAGAGACATCGGCATCATAGCTTGTGTAAGCTATAAAAATCGTGATGTTTTTGGACGGAAGATCGAAACCCTTCCGCTCCTGGAGAAATATTTGATTGCCTGCAAAACGACGGACGCTAATCGGCTTCGAGCCTTTCCCATTATAATATTCTTTATTAGGGTTATAGCCTACTTCCTTAAGCTTTTGAAGACATTTCGACCGAAGGACTTACTATATGAAAATATTACAAGACATACATCTTAAATTTACGAAATCGCTCGAAGACATTTTAAATTCCAGGAATGTGATATCTTAACGTTGAATTCGATGACAAATCATTCTAATCTTTCACTCCCAGGATTCGATTCTTCATTCGCAAGGACGAAACCGTTTAAACTTTAGTCGACACCGTTGAATTTCAGTAGGGTTTCATGTCGCCGTAAATATTACAGTTTTGAACAGGCGAATTGTGATGCCTGTAGATTAATTCTCGATATTTGCGGCTCATTTAAATTCAAGCTTATATTTTTTTTTGTTTTCCGTGCTATTGTACTGCGACAAGCTACGATCTTCAACCGATACATATGTACGCTGATATAAAATCTGGATCGAAGTTGAAATCTACACGCTACCCTAATTTAGTTTATTAGGCCGTATTGCAAATTGAAATTTAATAGGGCTCGTTTGGTACATACATCTCGGACATCGTAACGAAGTCCAAAGAATCTGTGCAATGTAGAGTCTTCAATCGCAGAAGAAAATATTCAGGTTGTTCTTCTGTGCCAGCCGTAGTAATGGAATCTGAAGGCTATCGCTTCGAATTGCGTGCATTTTGAATATCTCAGTACCACAGAAGATCTTTCTCAAACTTTAGCAGCAACAGACGAGTAACGACTCAAAAAATTGAATGGTTTACATGAGCACGAAATTTGATCTGCAGTATAAAAACAAATGTACAAGATTTGAGGCTTTTCTGTGTGAGGAAATAAAATGCATTCTCGAATATTCATATCCGAACGGCAGATCAATCGGAGCATTCAGGTATATATATTGTTGCTCTTTGCCTTGAATTGTTCTCGAATGTGGGACTAAAAACTGTCTCAGTAAGTGCAATTCGATGGCGAATCGTATATATGGTTAGATTGAAGAGCTCTGGCACGAATATAGTCAGTCCGATAGAGAAAAATTGAATAATATTGGTATATGAATGATTTTAATGACTTTGGTACGATTGAAAAGCTTAAGGGATTAAGAAATAGCAGTCTTAAATTATCTTTATATTTATTTTGATGTTGGATCTTATGTTATGAATCTTGATTATAAAGCTACTAGTTTAAGGTTGATCTTATTTTCATCAAATAAATGGTGCACGATGTCAAGTGCATGTTGTCAACCTTCTGATTGTTTTCATTGAGTGTAGATATTCTCATAAGCTTTGCATTTATGATAAGTGTCATTTTGTCTCCACTATACTCTTATCGTAGAATGCAAGTTCTCGCTTTGATTGTGGTCCTTGAGTACTTATGCTACAAAGTGTCATTCTATCTTTACTATAATCTTATTACAAAATATGCAAGTTCTCTCTTTGATTTTGGTCTTTGAGTTCTTATACAACAAAGAGCAAACTATTAGTCTCGATCTAGAAATCTTCACCTAAATCACTAGAGAGAGTAGATCAAGGGAGATCTTAATAAAGTCCATAAAGTTAAACAAGGAAACATAAAATCATTGGCTTTGATGAGTTAGTCTTGATAGACAAGGTTATAGGAAGATCTTAATAAGGGTTACAAAATTGAAAAGAGAATTATTATTGTTGATTTACCAATCTTTGATTACAGTCAGTGAGAAAGATTAAGATTAAAATATAGTCCGATAATTTAATAACATGTTAAGAATTTAGAGAGATCAGAGTCTTATAAATTGTTTCAATATCTTCAAGTATTCCAAAGGAATCTTACCAAAGGGATAGTAATTATCTTGTAAGCTTGGTTAAACTATTATGTCATAACTCTATACAATTAGAATGACAATGGATTCAAAAGTTTGAGATATTTTTAATGCTTGGGATGGTCTTAATAAGATTGACTAAATCGTTTCCTTTTTATATTATTATATAATAGGATGATTGAGGTCGATCAAAGTGGGTCGTAGTTGAAGGTCTATAGATTATATGTGGTAACTAGTGTGTGAGGGTAGATGAAAGTAGGATAGAGGATGATCAAGGCATATGAAAAGGGGAAAATAATAGAAACAATTTGAGATATCAAACAGATCAAATTTCCACAATCTATTACAATTATAGCAATTAGCTTTTGGATTAGTCATTAAGGTTTTTATGGTCAACATTTTGAATCACAAATGATCATGATTATGGATCACGTAGTATGATTCAAAATGTTGATGGTAAGAAAAATAATACAATCTAATTTGAAGATAATCACTCTAATTTGAGATATGGATAAAGTCTTATGGTGACCTATGTTAATTTCACTAAATGGGCTTCCATTTATAACATTTTATAATAGGATGAGCGAAATGAATCATAGTTGAAGGCTACAAATTATATACAAGATGTGGTGTAGGAAAGTAAAGTGCAGTGCACTAGAGAACAATAAATGTATATGTGAAGGGGAAGGAACATCAATGTTAGTTGAAGGCAATTTGGTCTAGCCATTTCAATTCATTTTTATGATTTTCCATGTTTAATGTTTTTAAGAAGATCACATATCATAGGGAATATTTCTTGATTATGTGTGTACAATAGGCACTACTATTTACAAACATATGAAGTTGTTGCACCACAATATCTCATTACAAACAAAGAGTGTAACACCATAAAATTATTGGTGGTATCTAATATTATAATTACTCGTGATATACAATAATTATCTTAAATTATTTTTTCCATATCTATCGTGGGTATTGGGTGTTATTCATAAAAACATTGGCAAAATAGGATTACTTAGATTCATCTTTCTTAGATGTCTAAGTACATGGTGTATGAAACAATACAAATAAGTCAAGATAATTGGTAAGAACCTCATATGTATTTATGTTTTATTAACCTTAAACTATAAATTCTCCTAATGAGTTTATAACCTATATAATTAGATAAACAGTGTCACACGTTTGATTTTTAATTGTATGGGTTGACATCAACATGGTCAAATTTACCTCACTTCACATTAGAAAATAGAAAATATATTAGAATATTAATTTCCATAAATAAGAATAGAATCATAGTCTCTACCACAATGTATAACATAATTGATAAAATCTATTTACTTTCAATTTCAAATAAGTCTTGATTTAGAAAACAGTACACACCACTTGTAGTTGAATAAATTGCACTTATTTATGCATCAAAATGAATTCATGACTCGATGCAATCCCATGTCATATTAATGCAATTTCAAGATGCCCCTTATATAAAGTCAAAGATAATCATAAACATTGATTTTCATTTTTATAATGTTTGTGCCATTTTTTTGTTATGGATTATCACTTGAATGTGATCATAACAACATTCACAATGAGTCAAAATATAACAATTTTGTCCTATAATATTATATGTCAACTCTAGAGACTCTCCAGACTACCAATATCCATTGCAATGTTTAACTTGTGACTTTTACATAATGACATCCCATTCTATTTTTGTTAGTTAAATGTACAATTTCATATGTAGCCCCAAATTGGATTGTTTATAACACCCAATATATTCAAGCATAATTATTGAACTCAATGATTATACACAAATACATTTATATGGTCTCGAATTTTAAGTGTATGTTCAATTATCTATAGTGCTTAGTAGCTCCACCCACATTAATCACTAACATTTCCCAAATTTTGGGGGCATTATTCTAGATATGACTTATGAACAAGTCAATTTGGATGTTGTCTAAGTTATCCATGAACTAGGATGTACAAGTCATTTAAAACTACCATCTTGATTGTTTCTTTTTAGTTAAACATCCGCAAATTCAAGATTTCATTTATTTTTAAACCTACAAGAATTACACAGTCTTCAAGGAACTTTCTATAGGAACATGTTTCTTTCCACCAATGTAATAGTTTTGAAATGACATCTCTTGCTTAACTAACTCTTCATAGACCACTTGGTAGTCATTTGTGTGGTCAACAAATGTTCTCAAGATAAAACTACTCGTTTCATTTGCAACTTGAATATGTGGAATAGTAAGCATGGAATCAATGATCGATAGATCGAAGACCAAGTAATGCTTGTTATTGACTGTAAGTTGTTTTATAATTAGGCATAGTTATATTATACGTATAGTCACTTGATCCTTCATATTGGAGGACAAATAGAAGAAAAGTATAACCAATCCAATATAATGTGTTTTCTCCTTTTTAGTCATGGGAGTTCTATAGGGCTGATACATGCAAATGCAATATTTCTATGCATGATTTAATTTGGTTCTATCATTGATTATTTGAGTGATATCTAATTTTATCATTGATTATTTGAGTAAATGTTAAACTTGAATATTTGTTTTATTGGGTTCTTCTAAATTCAAATTTACTCCCTAGAAATATTTGTCTAAAAGTTGTATATATTTTGAAAATTAAAAGATTTTGTTAGCTCTTGATTAAGATTTTGTTATATGATACAACAATTACATGGGCAAAATATTTAATGCGATAATGGTTTCCTCAAGCCATGGTTATTGTGTGCCCGAGGCATTGTATAATTTGCTCAAGGATTAGCCATAGATTCGCTTGACTCTTTACACCTATAAAGGGGTATTCAAATATATAGTGTATGTGGATGTAGAATTACACCCATTTTTGATGCAAGGAGGAATATTAAAAGCTAGGGCCAAAGACATGCCTAACTAGCTAGCCACCTTGCTGAGTAAACACAATGGGAGAAAAGAACATGGAAAGAAACACCAAGGAGAGAGAGAACAAAACATTTTTATTGATTTATCAAATTGTCAACATACATGCCTCGCTGTAAGGCCTTCTAGGCTACAACCAGATACAAAATGTACAACTTCAAGATCCACGATCCAACTTCAAATTCACTTTTTCATAAACATCTTCTTTGAACTCTCTTTAAGTCTTCTCCTAACCTAAACCTAACACCCTTATTATACTTTCCAAAATGGCTTACAAAAGATTTTAGATCATTACATAATAGAAATGTCGTCCTTAAAATGGTCTGCACACATCCCAACAAGATGTCTCAAACTAAGAACCAATCACAGACAAACTTGATCAAATAAGGAACCAAGCATCAACAAATATCAAGTTCACTTGGCACATGAAGGAACACTTGACCAATACTGGACAACTCAATATTAATTGGAACTTGACAACAACTGGAATTTGGCAGTAACTGGTAGAACGAATAAAATGCATAGGATTACAAGGCAACCCAGGATGCTCTTGCATCAGACAACCAGGGTTAAAAGAAATGATTCTCCTCAATCATTGAGATGTTACAACCTAAGCAGAATCCAACTTAGATTGAGAAATCCATGTAACATCTTCAACTGGTATGTTCTTCCACTTTACCAAATATTCATAGTAATATTTCCTCCTGTGCTCTTACCAAATCTTTGATCCAATATCTATTCAACCTCTTCAATCTGCTTCTTGGTATAATCATATGATATGACCACCTCATCATTTGATTCATTACACTTATGTAAATCAACAATATTGAGTATAGGAGATATATCTGTGTCATTAGGTAACTTAACTTCATAAGCATTACCACTGTCAAACTTCCTCAAAATCTTACAAGGTCTAAGCTTCTTCATTTTTAGATTAATCTATGTTCCAATAGGAAATCAACCTCTCTTCAAATGAACCATCATCTCATCACCAACTTCAAAAATATAATGTCTCCTAGACTTATCGACATTCTCCTTATACTTCTAATTATTTTGTTCCAACTTCATCTTCACTTCCTCATGCAAAGACTTCATAAAACCAACAAATTCTTCTTCTTCAACACTTCTCTTCACTCGCAACATCTCTCAAATCTAATATTCCTCTAGGCTGCATTCCAGTAACAATCTCAAAAGGTGTTTTTTTTGTACTCCTATTCACAAAATTGTTATATGCAAACTCACCTTGTGCCAATATCATATCCCAATTACTTGAATTATCTTCAACTAAACATCTCAGGGATAACTTTAAGAAACCCCCTTTTGGAAAAAATGTATAAAATTTTGGTGAATCAAACATTAGTTTATGGGAAAATAATTAATTTCTATTAGTGAATTAATGTTTTTAAGTAGGAAATTTTTAAATTTTATTGGCAATCTATATGAAAATTCTATAAAATTTTGATGAATCTTTCATTATTGTTGAAAATCATGGACAAAAGTACACATACCTAGAAACCATGATTTTATTATTGCTATTATTCTATGGATCCTAATTGATTATCAAACTTCAAGGATAAATTTATCACACTTTTATCATTATAGTTTCCTTCCAAATTATTGAATGGTTGTATGCAGGCAACATCCCTAATATTTATGATCATTGGAGGATCCTAAATCAATCACCTAAATCCTATTTTAGGCAAAACTTTTAAAAGGATACCAAGTTTTAAAGAAAGTCCAAAAAATAAAGGCACATGTTCCTAACCAAATCTATTTTGGGCCAAAGTGAGAAAGGATAAGAAGTTTTATGGAAAGTCTCTAGAATAGAGATGCATGCCAAATCTACATACTTAACGTGTAACCTAACTTCATTTTTTACCAAATATTGGCTAATATGACATTAATTAAGATAAGAATTGGAAATTGTAGGTGAACATATATAATTTACCACATGGAAAAAATAGATTGCATTGGTGAAGTAATCACTAAAATACAAATACTTCTATATTATTATTAGCGATTGGCCTAGGCATGAGACCAAATTTTTGTAAAGTGCATGTGACATGGCCACCCCAAAAGTGCAAAAAATTAGCCAAATTTGGTGTCCCTGATGAGTGAGATTAACCAATCAGCGAATATTAGCAACTAAAGTTATCTTTGAAACATCTCAACAAATTACCCAAGCTTCTATTCACAACCTCTGTCCATCCATCTATCTATGGATGGAATGTAGAACTAAACTTCAGCTCAGTATCCATCTTCTTCTACAAAGTCCTCCAAAAAAAACCAATAAACTTACTGTCTCTATTAGAAATAATACTTTTTGGTAATCCATGCAATCTAACAATCTCTTTGAAGAAAATCTCAACAAAATGCACAACATCTGATGTCTTCTTACATGGTATGAAATGTGCCATTTTAGAAAATCTATCCACCGAAATAAATATGGAATCATATCCTCTTGATGTCTTAGGTAATCCAAGAACAAAATCCATGCTGATGTCACTCCAAGGTTTCTCAAGAACATAAATAGGTATATATAATCCAATATTCTGACTTACTCCTTTTGCAACTTGACAAATTCCACAACTTCTTATAGATTTCTAAACATCCTTATACATTTATGGCCAATAATACTTATCCTTAACAAAATCAATGTCTTATCAATTCCAAACTATCCAGCCAAACCACCACAATGCTTTTTCCTTAATCAAATTAACTCTCATAGAACTTCTTGGATAACACAACTAAATTCCTTTGAACAACATACCTTCTTGAATGAAATACTTATCAAACTTACTCACTTGAATTGATAGATTTGGATTTGGCACTCTACAATCTCTTTATGCCTAAGAAAAATTAGGGTCAGTATCATACAATTCCTTCGTTTCATCAAAACCAAGAACTGCAATCTTCATCTTGGTCAACAAAAAATGTCTTCTACTTAATTAATCAACAACTTGGTTAGTAACTCCACTTTTATGCTTGATCACAAATGTGAAAATTTACAAGTACTCAACCCACTTCATATGTCTTTGATTCAACTTATGTTGACATCCCAGGTATTGTAAAGCTTTATGACTAGGATACAACAAAAACTCTTTAGGAATCAAACACTGTCTTCATTTCTTCAAGGCTTAAACAATAGCAGAAAACTCTTGATCACACACATAATACTTCCTTTTAGCATCATTCAACTTCTTACTAAAGAAAACAAAAAGTTTACCTTCTTGACTCAACACAACTTTGTAACAACCCTGCTCAAAACTGATCCCAAAATGCTGATAAAGGTTCAAGAAAACACTTTGCATACAAGGGTCATATGACTGATATAAAAATTCATTTTGCTTTTATGGCTCTTTCCTTCACTTAGCATCAATAAGAATGCTTGCAAGAAGACTCTAAAATGACTAAACAATGACTTAACATGAATGTACAACTTATTTTGACAATATTCAATGCATATATGTGACTGAAACTACTTGCAATATGCAGCTACAACTAGTAATTTTGACAAACACTTGGGATGCAACCTGTGATGGTGTTAATGCACTTATAGCCAAGTGGCATTAGTACAAACACTTGGTATTCAGAATTATAACATTATTTATGCCAAAAAAAAGAACCTACAACCAATTGACATTTTGTCAAACAACTGGCATGCAAACTAATAAGCTAATCATGAATGAGAAATGTTGGGTACAATTGTTAATTGTGTATTGTCTTTGATGTTACACAAATGTCATATCAGCCATCAGACAGAGTCTACCGAGCTCAGATGGTCAGCAAAACAATTTACAGTGTCTACTGAAGGTTCTTGAACATCACAAAGGAAAGTTAGCACTTACCGAGCTCACTCGAGCATCAAAAAATTCTGTAGCGGAAAGTTAATGTTAACCGAGCTCCCAAGGTTAACAAAAGGAAAGATAATGTCTACTGAGTTGACTCGGTCATCAAAAAAAAGTTACCTTTTACCGAGCTAACTCGGTAAATGAAGGAAGGTCAGTGTTTACCGAGTTAATTCGATCTCCGAAGGAAGTTACAAGGTTTGCAGTGATTATCGAGCTTCATTTGGTTAACACTGGGGAAACTATTCTGGAGCAGTGGTCACCGAGCTGGGTCGGGCAGCAAAGAATTTTATTATTCTAAAGAATTAAGTTTAATTATTTTGTGCAATGTTTGCAGCCAACTGATTTATGTTTTTCAATTGTTGTAACTTGTAATTGAGCCGACTTGAAAATCTGTAAGGTATATATGAAAGCTCAAGTTGCGAATTCATAAGAAGTAAGAGTTTGGATGCATAAGAGTGCGAATGTATGGATATGGAATGAGAAAATATTGAATATATGAACAAATGTTGAAGAAGGATTAGATATGCTTATGGAGCTGCAAAGTTATATTCGATCAGTGAGGATCTAGTAAAGCAGAACAGAGATCTGTATTCAGCAAAGATAAGTTGCATATATTTTAGATCACTTCATTGTTGCTTTCTAATCATTGTAATAGTGATTCAAAATCTCTTAACAGAGTTGATTTAATAGCCATTTTGTAAATCCTCTAACAAGGTGACAATTCAGTTGAATTGTTCTAAAGACCTCTGACAAGGCCACTTCTAACAGGGTGATTAAATCCTCTAACAGAGTCACACCTAACAGTGTGTTTTGTAACCTTTAACAGGGTTGGCTCCTAATAGGGCTCACTTCAGAAGAGTGAAAATCGGTAACTAGTTACTTGGTGGTTTTTCTCAAATTAGGTTTCCATGTTAAATCTGGTGTCTCTTGTGTTCATGTTATTTCTTTATACATGCATGTTAATCACTTTAAATGCTTAATAAGTTAATAGAACATCTATCAAGTTTCAACATTTATTTGTGTGGTTACCGAGTATCAGCAGCAACTATATTTTAAGACATCTAAGGACCTGTGGATTTATTTTTGTGGTAACTGATTCACCCCTCCCCTCTCAGTTACTCCATCTTTATTTCCAACAATTGGTACTAGAGCTCTTGGTGCTTGTAGGATAAGATTCAAGGATCCAAGCTAAAGATCAGGATGTCTTATAAGAGGAAAATTCCAAGACTTAACAGCCCGACAACTTCTCAGTATGACAAGGGTTGATGAGACTTCATCTAGCTTCTATTGGAGATACATGACTAAAATACCTTGATGAAAAATATGCAGAACCAGCTGGTACACTATCTGTCAATGATATTGCTGAAAAGAAGACCCACAACATTATGATGATAGATATAGCATCTGCTCTGAGTTATGAAGAATTTGATGATGTCAAAGACTGCAAATCTGCTTTTGAAATGTGAGAAAAACTGAAAGAAATCTATGGAGGAGATGATAATGTTAGAAGAGCCAAAGCAGAAAGTCTGAGAGGACAATTTGATCAAATGAGGATGAGAGAGGATGAAAAAATTGCAAAATATGTTGAAAGAGTCAAAGCATGTGTCAGTGCAATCAAAGCATCTGGAGGAGATATCAAAGAAGAGACAGTTATAAGTAAAGTTCTCAGAACTCTGCTTCCCATTTATGCAATTAGAGTTTCTACAATTCAAGAAAGAAGATGTGATGCAAATCATAAGATAAATCTAGAGGCTATAGTTGGAAGATTGACTGCATTTGAACAAGAAAACTTTGATAACTATGTTCCAGCTTCCAAGAACATTGAATCAGCATTTGAAGCCAAACTTTCACTCAAGGAAAAAGACAAAAAGAAATCTCAGTCAGAAAGTGAAGATGAATAAAACCAAAGTTTAGACAGTGATCTTGAAGTAATTGAAGCCCTTCTAGTAAGGATATATTCTCGAGGCAAAGGAAAATACAAAGGTAAAGTACCCCTAATCTGTTTTTCATGTGAAGAAGTTGGTCATATTGCTGCTAGGTGTCTAAACAAGTAGAATAAAGATGAAAAGAAAGATCACAAATGGGATGGCAAGAAAGATTTCAAATCATTCAAGGATAAAGGTAAGAAAACATGTTTTATGGCTAAAAATTCTAATGATTCTAATGATGAAAAAGAAGATGAAATTGTCTAAATTGCTGTGAAAGATGAATCTGATAATGATGGGGAAATGGCACTCATTTCTCATATGAGAAAAAATGATACATGGATCATAGATAGTGGTTGTTCTCATCACATGACTGGCGACAAAACTAAGTTTGAATATTTTAAAGACTACGATGGTGGCAATGTAAGATTTGGTAACAATGAACCTTGTTGTATAAAAAGAAGAGGAAGAATCTCTCCAACCAAGGAACTTATATGTGATAATGCCTATTGGGTAGAAGGACTAAAGCATAATTTGCTAAGTGTGACACAGTTACTCAATAATGGATTCAAAGTAGAATTCATGCATGGTAAAGCAAGATTGTTGGATGGCAAAGGAAAGCTGATTGGATCAGGTACTCAAACTAAAGGTAACTTGTTCTATCTTGAACTAGGTGAATGTTCATGTTTCATTGCTCAAGTAGAAGAAAGTTGGTTATGGCATAAAAGTTGTGTCATGTGAACTTTGATAATCTGGTAAATATAAGCAAATTCAAGAAAGTAAGAGGCATTCCTAACATAAAGAAACCTGAGGTCGGTCTATGCAAAAATTGTCAGATTAGAAAGATGGGAAAGACTAGTTTTAAAAGTAAAAACTATCAGTCTGAAGATATATTAGAAATTGTTCATATTGATTTATGTGGACCCATTGAAATTGACAGCTATACTGGAGAAAAATTCTTCATTCTTTTTGTTGATAATTACTCAAGAATGATGACAGTCATGTATCTAAAAAAAAAATCAGAAGCATTTGAAAAGTTCAAATGGTATTTGGCCAGAGTAGAAAAGGAAACAGGGAAAAGATTAAAATGCTTGAGGTCAGACAGAGGTGGAGAATTTATTTCACATGAGTTTAATAACTTTTGCATTGAAAGAGGAATCAAAAGACAGGTATCAGCCCTTGGAACACCCCAGCAAAATAGAATAGCTAAAAGAAGGAACAGATCCATCATGGATTGTGCAAGAACTTTAATGATTGAAAAGAGCATTGCTATCAAATACTGGAAGGAAGTTATCAGCACTGCAGTTTATACCCTGAATCGAGTACAGCTGAAAAAAGACTCATTCAAAACCCCCTATGAGTTATGGTATGGCTATAAACCTAATGTAAGTTACCTTAAAGTATTTGGAAATAAATCTTACATTTTGAAAGAATCTAGAAAAGGAAAATTTGATGTGAAAGGTGATGAAGGTATATACTTTGGATACTCATGCAAAAGTAAGGCATACAGATGTTTGAACTTGTCTACTCACAAAGTCATAGAAAGTGCACATGTGAAAGTTGTTGAGTTTACAGAAAGGACTGAAGAAAAAAGCAAAAGGGAACCAGAAGATTATAGAAGGTTTGTCTTCATTGAACCTGATACAGTACCAGTTACATCAGAGAATCAAGAATCTTCTACTCTCGAGTCATCTGTAACCGAGTTACAGGAAGTTCAAACCGAGTCACAGCAAACTAAGTTAAATTCAGTATCTACCGAGCAAGTATCTACTGAGCAAGTGTCTACCGAGTCTGAAGGACCTGAGCCAGCATCTACCGAGCAAATATCTACCGAGCTAGAATAGACAGAACTTGAAGTTGAAATGCAAGAGGATAACAATGAAATCCATTCAAAAGGCAAGGAACCTATATTAGCTAAATATGTCAAGAGACATCATTCAACAGATCAAATCATTGGAAACAAATTTGAAGGAACCATGACAAGAAGCAAGTCGAAAGGTACTTGTTTACTTGCTAATTTTGAACCTAAAAATATCAAAGATGCTTTAGAAAATGATAGTTGGATTGAGGCTATGAATGAAGAAATAGAGAAAATAAAAAAAAATAAGACATGGACTCTTGTACCCAGGCCTAAAGATAAAAATGTGATTGGAACCAAGTGGGTATTTAGAAACAAGTTGGATGAAGATGGTAAGGTATCAAGAAACAAAGCTAGACTAGTATGCAAAGGATATGCTCAAGAAGAAGGAATAGACTATGGAGAAAATTTTGCTCCTGTTGCAAGATTGGAAGGAGTCAGAACCTTACTAGCATATGCTGCTCACAAAGGATTCAAAGTTTATTAGATGGATATCAAGTCAGCATTCCTCAATGGTATCCTGGATGAAGAGGTTTACATTGAACAACCTGAAGTTTTTGTTGATCCAGATAAGAAGAACATGGTCTACAAATTACACAAGGCATTGTACGGTTTGAAACAAGCCCCTAGAGCATGGTATGAAAGATTGCATAACTATCTTATTCAAATTGGTTTTCAAAGAACTAATGATAACAGTAGCTTGTATATTAAGGAAGGACTAGATAATAAGATTGTCTTGGCAAAAATATTTGTAGATGATACTGTTTTCACAGGGAATGATGATCTGTGCAAAAAATTCTCAGAACAAATGAACAAGGAATTTGAAATGTCTATGTTTGGTGAGATCAAATTCTTTGTTGGTCTTCAAATTCAATAGAATAAAAATAGTATCTACATCACTCAATCAAAATACATCAAGGAGATATTGAAAAAGTTTGGAATGGAAGATTGTAAACCAGTTGGGACTCCTATGTGTACCGAATTAAAACTTACCAAGGAAGATGAATCAAAAGAAGTAGATCAAACATTGTATAGATCTATGATTGAAAAGTTGCAGTATGTAGTTCATACTAGGCCAGATATTGCCCTTGTAGTTGGTATTGTAGCAAGATTTTTAGCAAAACCAAGAGAAAATCACATTATGGCAATCAAAAGAATAATGATATATTTGAAAGGAACTGAAGAGTATGGTTTATAGAATAAGTTTGGAGGTAATTTGGATTTGAAAGTGTTTACTGATGCTGATTGGGCAGGAAACCTTGATGACAAAAAAAGTACAAGTGGAGGTGCATTCTTTCTTGGAAAGAGGTTGGTTTCTTGGACAAGCAAAAAATAGAATTGTACATCTCAATCTACATTAGAGGCAGAGTATGTTGCTGCAACAATAAACTGTTCTAATATTGTTTGGTTTAAACAGTTGTTGGAAGGCATGAAGATGGAAATCAAAGAACCCGTTGTTATGTTCTATGATAATACAAGTGCAATCAACATATCTAAGAATCTGGTGATGCATTCCAAAACCAAGCACATTGCAATAAAATATCATTTTGTCAGAGAATTGGTGCAAGATAAGGAGATCAGATTGGAATATATTCATACAAAGGAACAAATTGCTGACATATTCAAAAAACCATTACCTAAGGATGCATTCCTGTATCTAAGAGGTAAGTTAGGGGTCACTCCCCTATTTGAAGTTCACTAAAATAAATTTTTAGTGATGCATCAACTCATACCAGGTTGAAGATCTATCAGTTGATGCAACATAACCAAGAAATATTGCATATGAGTCAGTACTAAAGGCACACTAAAATTCATTTGAGTTGAGTTGTCTTTGGCCTATGTTGTCAAAGAGGGAGAGTTTTACTATCATATCTCTCTAAAATTTGTTTAAGATAAAAGAGTTTGCTATGTAATTCCTTCACAGAGGGAGACTATTGTAAGAGGGAGAGTTTTTCTATCTTAGAGGAAGAATTGTTATGTTGACATATCGTGTTGCCATATAAGAGAAAGACTTGTTTTCAAATTTCATTCTACTATGACATGTTGTGTTGCCATCGATGCCAAAGAGGAAGATTGTTGGATACAATTGCTAATTGTGTATTGTCTTTGATGTTACACAAATGTCATATCAACCATTAGACAGAGTCTATCGAGCTCAGACGGTCAGCAAAGGAATTTATAGTGTCTACCAAACATTCCTAAACAACACAAAGGAAAGTTAGCTCTTACCGAGCTCACTCGGGCATCAAAGGATTCTGTAGCAAAAAGTTAATGTTAACCGAGCTCCCAAGGTTAACAAAAAGAAAGATAATGTCTACCGAGTTGACTCAATCATCAAAAAGAAAGTTAGCTTTTACCGAGCTAACCCGGTAAACAAAGGAAGGTCAGTATTTAACGAGTTAACTCGATCTCTGAAGGAAGTTGCAAGGTTTGCAGTGATTACTGAGCTTCACTTGGTTAACACTGGAGAAACTATTCTGGAGCAATGGTCACCGAGCTGGGTCAGGCAGTGAAGAATTTTATTATTCTAAAGAATTAAGTTTAATTGTTTTGTGCAATGTTTGCAGTCGACTAATTTATGTTTTTCAGTTGTTGTAACTTGTAATTGAGCCGACTTGACAATCTGTAAGGTATATATGAAAGGTCAAGTTGCGAATTCATAAGAAGTAAGAGTTTGGATGCATAAGAGTACGAATGTATGGATATGGAATGAGTGAATATTGAATATATGAGCAAATTTTGAAGAAGGATTAGATATTCTTATGGAGCTGCAAAGTTATATTCGATCAGTGCGGATCTAGTAAAGCAGAACAAAGATCTGTATTCAACAAAGACAAGTTGCATATATTTCAGATCACTTCATTGTTGCTTTCTAATCATTGTAATAGTGATTCAAAATCTCTTAACAGAGTTGGTTTAACAGCCATTTTCTAAATCCTCTAACAAGGTGACAATTCAGTTGAATTCTTCTAAAGACCTCTGACAAGGCCACTTCTAATAGGGTGATTAAATCCTCTAACAGGATCACACCTAACAGTGTATTTTGTAACCTTTAACAGGGTTGGCTCCTAACAGGGCTCACTTCAGAAGAGTGAAAATTGGTAACTAGTTACTTGGTGGTTTTTCCCAAATTGGGTTTCCACGTTAAATCTGGTGTCTCTTGTGTTCATGTTATTTCTTTATGCATGCATGTTAATCACTTTAAATGCTTAATAAGTTAATAGAACATCTATCAAGTTTCAACATTTATTTGTGTGGTTACCGAGTATCAGTAGCAACTATATTTTAAGACATCTAAGGGCCTATGGATTTATTTTTGTGGTAACTGATTCACCCCTCCCCTCTCAGTTACTCCATCTCTATTTCCAACAATAAATACATATTCAATTACACTATATCAGACCAGAAAATTATGTCTCCTTTATTGCACATAAAATGTTAACAACAATGCTAGTATGAAATGGGCAAGACTCTTGGCATACATTCGCAAGAATAATGCTTAAATCTATTACAACTTTCACCTATAGCCTTGCCTTCTAATATGCATCTAAATGATAAGAACAATGCATGTAATATCCAAAGGAACCTAATTATAGATGGCTGTAATAATTTTCTCCAATGCTGCCTTTCTGCTTTGCTTTTTTTGATCTGCTTTTTCACTTTTTTTTCAGATTTGCTTTTTTGCTTTGCTTTTTTGAATTGCTTTTTCGGATCTACTTTTTCAAACTGCTTTTTCGGATCTTCTTTTTTGGACTACTTTTTTCAGATCTTCTTTTTCAAACTGCTTCTAAAAACTCAAACCCTCAAGTAGTCTAAGTATACAAATTAAGCTCAACTTGAAATGGCTGAATACCACTTCAAAAGTGCAACCCTTCAGAAGATCTTTCACTTCCTCAGTTATGCGATCTACTGGGAGGTATCGTTCCCAAAGACCAATAGACTATCTAAAACCCTTGGCTTCACAATAGACCATGTGATTGTATTCATAATATGATGTTAAGAGAAATGATAAAAATTGGATGATGAGAATGAAGCCCAGGATGCCTATTTATTCTTTTTCTCCACTTTCTCCAAAAACTTCTAGAACATTATTTTTATTTTATTTATTCAGTGACTTTATAAGATATTTTTCAAATCACTTTATTAAATTAATTAAATATAAAGTTACCTTTTTAATATTTCTTTATTTGATAACTTTATAAATAATTAACTTAATACCACTTATTTATTTAATTAAAATAATTAATCAGTCATCCTCATAAAATATTCATTATTTTGGACAACTTAATTAATTAAATTAATTAAATCAAATTACCACCAAAACGGGGACATTACAGTCCACCCCTCCTAAAATTGCTTGACCTCAAGCAATTCACCACTTAGATCCCACAAGAAGAACTGCATAATGTCCTTGTCATTGCCAAACAACTCTTATAACATTTGCTCAATCCATCATTCTGTTGTACCAACTCAATACCACCAATGCATTCCACTGGCCTAAGCGAAATGTATAACCCAACTCTGCAACAATGGTAAACATTCTCAAATGAAATTGTACCCAGTATGGAGAATCCACATACTATACAACTCTTACAGTCAACACAACTCTATAGATCACCGACCATTGTCTCATAACCATAACTCCCATGCATCACTGATGGAAAATAGTCATCACATGATAGATAGCAAGAACTAGAACTCGAACCAAATCTGACGGCCATCAAGTCCTCAACACCTAGATCCAATGCAAACTAATGAACATACCTTGCAGTATAATGCTGATTAAAAGAACCAACCTTAGTCAATAGCTCGCCATACATAGGTGATGCAACCCACTGCAGCTGATCACTAACCAAGCCAGAACTAACTACTACTTCCGGAGATATTGCCAAGGGAGTAGTGTCACTAGCAGGAACCATGCCAACTGTTAGCTCACCAACATCACACATGATCTCTGATACTACATCACTAGTCTCCTTGCCATATGTAGTAGAGACCACCACCAAGTCAAACATACCTCCATGCTTAGCTACAACGCCCAACTCAACTGAACCTGCCTCCAGTGGAAACGAACCAAACATGCCAATACTGGTATCGAGGACAAATATATCCTCATCTCCATCACCTTTATCGACCTTGACCACGAACATCCTCAGATCACTAGACACTGCAGTCTGTGATTGTACAAAATTTGGTAAAGACTAAAGTCGCTCTAACTCCATGGTCACCTCAGCTAAATGAAAATGTGACTCCTCAAAAGCCAACTGTGTACTCTCAAGGAACTTAGAAGTCACCTCGAGTTTCTAAGTAAGCTCACTAACCTCATCTTCCTTGACCAATAATGCATCATATTCTGTATTGCCCCACTCCATAAGATAATCTCTATCAGCTACCAACTGCATATAATTCTGTCTCAAAATCCAGATAGCCTCCCATAAAGAGTGGATCTCTATCAAGGAAAGATAATTGCCTCCCTACTCATCACTAGTAGGAGAACCCCATCCATAAACTGCTAACAACTAATGAGCAACATCGAAATTCTTGCAAACGATAGCAATGTCTTGCTCACTAACTCTCAGCTGACTAGACGCATGATTGTACTGGCTGGTCAAACTCCTATACTCTACCCCTAGTACACTATCCAAAGGAGTAACCTCAGAATAGCTATTGTCTATAATACTGCCATCCAAATTTTGCAGTCCAACTACTGAACTCGTATCATCAAATGGAGTGACTAAAGCATCAACATAAACATCCGTATCAAAGGAACCCGCTGAAGAGACTAAGTCCTCAACACTGTCCACAACATCCCCTAGGTGTCATCTGTAATAATCAGATCCTATGACTATTCTATAAACTTTGTCATATCTGAGAGATCATCAACCCATTCCAACAAGAATGGTCGATTGGATGCATGAAAAATGCCCAACATAGGTTAATAAAAACTAATTTGAGCATCAGACAAGCTACTAGCATGGATGAGAACTACACCTGGTAAACTACTAATCAAGTCCATGATGGTGCAACAGATACTATTACCAAAAAATGATAGACATCTCTGATCAAAAAATTCTCAAATACTAAGATAAGGATCCCAACAACTAATCCATGAATGAGAATCAACTGGCAACTCAAGTAAACTCTACACCTGAGTAATGTGAACAATACCAATTGACTTCATGCACCTGTCTACTATACCCACTACAATCTCTGAATCTGGAGTGTGAATGCTAGACATACTCATATCATCATCAACATGTGACCCGACTATAAAAGAAAATTGAGTCCTTGTTATAGGCACTAACTCTTGAACTGAACTCACCTCAAGACAAAGCTCGTCCACATGTCTCTCAGAATCTTGGAGAGCCAACTAAGTATACATCAATGAATTTTGAGTATCTTCCAGCTCATGAGAAAATTGGTTGACCTCCTCTTCCTTCTTCTTCAATGCATTTGAATAGATCCCCACAAGATTAAGGAGATGATCATGACCTGAAAGTAGGTGTATGTAACTTACCTTCATTGCTTCCATGCCTTCTTTGATCTGCTATAAGTCATCACAAGAAGAACCTGTTGTGACTCCTTTCTGTCTCTCCTGCAATTGAATCATCCAAATGTGATTCTTAATCAATCCATGCATCTTGTCATGATGAGATAAAGCCGCGACAATATCCTTTTTCTCCATCTTTAGCTAGTTGCCAAAACACGTGAAGAACTACTAGCCTCTATCTCATGCGAAGAAGCATCCAACTGTGCCTGATACTCATTTTCTACAAAGTCTTGAATGTTCACTTTTTGATCAACCATACTATCCTCAAACATGATAGTATCCTCAACTATTGTAACTTCATCCAGCCCAACTGTACTAGAATCACTATCTGTGTCAATCACGTAGTCTAGTGTGTTTGTGATATCACCTTTTGATGCAACTGGCTCAACTTGCCCAACATCTGCAACCACTTCTACCTATGAAGATGATGCAGATAAACCATTACCTGAAGATGTGCTAATGTCTCCCTATACCGAATCAACATGTTTGTTAAACTCCTCATATAAGTTTCTGCCTATCATAGGAAAAGTACTTCGATCCTTAGGCCTATCAATCAGGCTCCTTAACCATGTACATGTCATATGTGACACATTCCTTTCTTTTGTCCAAACCCACCATAAATCTTCTGCCAAAAGTTTAGAAATTGCATTCTCCTCCTCAAACAAGATTGTGAACATGATGGAGTGCATCGATGCTAATACGCTGCTAGGATGAAACTCATCCATAATATTTCAAAATGTGTTAAACTTCTTGCGAATGTCACTGATACAACCTATTGCCAACATAATGTTATCAAATCTACACCTTGCAAATACTTCAAGTAATCTTGCCCTTTTTGTGAAATAAGGGTCCTAGATGTTGTCCAACTTTTTGAAGCTTTTTACCATTGCGTGAAGTATCTCTCTCATAATTTGATTGTCATAAGAATTAAGGCCAGCTATTATCCTCATGATTTCACTAATGCAAGAGAGAGCTACAAGTCTTATCACCTCATCATGATGTCTCAATAAGCGGGGCTTAACCAATGAACCAAATGTTAGAGATAAAGCTGTTTGCATAGCATCAGGTTTTGACTGATCAATCTTGCCTAAATAATTTTCCAACTCCTCCAAACATTTTAGAAGGTCCTCTGTTCGCTAAAATGGGCAATCTAATTTCTTCTTTGCATTGTGCATTCTTTCTTCCAAATCCCTGTCTCTTGTTAACTCCATATTGATAATTGAATTCATTCGAAATAACCCAGTTAGGCTGGTAGGAAATCGTTATGATACCACTATAATGACCCTACTCAAATCTGATCCCAAAATGCTGATAAAGGTTCAAGAAAACACTTTGCATAAAAGGGTCATATGACTAATATAAAATTTCAATTTTCTTTTAGGGCTCTTTCCTTCACTTAGCATTAATAAGAATTCTTGCAAGAAGACTCTAAATTGACTAAACAATGACCTAACATGAATGTGCAACTTATTTTGACAATATTCAATGCATATATGTGATTGAAACTACTTGCAATATGCAGCTACAACAACTAGTAATTTTGACAAACACTTGGGATGCAACCTGTGATGGCGTCAATGCACTTATAGCCAAGTAGCATTAATACAAACACTTGGTATGCAAAATTATAACATTATTTATTCCAGAAAAAAAGAACCTACAACCGATTGACATTTTGTCAAACAATTGGCATGCAAACTAATAAGCTGATCATGAATGATAAATACATATTCAATTACACTATATCAGACCAGCAAATTATGTCTCCTTTATTGGACAAAAAATGTTAATTACAATGCTAGTATGAAATGGCCAAGACTCTTGGCGTACATCTGCAAGAATAAAGCTTAAATCTGTTACAAACTTCACCTACAACCTTACCTTCTAATATGCATCTAAATGATAAGAACAATGCATGTAATATCCAAAGGAACTTGATTGTAGATGGCTATAATAATTTTCTCCAATGTTGCCTTTCTGCTTTGCTTTTTCTGATCTACTTTTTCACTTGCTTTTTTCAGATCTACTTTTTCACTTTGCTTTTTCGAACTACTTTTTCAGATCTACTTTTTTGGACTACTTTTGCGGGTCTACTTTTTCAAATTTGCTTCCAAAAACTCAAACCCTTAGGTAGTATGAGTAGACAAATTAAGCTCAACTTGAAATGGTTGAATACCACTTCCAAATTGCAACCCTTTAGAAGATCTTTCACTTCCTTAGTTATGTGATCTACTGAGAGGTATCATTCCGAAAGAGTAATAGACTATCTGAAACCCTTGGCTTCACAATAGACCATGTGATTGTATTCACAATCTGATGTCAAGAGAAATGATAAAAATTGGATGATGAAAATGAAGCCCAGGATGCCTATTTATTCTTTTTCTCCACTTTCTACAGAAACTTCTAGAACATTATTTTTATTTTATTTATTAAGGGTAAAAGCATAGATCTGTGTCACCGTTTGTGATAAAAAAACCTGTTTTTGTCAAATCTCATTTCTCTATCAAAACTCAATTTTTAAAAAAACTAAAAATGCCCTTTTATAGATTTCAGATTCAATATCATCATTATATAAATTTTTGAGTGTTTTGATTAGTTATAATATGTTATAATCTAAAAATATTATAAGTCGATATTTCAACATTTCAGAAGATGCTCTCTCAAAAAATGAAAAAAAATAGTAAATCATATCAAAAAAATAAAAAATATATATTTATCACTAGAGGAGAGAATCCTCTTCATGAATATGTAATTTTTTTTCAAGAAGGTATAGATTTAATAGGGAAGTTTTGACGGGAGGAAAAAATTGTTGGATTATGACAAGGTCAAACTTGAGTACTTATAACAAAGAAAATATACATCAAAAATAATTATTTCTTTTTTTGTGCACTAGTTATACATGTCATCCATAAAATATTTTCAAATCATAACAAAAAAAGATGATTTGCACATACTTGTTTGACGGGAACTACATCCTATATTTTTTACAGTTAAAAAAGGGACTTCAAAATAAAATAAAATGAATAAATTCTTAGGCAAAAAAATAATAAAAATTATATGCATAAAATTCATTCAATTCTACACATTTCATTAGTTTACATCATCTTCATATTTTAAACGCAAATACCATTTTTTTTTTATTAATGTTGAACTGTCACATTCTGATACCACTTTTCTTTATAAAAGGTGACACAGGTTTGTGCTTTTACCCTTAAGTGACTTTATAAGATATTTTTCAAGTCACTTTATTAAATTAATTAAATATAAAGTTACCTTTTTAATATTTCTTTATTTGATAACTTTATAAATAATTAACTTAATACCACTTATTTATTTAATTAAAATAATTAATTAGACATCCTCATAAAATATTCATTATTTTGGACAACTTAATTAATTAAAGTAATTAAATCAAATTACCACCAAAACGGGGACATTACAAACTCCTATTTCACTACCACTTGCATCACATTCAACTTGAAATTCCTTTTTGAAATCAGGTAAAGCCAATATAGGTAACTAAACAACCTTTTGTTTCAAAGTCTTGAAACTCTTATCAGCTCTATGTGTCCACTTAAAATCCTTTTTATCTCCTCTGATTGTCTTAGTCATAGCATTACAAATAGAATTGAAGTTCTTTATAAAATTTTTGTAGAAACTAGCCAAACCATGAAATAATCTTACCTCACCCACATTCTCAGGTGTAGGCTATTCCAAAATTGCTTTAACCTTCTCAAGATCAATTCTCAAACTATCAGTTGAAATCACAAATCCCAAGTACATAATCTCCTTTTGCATAAAGGAACACTTTTTTGAATTAATCATCAACCTCTCCTCTTTCAATCTCTACAATACTTGTCTAACATGCTCAAGATGTTCTTCCTTAGTCTTACTGAATATTAGAACATCATCCAAATAAACAATCACAAACTTACCCAAAAATATCTTGAGAACTTCATTCATCAATCTCATGAAAGTTCTAGGTGCATCAGTCAAACCAAAAGGCATAACCAACCATTCATACAAATCATCTTTTCTCTTGAAAGTAGTCTTCAATTCATCACCTTCTCTAGTTCTGATATGATGATAACCATTCTTCAAATAAATCTTGGTAAAATACTTTGTTCCACTCAAACAATCCATTATGTCATCCATCCTCGGCATAGGAAACCTATATTTCACTATGATCTTGTTAATAGCTCTAGAATTAGTACACATCCTCCATCCTTCATTCTTCTTAGGTGCTAATACAACATGCACAACTCATGGGCTCAAACTTTCTCTGATAAAACCTCTCTACAATAACTCATGCACTTGTCTATTAATTTCTTTATTCTCTGCAGGTGTTAATCTATATGGTGCTTTATTTGGAAAACTAGCTCTAGGAATTAGGTCCATACAATGACTTATACTTCTTACTAGTGGGAAACCATCAGGTATATCTTCTAGAAAAATTTCTTTATACTCATTCAAAAATATTTAAATTTCTACTGGCACTTGGTTATTACTACTAGCTTATGCTGTCACTCGGTTACTAATAATCTCTGTCACTCACTTACTATTGGCACAACTTGGTCTTCTAGGAATTATGACAAAAAACATTTGATTCTTCTTCATTTCCTTTTCAAATTGCTTTCCATTGACCACACAAACTCAAATAGTAGTACAATTAACCTCATCTAAACTTTCAATCAAAGGCAACAATATTTTCTTTCTCCCATTCAACCAAAGAGTATATTGATTCAATCTTCCATCATGTATAACATATCTATCATATTACCAAGGTCGACCCAACAAAATATGACAATAATCCATAGACATAACATCACACAAAAATTCATCAAAGTAATTTCCAATGTTGAACTTCACAACACAATATTCACTTACCAATATCTTATGCTCATCCCTGATTCATGAAACATGATAGGGTTTATGATGCTTCAACCTTTGCAACTGCAACTTTGTAACAAGCTCCTCTAATGCCAAATTTGTACAACTTCCACTGAAAATGATCACTTTCCAACATTTTCCTGCCATCTTACATCTAGTCTTGAAAAGACTTCTCCTAATGATAGGTTCCTCATCAATTCCCTTATTACACAAAGTTCTTGTCATCATTAGATTTTCTCCAACCTCAGGTCCACTAAGTGAACCCTCAAGATCTCCTTGAATCATAACATTTTTGTTACCTTGTTCATTCTCACCAGAGTATCTACACTTAAAGGATCTATTCCCTTCTTTAGCACATCTAAAACAATTACCATAAAAACCTCCTGTAGAGTAAGAATTACCTCTTCCTCAGTAAGAATTACCACCTTTCCATTTGGTCTTGCCCTTATCTTGCACATAATTGGTAGATCTACCACCTTCTCCATAAGATCTACCTCTGCTTCTTTGGAATCTACCACCTCTATCTGTTTGTCTTTGTTCATGATTCTTTGTCAAGATATCCTCATCTTTCAAGGCATATTGGTATGCTTCTTCCACACTTTACAATTCAACAAAACTTATCTCATCTTGAATTTCGGATCTCAATCCATTTAGATACCTTGCAACTTTTTCAACCTCATCATCCACATGTCCAGATTGGATGTCCAATCTATAGAATTCCTCAATATACTCCTTCACAGTCATGTCCTTTTGTTTCAAATTTTGCATTTTCCTCAACAAGCTAACTTGGTGATCAATAGGAAGGAATTTTTTCTTTAGCTTGTTCATCATTTTCATCCAAGTCCTTATCTTCTCCTTTCCTCTCCTTTGTCTATCAATTTGCAAATGCTCCCACCATAGTGAGGTATGACTTTTCAACCTAGTGACTATAATTTTCACCTTTCTATTATTAGGAGTATTTTCAAACTCAAAGAACTTCTCCATATTAGAGATCCAATCTAACACAACATTGGTGTCTAGTTTTCCATCATAAAGAACAACTTCTATAATAAGCTTTGAATGTGCCCTATACAACACTCTCAACAATATTTTCTCATCTTGATCTTCCTTAGGTTATGGATTAGGGTTTGGTGTCATTGCTTCATCATCACTCACGTCATCAATATGTACTCCTCTTCTCTGGGCTATCTCTATAACATCTAATCTACATGCAATTTGTTTCAACATGTCCATAATAACAGTGCCAACATTTCCTTTGCCTTGAACAATCTTTACAAATAGGTTCCTGAAAGATCACAACCCTTTGTAAGTCATAGGTCCAATCTACAGATCTGTACCCCTATAACCAAATTCAACTTAGTGTTCTACACAGTCCAATCTCCACAAGGATGAACCTCAAGCTCTGATACCACCTAAAGTAAGGAGGAATATAAAAAGCTAGGGCCAAAGGCATTCCTAACTATCCAACCACTTTGCTAAGTAAACACACTGAAAGAAAACAACATAGAGAACAACACCAAGGAGAGAGAGAAAAAAACATTTTTATTGATTCATCAAATTATCAGCATACATGCCTAGATGTAAGGCCTTCTAGGTTACCACTAAATACAAAATATAACTTCAAGATCCATGATCCAACTTCAAATTCATTTTTTTGAAAATATCTTCTTTGAACTCTATCTAAGTCTTCTCCTAACCTAAACCTAATGCCCTTATTATACTTTCCAAAGTGACTTACAAAAGATTCTAGATCATTAAATAATAGAAAGACCAACCTTAAAATGGTTTGCTCACATTCCAAGACAAGATCCTATAATCAAATTTATGATGCAAATTAAATGCATAAGTTGGCTCAAACTAAGAATCAATCATAGAGAAACTCAATCAAAGAAGGAAACGAGCATCAAAAAATATCAAGTTCACTCAGCACATGAAGGAACACTTGGCGAACACTAGAAAACTTGGCAATAACTGGAACTTGGTAGTAACTAGAGCTCGACAGTAACTAAAACTTGACAGTAACTAGCACTCAACAGTAACTGACAGTCAACAATAACTGGTAGAATAAATAAAATGAGCAAGATTACAAGGCAACTGAGGATGCTTCTGCATCAATTTTAAGCTCTTCTAAAATCTTGTGGTTTATTCTAACTCATTACATAGTAAAGGCTAAGCACAAATTTTGACTCAAAACTTGGAGCAATGTTATTTCTTTTTTGTTTTCAAAGTAACATGAATTAATGTTAGAATGATGCCCTTTATTCAATTTGAATGCACAGTTAGCCTATATGACTATGAACTCTAGGTTTTAATCCAAAATATAATCCATAGTTTATGTTCTATTAGTTTTTTGTTTCTACTTCAATCTTCGCAAGAGAAGCACTTTAAGCTAAATGATTCCTAGCCAACAAAACTTTTTGGGGTAATAAAGTTTTTCTTATTAATTAAATCATATTGATTTAATTATTAAGTCACTTATTATCTCTAGTTTACTTAAGCTAAACTTTAGGCATATAATAATTAATAGATTATATCAATTATTATCATGCAACCTAGGTTTTACATGTTAGAGTTTTGATCTCCTTTTTAAAGGATTGATCTCTTTGTAACACATTCATTCACTTTCGATTATAGAAAATTCTTTTTGTTCCTCATCAAGAATGTCTCGTCAGTTGATCTGAGAATTCCAACCTTCATAGCTTTTGCTTATCTCTTTCATTGATAGGTGTTTGCATGTAGGTGACTCTTGGGAGTTATGGGTTTGATCTTTCATCAACTTCAACATGGTATCAGAGATCTAGATCTTTATGCCCCTATTCTATATGAGGTTTAGCTTGGCCTTTAGATCTATATTTATTTTTTTTCTTTTAGAGGGTTTCATTTTTAATTTTTTTTTTTCTTTTTTTGTATCAGATTTGGGGGGTCACTTTTTTCGGTGCACTTTGAGCCCAAACAAACCTCACTGTTGAGCTCAAAGTGCCCAAAAAACCCCTACTTTCATATAAAATTTATCCAAAATTTGTCCAATTTGTAAATAGTTGAAATTTGAGGCAAACAAAAATACTCCCAGATTGGGAATGTTTCCCGAGGTATCGATTTTATGATTTTTTAGCTTGTGAATCAAGATTTTTGGCTTAAAAATAAACATTTTTTGGCATGGAAATTGAGTTTTTCTAGTACAAAAATCAATAATTTTTGGCATAAAAATTAAGGTAGTTTTTGGTATAGAATTGACACGCTTCCTAAGGTAATTTTTGGTATTTATAGACACGCTTCTCAAGGAATTTTAGCATGGGTCCTGAGGCGATGATTTTTTGTTTTGCCTTTCTGACTCTGTTTTGACCTACTTGAGGTTTTTTGGCCATAACTTGCTCATCTAGGCTTCATTTTTTTACAAACAAGATATCACTAGAAAGATGATTCTAAGCTCGTCGGTTCTATTTTTCACTTTGAGAGACATATCTTGAGACATTCTATTTTCTTGGTTCTACTCCAGGCACATACCATTCAATTTTTTTTCTTTTTTTGTATTATGATGGATATCTTGGTTATTTCAAGTCCAGGGATCAATTTTTTTTCTTGAGATGATTTTTCATGGGTTGTACTATCTCTTTTATCAACCTTATGTCTTTTTTGATCTTTGTTGACATCCTTTTGTAGTGTTTTGCAAATGCACTAAGATAAAGTTCCATTCTATTGCATATTGGGATCTTGCACATCTATATGTTTTGTTGTACTCACACTACATTATAAAGTTCCTTGAGGGGTTTTATGTTAGCCATATTCACGATCTTCATTTGTCAAGTGATTGTTCCTTCCATGGTATTAGCCTCATGATGTGCTGATGACACATGCCATTATAGGTGTTTGTACTTCTTTTTCACTCTCAATGTTCTTGGTTCTTCTTTCTGTAGGAGATATTACATTCAATTTCAGTATTCATGTCTTACCTCTCAACATTATAGGGGGTTATGTTGGTTCTATTACTTTCTTGGTTTGATGGAGTGAGCTATGTATTCAGTATTTGATCCTATGTACTAGGCAATTGCAGTGGCTGGATACCTATGCATTTCAGTGAGATGGATCATTTACCATATAAACATTCTTTTATTCCTATTTTTGGAAGCCATGAAGATACCTCCCATCTTTGATTGATCAGCTCTTTGGACTTAGTCTTCTCTACCTAGTCATGTTCTATATAGTGGAGATTCTTCAAATAAATGGTTTTGTAGTATTTGTAGCTTCATGCTTCAATGGTGTTCTTCATGATCATCTTTTGTTCCTATCTTCTAGGACATTCCCTAGTTTGGATGCTTCTTTAGCCCTTTACTAGTTCCTTTTAGCATTATTTTCATATCTTTTTGGAGTAGAGTTTTTCCCATGTGATTTTCTCTATTTCTCCTCTTTTTAGAGATTTGGCTGTGTTTGGGTATGTTAGAGTAAAAGGTCAATTTAATTTAATTTATTAAATTAACTTTACTCCCTTCTTAAGATTTTTCTTTATGCACTTGTATTTCTATTTAATGATTAGTAATTATTAAATGTCATTTACCTCTTAGGGTTTCCCTTTTAGGTTTTTTGATCTCCTTTTGTAAGGATTGATCTTTTATAAATATCTCTCATTTTTTTAGTCTAATAATATAATTGTCCATATTTTTAGAGCAAAACCCTTGCCTCTTCTTTGTCTTTTCTTCTCTGTGAGAGGTTCTTTCATGCAGGTGTTCTTCAAGTTTTGTGGATTTGTATTGCTCAAATCCTACATGGTATCAAAGTTTGACCTATTGTAGCTTGTTTTTATTTGGAGAAAAAGAAGAACAAGTGTTTGATAGGATAGATCTAGCTTTTTTTGGGTAATTTTTTGTGAAAATAGGGGTGTCTTTATTTTTCAGAGTGCTTTGATGCCAAACAGACCTCATGATTGGATTTAGAAGGTGTCAAAACGCCCATTTTTCATATAAAATTTGTTAATCTTGGACAAGATTGGCTGGGGAGGTATTTTTTTTTTTTTACATACTAGGGCTGTACGACCTTTGGTAGATGTTCCAAGGTGGAAAAAATTGCAAAATCACAAAAAATAAATTTTAAAAAATGTATTTTTACTACTATGATTATACTAACCACAACCACCACCACCTCAGTTTGCTAACTGCATTGGAATTGCTACGGGTCAATGCATCACCATAGCCCCACCTACCACTAGCAATGCACCTACACATCAATCAACTGCCCGTGCATGACCAATGCACCACCCAAGCCACAAATGGTGGTTGGAATTTTTATTATTATTTAAAAATAAATAAATAAAAATTTCTAACCTCTAGAGGCCCTGATAGTCTTTTCTCTCTAACTTGAGCATACATATGTGTTTTTTCTTGAGATAGAGATGATGGTGAAGGTTTTTTTTTGTATTTTTTCCATTTTAATACCTACTTTTTAATTGAAGTTAGATGATTCCTTCTATCTTCTAGGGGGAGTAACTTGCTCATTTTAGCTCTATTTTTTGATTCGAAAGAAGCACTGGAAATCTCTTCTCGAGACCTATCTAGATTCTTTATTATTTTAATCAGTATTTCTTAAATGTAGATGTGAATCTCA
The DNA here is from genome assembly GCA_028749045.1 of Cupressus sempervirens. Lineage (NCBI taxonomy): Eukaryota > Viridiplantae > Streptophyta > Pinopsida > Cupressales > Cupressaceae > Cupressus > Cupressus sempervirens. The sequence goes on along the minus strand of CM053788.1, from coordinate 176,179,094 downwards.
AATTTATTTTTTCTCTCTTCTTGTTTACACATTCCCTCTAGCAGTTGGGGTTTAGTTTTTTGTATTGTGGGAGGTGCTTTGTATGATTAATTTTGTTATTTACATCAGTAAGCTAGAAATTTTTCAAAAAAAATTCAACACCTTCTTAAATGATGGCCAAGACCTCTTCTTGTCTAGAACTTTTGACCCCTCATAACTATCATACATGGAAGTCCCTGATGGCATGACTTCTCCGGTCAAAAGAGCTGTGGTATTGTTTAGATGTAGTGTAGGTAGTTTTACAAAGGCCTTTTGAGGTCATGCAACATCTAAACAATATGGATAAGGCATTGGGGTTGATTTTCTTATAGGTATCTAACATTCTATAGTTTCATCTTGATGGATGCAATACCCCTCTAGCTATGTGGACCAAGCTTGATCACTTGTTTGGTATAGTGAATGAGTTTAGGGAAATTAAAATTAAGGGAGGGCTTACCTCTCTTGTACCAAATTCTTCTCCATCCATCAAGGACTTCTTGACAAATTTCAAACAACAAAGATCTTTATTTCAAGGTTGTGGGAAAACTAAGACTGACACTGAGTGCATTTACCTAATTTTTTCTAAGCTTTGTGGAAACTTTCAAATTTTTTATTCTACCTTCTATTCCACCAAAGATTCTTTGGGTAATATATTAACCATGTCATCCTTTGAGGTTTTTTGTGATAGTTTAACTCGAGAGAAAGCTAAGTTCTCTCAATTGGATTCTCTCACAGGCTCACATACTTATGCATTGGTAGCTCAACCATCTTCTGGGATGAAGGAGAAGAAATAGAAATCACATCCTATAGAGTCTCAAATTGATTATAGTCCTCATATCACATTAGGCCATCTCCTCCTAAGGGGGATAAACCAAAGCTAGAAAGATAGAAGTATTATTATTGTAATAAGCCCAATCATGATGAGTCACGTTGCAATGAGAAGAAGTTAGATGGCTATGCCAAATAGGTTTCATATTTGTCAACTCTCCTTCAAAAGAGAAACATCAATATTCCTTTGACTTCTCACAGATCTTCTTCATAATCATCATTTAAGTAAGATGGTAAAGATATAGGAAAGGGTCATGCACTTTGTGCAAATACTACTCCACACTCTTCTAGATGGTTACTAGATTAAGGTACTTCACACCATATGGCATCTTCTCATGATTTGTTCTCTTCTTTTGAGGCTTCTCCTACTCTACACATTTTGATGGGGACAACATTGTTATGACTATATGTGAGAAATTTTCTATTGGCACTGATGATGGTACATGTCATGATGTACTTTTTGTTCTATCTTTGTCCTCTATTTTTCTCTCTATTTACCAAATTACATGGTGGGATAGGGAAGATAATTGAGTTTGCACAAGATTTAGTGCACATTAGAGATAGTAAGACATGCAATATTATTGTTATAGAGAATTTTGATCATTCTTCCTACCTATACTCCTCTCATTTTGGTCCACCATATCCACTATTAGAGACCCACTCTCCTTCTTTATAAGAGACTACTAAGGTGAAGTCAGGTCACTTGAACTTATGTGTTGTTCCTGAGACTATTTTTGTGACTTCTACACCTCCACCTCCTATTCAAATTCTATCCATTACATAGGATTAGTGTTCAACATTGCCTATCATTGCAGCTCTAGTCATTAGGCCACCTACTTTAGTTGTTGAGGATATATCAGAGGACACACATCTCCTCTCAGATGATATATTTGACACACTTATTATTCCACCTCCATTGGAGAATCCATTTTAGGATTCTCATGCATTCTGCTTTGAGCATCAACTAGGACTTATAGGTTCACCTTACATTCAAGGGTTTCAACCTCCTTGTCCATTGCCTTTGTTTCTTTCAGATTGGAGCAACATTGGTATGTTCATTGACACATGAGTTCTACCATTCTGGGGGGCTATGGATTCTCAATCTTTTATCATGGGGGGTTGCATTGTATTTATGGTCTTGAGAGAGTCTCTTGAGATATTTCATTTGTGCATCCTTTTCTATCACATTTTCCCAATGGGTTTTCTCTATTTCTCTATTTCATAGAGATTTGGTTGTGATTGGGTACCTCATCAAGCCTTGTTGTCAGGACTCAATTTTTGCTTTCAGCATTGTCATTTCCTTTTCTTTTCTTGCATTTTTTGTAGCTGCATTGTTTCTCATATTAAGGGGGGGTGTTAGAGTAAATGTTAATTTAATTTAATTTATTACATTACCTTTACTCCCTTCTTAAGATTTCCTTTTATGCACTTGCATTTACATTTAACAAATAATTAGTAATTATTAAATGTCATTTACCTCTTAGGGTTGCTCTTTTAGGTTTTCTGATATCCTTCTATAAGGATTAATCTTTTACAAATATCTTTCATCTTTTCAGTCCGATAATATAATTTTACATATTTTCAAATCAAAACCCTTGCCTCTTTTTTGTCTTTTCTTCTCTGCGACAAGTTCTTGCTTTAGACACTAATCTAATGTGCTAGAAATACTAATTCAATGAAAGCATTTACACATTAAACTAACATAACATATAAGAGAGACAAAGAGAAGACAACCTTAAATGAGAATGTGAGCCATGGATAGGCTCTCTCAATGAGATTGTTCCCTTGTTTTTGGGATGTGTCTATTTATGGATTGGGGATGTATGCTAAGGTTGGTGGTAGCTGAGCTGATAGGTGGTGCTAGAGTGAATGGCTAATGAGAGGATGACATTGGATTTGTATGAGGATAGCCTAGAGCGAGATACCAATGACAAGGGAGGATGGACATGACAAGATCTCCAAGGAATATAGTGCCCCTAGTTAGAAGATGACATGTGGAAGGAGGTCTTACAATGGATGTGATAGGATTGAAGCTAGGATGGAAAAGCTAAAGGCATTAGGGAGATGGATGATAGTTGGGATGATTGGCTGAAGTTGTAGAAGATAAGTGGATGGTGATAGATAAAAGCTGGAAGATGAAAGATAGGTGGATAAATTGGAAGATGGAGCTGGATCGCAAGATGTGACCAAAAGCATGAGGATGATAGGCTGAATTGGGGATGGCTGGATTACACATGATGTTTGTTTGCCAAGTTTTCATCATGGTACTTGTCCAAGGTGCTTGAATTGCCAAGTTTTTACCAATGGACGCTTTATTTTTCTTTATTTTTTTGACTTTTTGACTTTGGACTTAGCTAGAATGATTTTGGCTTTCTTGAGCTATTTTTGACTTTTTTGGAATTTTTCACTGGCTATTGGAATGTTCAATTTTGTTGCTAGCTATTGGTACACCAGATGTGTGATTTATGCAATAGACTGGATTAGATGGGATTGATGGTAGGAGATGGAGGGATGAAAAGGTTGGAAAGGAGTATGAGATGGGGATGCTTGCAGGATCAACATTGGCACATGTTGGGACGGGTGTGAAAAGAGCATATGGGAGATAGATGGTAGATGTGGGCTTGATGGAGGATTTGTGGAAGCACGCTTGGGGATATAGGCACCCAAGATGGAGTTAGGAGATGGGGGACACGAGTCACTAGATGGGGGATTAGCAATGGTGGATGCTATTATGCATTGGGTTTCAACTTTTTTCTTTGGGATCCACATGGTTTTGGATTTTCTTTTCATAGGCTTTTGCATTGTTTTGCATTCTTTGATTGGATTTTTCCTTTTTGGAGTATGTCTTTTAGAATGGACATATGATTGCCTATGATGCAGATTTTTAGCTTTATGTATTTTGAAGTTAGCATTCACGTTGCTGTAGTAAGCTTTGGGAAGATGGTTAGGAGAAGCTTTGTGAGATGAAGAGGATATGGAAGAGCATGTAGGGGGATGACGATGGACGATGTGCCCTGATATGTGCCTTTGTTGATCTTGCATAGGAATGGATGGAATAGGATTTTTATGACGGTTGATAGGAGGATGGAGGATGGTAGATTTTGGGACATAGGGACCCAAAATGGATTTAGCAGATGCAGGGGTGATATGGTAAGTTGTTTTGGGTTGTAAAGATGGTGGAGGGGGGATGACATAAGTTTTCTTGAAGGAGTGATGGGAGGCTGGCATGGTGGGTTTGGAGATATGCTTGGTTTGGGGGTGTGGTGTATCGACACCTTTAGATGGTGAGCCTTTGGATACATATCCAAGACCATGAAATCATAGATTTTTTTGTGCACTAATAGGCTTTCTGATTCCTTGCTCTTGTGGTCCTAAACCTTGACCTTGATAATGCCATCGATTGAGCATTTGAACTAGCTGAGGATACCTTTTGCTTGCAAAAAATGGTGGAAGTGCTTTATCAGATGTACTGCAATAGGGAGATACTGTTCTTAATTCTTCTGCTGAGAGGAGGCCACCATGGATGAATTTAAGTGAACCAAGAGGGTAGATTATAGATGGTGGAATAGCTTGGATAGGTGGTAAGATAGAAGCATGGAGTGGAGGAGATGGTAGGATAGGATCTTGATTTAGATGATGGGATGAAAATATATCCTGCAGCAGAGGAGGTATGGCTTGAGGTTTTGGAGATGGAGGAGATGGTGACTGCACTATGGATGGAAGACATGGTACAAGGATATCTTCATTTATGCTTTGGGGGATGTCAACATGCTTTTGGGTAGGATCTTGATAGGATTGGATTGGAATGGATGGTGTGATAGGAGGTGAAGGGATGGATTCTTCAAAGGCAGTGGATGGATAGATGGGAGATTCAGTTGTGGAGATGGGTGAGTAGAAGATGGATGCATAAGGGTCATTACGGGAGATTTGGGAAATTCTTGGAGGTGATGTGGATAGGATTTGGAGGGATTTGACAGGTGGTGGGATTTTGGTGCTTGCAGGAAGTGGAAGGATTTTAAGCAATTTGATGGATGGTATGGGGATGATAGCTATGGGAGATGGAGACCACATTATGGATGGGGAAGCTTCATTACTGACTACTTCATATGGTTGGATTAGATGACATGGCTTATCAACTGCTGGAGGCGACTTTTCTTGTATTTTCTTTGGGAGATTCCTTGGAGACTCGTGTGTTGGAGGTGGAGGTGGATTGATAGGAATAGCTAGTGTGATGGGGGTGGAAGATTGGAAGCTTGGTTGATTGGGTGATGGAGGAGAAGCTAGGATATCAGATGGCATGACTAGATAGTTTGGAAGAATACGTGGATTTTGGGGGATGCTTAGGGGAATGTTTCTAAGGCTTTCAATATACCCATCATAGTCAACAAGATTTTCATCATCATTGGAATAGGAGGTGGTGAGAGCAAGGACAATACGATCGAACACATCATGATAGGATTGGTACTTCATGCTTTGACGATGAGTTTGATGGGGATGGGGTCTTGCATATGGATGAACACGGAAGCTCATGGTTGGATTTGGATTAAGCGCAGATTTTGGATTGGCTGATGAAGGATTTCCTAGGGAGAGTCAAAGCTATATGACAGACCTAAGGAGGATTGGCTAGAGATTTTTGGCTTTCCTATGGATGGAAGACTTCAAGGGCATGCTGTCAAAAAGTGAGAGTTTTGCTTTCCTATGCACTGGATTTGGTGGTGGCTGTGTCAACTTGAGGATAGACTAATGATCCTATGGGCATGACACTAGATTGACCACTTGTGGATCCCAACCTTTAGCTCAAGGTGATGAGGGATGACAAGTGACAAAGTTGGATTACCCTAGACAATGCTCTGTTAGAGGGATAACCTTGGTGAGATTGGTTGATTGGTAGTATTGATTAGATAGAAAATTCTGGCAAAATGACAATAACTCTCTAAAGGCTTGGGTGTGATTTTGGATTGGTTTGCTAGCTAGTTGGGGGGATGATTTGGATGGACTTTGGATTTGAGATTTTTCTAAAGCAAAGAACTAGGTAGATTTGGTTGCGGCAGGGGAGCTTGGATGATTTTCTCATGAGGCAGTGACTACGCTAAGTATGCCTTGAGCTAAGAGATTTTTGCTTTTCTGGGATTTTGACCAAAGTTGGCAAACATTCTTTCAAAAGCTATGAACAAACAAGCAGACAAAATTTTGGAGCAAGCACATCAAACACACCAACATCCTCAAAAGCTTTCTACAAGGATGAAATTTGGTTTAGCTAGGGAGTCCTCGATATACGCAAGGTACGTGAGGCCCAAATCCGTAGATGAAACCAAAAAGATGTCACACAAATGAGAGGAGCAGTAACCCACTTCTCCTCTTTCACTTCTCAAGGGTATAAAGTTCCTTGAGGCATAGCTTGAGTGACAAAATCTTGATTCCAAGAGAGGTGTCTTTGGATTCACCTCTCGATCTTTATACTCCGCCGGAACATTGGAGTTGAGGTCGTCCCAAGGGGTGATGAAATCCCCAAGTAGGCCTCCTAAAAAGTGTAAAACAAGACCACATACATGATCTTGAGTTTTAAAAGACACGCATTCATTCCAGTTGATGATTTAGATTTTGTAATCTATGATTGAAGACACTTGTAATTATGCCATACAATGTTCATTCCAATTTGACAGCGTCATCAACATAATGGAAATCGAGAGATCGTCAACATAAGAAATGCGAGTGTCATTGAAAATGCGTCAAAACCATGCAATGTTCTTTGATTGTTAGGCATTCAAGATTGAGTGTGAGTTTTTTTTAAGCCCAAAACAAAGGTGTGCGAGATTTGATTTCAAATGCACGCCCAAAGGCCCTCCACGTCAATTAGTTGTTCAATTTTAGTGCCCAAATGAAGTGTTAGCGAACCTAATGTGCATTCAAAAAATTTTCTAACTTAGAAAAACTAATAAAAACACAAGTAAGTAGAGCTTGATTTTTGTGGAGCACTTAACACCCTCTTAGGTGGACCCATCCCCATAGATGGCGCTGAGATTGCAACCAATGGTTAAATTGATGGGTGATTAAAGAGGGTGAGTCCAATGATAAACTCACTCAAAGCATTTTTTTTTTTTTTTTATAACTTAGAAGATTACAAAAATGTGGATTTAGATTCTTTTTACGCCCAAAACTTGAAATGTGAGATATTGCAATGGTTAATTGATCTTATGCATTCAAGATTGAGTTTGTTGGTTTTAAGCATGCATTCCAAGAAAGATTGATTTTAATCCGTTGCATTCAAGAGTGTGTTTTGAGCAACATACATTCAAAGGAAAACGTGTTTAAACATGCAAGTTCATTCCATGAAGAACCTAAAAAACATGATTAAGTTTGTTGCTCCAACCTGCAATAAGACAAAGAAGCAAATTGATTAGTCACCCAAAATCTTCCAAAATAAAAGCTTAACTATGGAAAATTTTTTTAAAACTTTTTTTGCTGTTTTTCCTACGTGTAAAAATGCTTAGAATGGTCTAAATCTTACGGAACCACTAAAAGTCAAATTTTAATTAATACTCCCCATCCTTGGTTGCACATCTATCATCATCATTGGGATGCATCCTCCCCAAATCCATATCTCTTCAATGGCTTCAATGGAGATGGGTAATAGCAAATTGGTAGCTTTGTGAGCTCTCAATTTGGAATTATAAGGGTATGGGTATGGATTTTGGCTCTCAAAAGGGCATGATAATTTTAGCTCAAGGATTGTGATTGAATGGCTTGGGAGGGGATTCAATTTATAGGCTAAGGGCTTGAGGGATGGAGGGCTAAGATGCAAGGAGAGATGAAGGCTTAAGGAGGGCTAGGATGCACTCAAAGGAGAGCACATGGATTGTGCTTGTTTAGCACCAATGGGAAGGTGACACTTGTCACAAGGAGGATGAATGTGAGAGGCTAGGGTAAAGGGTTGGTTAAAGGCATGATGAGTGGGGTTGAGTATGTAAGAGAGATGTAAGAGGAATGAGTGTGGAAGAGGGAAGAGTGTGGAAGATGG